>VXBR01008118.1:604346-777727 GCA_013400215.1 Cisticola juncidis
AAAAAAAAAAAAGAAAATTTTGAAGTACTGCTTGACCCAATAAATTCTTCATTTTTAACACTGTTATTTTTTCTGGTCTCAGTTAAAAATGGATAATTTTAGGTTTCTGTTATTTATTTAACCAATTAATATTGCCTAATCACTTGGAGTTGTTGCTAATCTAGTATTAACACATTATTCTATTGTTATTAGTAACCTTCTGTTGGGTTATTAGTGCCTTATTCTAGTCACACACTCTTCTTCAAAGATGCCTGTGCAAATATAAATATGCTTTGACCACAAACAACTCACAGTTTCTCGGGCGAGTATTGCCCCCATAACAGCAAATAAATGAAGCCTCGGATCTACTCCATCCAGCAGAACAGACAAATTCTGACACCAAACTTTCGATAAAGTGTAAGAGAAAAAGTTCAGATTTAGGAAGAACATTGACCTGCTGGAGGGAGTCAAGAGGGGGGCCAGGAAGATGATTAGAGGGCTGGAGCACCTCTCCTGTTAGGTAAGGCTGAGAGAATAGGGATTGTTCAGCCTGGAGAAGGCTTGGTGTGACCCAATCATGGCCTTCCAGTACTTGAAGGGAGCCTGCAAGAAAGATGGGAAAAAAAATCTTTTTACAAGGTCATACAGTGATAGGGCAAGGGGGAAGGGCTTCAAACTGAGAGTAGGTTTAGATTAGCTATTAGGAAGAAAGTCTTTACTGTGAGCGTGGTGAGCCACTGGAACAAGTTGCCCAGAGAAATTGTGGATGCACCCCCCTGGGAGTTTTTAAGGTCGGGATGGATGTGGTTCTGAGAAACCTGTCTAGTGAAAGGTGTCCCCTGGCAGGGAGGGTTGGAACGAGATGATCTTTAAGGTCCCTTCTAACTCAAGCCATTCTATAGTTTTATGATTCTATGGAAGTCATTTTCCCCTCATAAGAGCATATATTATGTTGTCTGTTTATTTTATATGTAGAGCTTTACCATTGTTCTGAATAAGATATTCCATCACATAGGCATGGAAGTAGCAATTCATGAGATGTATTAGATGAACAAACCAATATTGATAGTTTGTTATTTTAAATAAGACTTGAAATGAAGCAGGGAGTGAAAACTAACTAATTATTGATCTTCTTACCTGCAACAGGATTTCATGCAAGAAAAATATGCATAGTTTGGATTGAGCTGTTCCTCTGTCTCAGAATTTTTTTTTCTTTTGAAATGCACTCTCCAGTTAAATGGAGCTAACACTCAACAGGTTTAAATATAAAATTAAATCTATATATTCATCAATAGTTTAATTTTAAATATAATTTTATTTTTAATTTTCTTGGCTTTTACCTTTCTTTATCTTTTTTCTGAGTGCATTATTACATGTGCTTCTGAGAAGCATAAAGCCACTATTGCAAGCCTCAGCACATTGTCAGCATTCCCCATTGAGCCTTAAGCAATAATCATTTAATTTTTATACACTATTTGATAATAGTTACAGAAAACCCTCTTTATGAATGAGCTGAACATAGATATTGTCTTCTTGTTATATAGAGATAGTACAATTTCATGACTGATTGAAAAATCTAGAAAGCATATCAGAGAACTTCAGTGACCTAAGTTCTCAACTTTACACAATCTGATTTTTTTAAGAGTGGCTGATTTTTAAGGAGATCTGAGATGAATAACCCTAATCCAAAAGCAAAATTAAATTTGGTGTTCAAGTGTCAAATGCAATCACTCTAATTTAGTGAATGCTTGTTGAAAAAGCCCAGCTCACCAAAATATTCATGAATATCATGGACTTCTCTTTCACCTTGTTGATGAGTGGCTCAGTATATGCAAATTACTTCATTATGTTCTATTGCCTTGGAAAATTTTCAAGAAGTAACCATTTTGTAAGCACCCCTGCATGCTCATCATTTCTTCGAGGAGGGTGAAAGCTTAGAGAAAATTAGGTAGTTCATCTTCCCTTGTGCTCACAAATCCAAAAGGTCATCTCTGTGGAGGATAAGCTGAAAAACAAATCCTCTTGGCCTCAGTCACTCTGAGTGTTGATGTCCGGGTACTCCAAAGAATGAAGAGCACTGAAAAAAGAAAAAAGAAAAAAGAAGAAAAAAAGAAAAAAGAAAACAAACAAACAAAAACCCACCAAAATTAATTAGGGCAAAAGAAGCATTAATTCAATTTGGGATTTGTTTATTTCTGAGTTTACTGTCAGCATGAGGTGGAACCACAAGTTTGTCTTAATAGATCTGTCTGTTGTTACTCTCTCTGAAAGGGTACTCATATAGCACAAATAGAAAAGGATATTTTAAATATATTTGTGAAGGGATAGAAATGTTGCTTATTGTTATGGGAGAACATCTGGCAAGAGGTGGTACTTGCACAGTACTGACCATTGGGAAAAGTGGACAGTGACACTTGGTAAACAGTGGTCCATTTCCCCTTGAGTCCTGTCCCCCAGGTGAATGTCACCAATGATGCTATGTGGCTTTCAAGAAGTCTTGTTCTTTTGTTCCTAGAGCTCTGCGTCAGATTCAGAGAATTTGGTTTAATCCATGAACAGAGACAGGGAAACCCATATGAAACCAGGAGAAAGGAACATTTTATATATTTCCATGTTTGTAAGAATATCGTGCAGTAGAGCTGCAGGAATTCCTCAGTGGTCGCTCTGGCTACCCTTGGCAGCCTAAATGACATCTGTCACTTGTGGGAGCAGCAACTCCCCTGTCACTACATGAAGAAGGAAATTTGCTTGTCCGCGGTGGTTCTGAGCTCAGACCTGACTGTGGCTCTGCAACAAAGGCAGACTACACAGATTATGAGAGTACTCAGCTCCTCTTCCTAGGAGGGCTTGTCAGTGAGTGTCACCCATTTATGGAGATAGAGGCAAGGAGGGACCAGAGGCAAGGTAGGGAAGGGATGCAGAATGGGACTTTCAGACTCTTACCCAGACAGAGAAAGGAAGGAAGGAAACAAGCAAGCAAGTAAGCACTCTGGTAAATCAGACACTAGATGTTAGTGTTCCTGCAAGCAGGAAGTGAAGCCATCTGTATCAAACTGGGCAGAATGGCTTTTAGCACAGGTATAGCTTGCCCACAGGGTCTTGAAATACCATCTTTGAAATGCTACACACACATGTACATTGTGGTGTTCTGATGTAAAAGATACCATATCTCAGAAGAGCATGATGTTATTGCATTCCTAAATATTCCAGCATTAAACATAACATTTCAGTATTAATCTTTCACGTGAGTTTGTACAGAAACATCAGAAAGATGTGAAAGTTCCAACACAGAGCTAGAATGTTGAATTTAGAAACCAGTTAAAATATCTCTTTAAACAGAACCTGGAAAAATTATACTAAATATGGGTGTCTGTTGTCTACGTACATCTTTGTGTCCTACTAATGTCCCTGTGTCTTTTCAAAAAGACAGTCAGCCTTGCATTCCCCAAATTGATATGCCTATCTCCAAGGTACTGCAAGAAAATGAGAGAACTTCGCTCCAGTGCACAGCACCCTTCGCTTCCTGGCACTCCAGATTAAGAACTACAGATAAGCACTTATCTGCTTTGTAGCAGCAGTCAGAATGATGATTTTCTTCAAGAATATAGTACAGCAAAGTATGTACCTGAGGAACTAGACATGTAATTTGTTTCCTACATGAACTTCAAAAACAGTAAAAAAAAAGAAGGTTTTTCTAGGTATCAGGTGTCATACACAATTAACTTATATTCCTTCCTTGTCTTTCAAATTCATTGCTGCCCCATTGCTGCAAATTCCACATAACAACTACTTGTTATTCTCCCTAAACATTTTGGCAGGGGGCTTTAGTGCTTTCACTCATCTTTCTGGCTCCTTGTACTCAGCCTGCCCTACCTATCAAGTGTCATGAGGCCATTCATTCTCACTTCCTTCAAAGACCACAAATTAAACAGCAGCTTTCTGTAAACCAACACTTTTAAATTACTTCTATTCACACTCTTCAGCATATTCTGCTTTACTAAAGATTTCAGGACAGATCTCAATGATTTGCCTGCCTGAACAGGTTACCTGTTCCCTCGCAGCAGGATAACACCAGTAAAAACACCACTCTGCGAGAAATTTCTCACAAATAACAATCCAGTGCACTTTCATCTGAGTTTGCCACAAAACATATGCTTAGGAAGAAACCACAAGAAAGTTTTTTCTGAGAGCATTAACTGAATTATTCTCTGATTTTGATAAAACTGGAACATGCTGAAAATAAGTTCACTTTGTTTTCAGAACAATAAAGACAAGCAGAAATAGGTTTACAATACTCAAAAAAGTAACCATGTATTAGTGGATTTCATATGGAAGGGCAGAAAAATGTTTAAAAGCGAGAAACTGGACAAAAAATAAATATAACAGTAGTTTTCCTTTGGGTGTGTAAACCATCTCTCCAAACAGATGTCTTGATTTGTCTGCTTTCCAGTGACACATTTCAAGTGAAATCCATGAAATGACTACTCCTCCTATGGCTGAACTATAAAGGAAAATCAAGAATGAAAATATTTCTTAATTACCAAATTTGAAAAAATGCACTACATATAACACAAATGTGTTGTCCCCCCCATGTAAACCGTAAGGAGCACTGGACAGCAAAGAGATATTATGATACTGCATCACAGTATCATAATATCTCTGCTCAAATTCCCACATCCTTGCTCTGGACAGTTTTCTTTCTACTACTTCTACTAAGGCAATAATTTTGAAAAAGCATTAGTTTTAAATAGATATATATCAGGGCTAGAGTGCAAAAATAAACTGCATTAACAGGCTCTGTTTCAGATATTCCAGACGTTGTGGGAGCTGTAACTAAATGTTTATAACAGAAACAGGACAGCCATGAGACACACGACCACTAGAGGGGCACAGAGCAGTCCAATGTCATTTAGTGCTGCATTGTCTTCACCTTGAGGTTCTCAGATGCAAAGCACAGTCTACCAGCTCCTCTTTTAGCAAGGTTCATCATTACATCCTGCTGCAGGTTTTTTTGCAGGCTTATATGGAACAAGTATTTTATGATGTGTGTGGACATAAAAAGCAATATGAAAAAGGTTAAATTTAATTAGAGTTTGGGCCACAAACCCTGAGTGACCTTTGGTTTAATTAAGATAATGTTATTGTTCTCTTCTTTTGTCTTTGATGACAGTAGCATTGTTCATAGAACATAATTTGGGTATGGTGAAAGGTGGTTCAGGGGATCCAAAATCTACTCTATTCTTGGATTCTCTGAAATAATGACTAGGCAAATATAGTACTCGATCTTCCTATTTGTCAGTGTAAACTAAATCTTGAGCCACAAAAACAGGGAACAAGGATGAACCTCAGCACTTTCAGTGTTTTGAATCAATGTCACATTAGTGGACAAAATCAGAATTCCAGTCTGAGGCCAGAAGCAGAGATACAACATACTATTTAATGGGATCCACAAGAATTTAAAGAAATAATAAGAAAGAAAATAGTAGCGATGTTTTAGTAAGTTCTGCTTGGCTTTACAGTGAAAGAAAATTTAGTTGGGAGGATTGCAAGATCACATCTAGGAAATTAGTGTCTCCAAGCCAGGGCAGCTATAAAAGGTTGATACTTCAGGAAAGAAAATCACAGTGACAGCCCTTCCACTGAACACAGTGACAGTTTAAGCAAATGTTTTTGTGGACAGTTAAGCTCATGTTCACGGAACAATAAGTAAACAGAGAACAGACCTGACCTGGGACCTGTGAATCCACCTGTAAGAATTGTGAACGACGTATGTGACTGAGCATCAAGGAGGTGCAGCAAAATCATCCAGGGCCAGCATGAGTAACACACTGTGACAGAAGGGAGTGATCTAAACCTTCTTTTTAAATTCTCTATCAAGTGATGAAAAATCAGAAAATAGCTGAATTATAAGACTTTGAATAAAATAATTGTTGCTGATTTTAGACACTGTATTTGGAGTCACAGGTATTACTTTTCTCAACATTGCAAAGTTCCTTGACTGTAGTAGAAATTCATATTCACACACTGTCAACATACATAATAAAATATGAGAGAAAAGGAGGTCTTCTGTGAAACGATTTTATGTGAGGCAGTTAAAAGGAATGGTACAAAAAGCCACCACTGGTAATACCAGCAGATGCCAGGATTCATCTGTCATAACTGGAGATGTCAAGAAATTAGTTCTTTGAATCTAAGCTAAGCACTTACAGCTGATGTTATAATGAATGGGGGAAAAATACAAGCACTATTCAAGTGCAATTCATTTAAACTGTCTCATGTCTGCCTCAGGTACTGTCACGAATAAGTGTTTTGTGTCGCTCAGAAAATGAGATCCTTACATGCTGCAGCTACATGAAGGAAAATTCTGGACTTTTCATTATAATAAATGTGTCAATGCCTAAGCAAAAATCTCAATTTCATGATAATCTAATGCAATTTCATTATTTTTTAGTAAATGTTTGCTTGATGGTTATGGATTTAAAGCTCATAATGAAAGAAGAATCAGGGAAAGTTTGTCTCCAGGATCTGTCAGAGTGCCTCTCCTTCACTTACAATACCTATTGTGAAAGTAATGTAATAGCTATAACAGTAGTTCTGCAAACTTAATACCACAGTGGCCACGAGACAATTCACAAAAAGCAAAAATAGTTTGGAAGAGAGATGTTGAAAATATGCTTAACTGTTCTGTACTTTATTAATTAATATTAAATTAGACTGACAGACGAGGAAAGAAATAAAATGTTTCCTCAAAATTATCTTCTTGGTCTTCCTGCCTTGGTTTCAATAGATATGTTTTTTGTTAAATGCTGATAAAACTAAGAATGTGTTTTATGTGACAGATATAAAAGATACTATATATTCTATAGTAAATTGGGTGAAAAAAAATATATTTTTGGTGGCAAATGTTTTATGAATAGTTCAGACCTTGGGTTAGGCAGGAATATATCATAAACTCCTACCTTCTTACATCTCAGTAGACACAAATACTATTTATTTTCCTTGTAATTTTAAAAATTACTAAAATGTTTGAAAACTCCTACTGTTTTTCAGTCTGTAAACTGTATACTACAATCAGTGCATCATTTCAGTAATACCCAATTATAAACCTACTTATATTCAACACATCAATTTTTTGCTTTAGGAAGCTGGAAGCTTGAAAGTTTACAGAAATCCCCTACTGTGATGTGCATTAGATGAGAAATACTCATTATTAAAACTTTTATATTATGGTCTGGTTTTCAGAAATTCAAAAGTTGTATAATCTCTTTGGTATTTCCTTGATAGCTACTCATGGTTGCATATTTTACATTCTGAAATTAAAATGTCTCACCCCACTCCTCAATGATATTTTTTCATTTCTGCTACTGTTATTACCTGAGGCAGAGACATTCACATGTGAAAGACTTGCCACCAGGAGCTGCCGCACTTCATTCCCTTTCCATAAAAATATGTACATGCACATACCTTTGAGGGTTTAATCGCTGACATCCAGCACACAGGCACATATCAACACATCCTGAAAAATCAGCCTTGCTGATTTTCATCTGCACAGAGGACAGGACTTGAGGCAACACACAGATTGACTATATTTCTTCTACAGAAGAGATATATTTGCATATTTGGGTGTTGATCTAATTCAACATGTTTGAATACTTTTCAGTCCTTCCCAGTTTTCCTTCTTGGTCAAAATCAGGAGTCAATGACTTAAAAAAACAAAGTAGTAAACTAAAAAAAATTTTTTTTTTCATGCCTTTGCTAGTTTTTATAATTCCAAAATGTAAACTAAGACTTTTTAAAACATTATCTTTTAGCAAGTCAGTCATATGATTTAGGCATGTATAAAATTAGTGATCACAGTCTACAACTTAATTTATTCCCAAAATCCACCTTTTGGAAAACAGGTATTAATGAGGTGAAAATAGAGAAATAAAATTGAAGGAGATGAGATGGTAGAACAAAAGCTGTATACACTGGGCTTTGTAAGTTATACACTGCTTTGTTCATTCATACCATAATCTTACATTTAAGTATATTTAATGCTATCTTACTGTTGATATTTTCCCTTTATAAAACTTCAGCATATTTCATATGCATCCCAAATTCTTTCCTTATGTTCAGAAACCAAAATCTTCTGATTGCTGCATTTTCATCTTTTGCAAAGATATTTTCAACGAAACAAAAAGAGAATAGGAGTGTAATTGTAGGAGGCTGGTCCCAAACCATTTTTCCCTTTCATCTTCTGCTGCATGTATGTGCCAGCTAATGGCACATCTATTTTGTACTTCAGATCCAGTGTACTCACACATATACAGCCACTTCTGGTGTTTCCCACCTCACACACACACCAGGGGTACATGTAAGGGAGAATTTGAATTTATACATGTCACAGACACATTTTACTTACTGTATACCCATACAGGGATTTTAAAAAGTGTTGGTGCTTTTATAGAAATCAGCCAAGAATTTCTGGGGTTTTGTCACTTTTGTGTGAGACAGCACGTGTAGGGAATTACAGTCATTATAATAAAATGGATTTTTGTATCTTCTCTTCCTAAAGGATGAAATTTCCAGGGACTGTAGGGACAACAGTCAGTCTTTACCTTGCACTGGTTGCTGGTGGAGGGATGGCCTGCTAGATGTGCTCACTGGAAATCAAATGATATCGAGTTTTGTTTCAGGGTTATTTGAAAGTTGAATACTTTCCTGAGGAATTGTTTCTGCAGTGATTGCCAATTTTCTGCTTGAGAGGTTTATGATCAAATAGTTTCTGGCATGAGCTTTTTGTTGGGTTCTTTCAGCTGCTGGTTTTCTGAGGACACTAGCTAGTGAACGTTCAAAATTCTTCTGCTGTTTCTATTAACATTTAGAGAACAAATTTCAGCACCTGCTAGAAGAGGTGAAGCACTGATAACACATAGATGGAGAGGATATGAGATCAGCTCTGGCAGGAAATAATAAAAGAGTACTTTAACTGCACAGCAGAAGATAAAGGTACAAGTCTGGAGACAGATGCTAAATAATTTAACACTAAAAAGAAAAGGCTTGACATTTATTTTAAACTAACTTCAAAAGGGACCCAACTGGCTCATAGGACACATCTGCCCCAAATATCTTTCCAGGGTGAGTTCCTTTCCAAAGCAATTTTCAAACTGTACATGCTGAGGTCACTTATCTGAGTATAGCTGCTATAAACCCAAATCTAAATTATAATATTTATGTAGAGTTGAGATGCACTTGTGAAATCAGGGGCAAATGAAAATCCTCAGTTAAATTGACAAAATTGGCTCATAGCAGGCATAAAAAACTTGTGTAAGCTAGGGGAGTCGTGACGTGAGACACACTGAATAACCTGGCACTCACATGGGCCAAAATTGCAATCATAATAACTATTTGATTCCTCTGCTGCAGGCAGCAGAAGGTTGAGTAAATGAGTCACACTTAAGTTAATACTGGACATAAAAACAAGCCATTAAGAGACCATTCCTATATCATTTCTATTTACAAGGAAAGCTATTTTAAAATACACACATACTTAGAAAATTAAGACTCACTGTGGAGACTTGAGATAAGCTGAAAAGGTATAGTTAGTATTATTCTCTTGAGAGAATCCCAGCAGCTGAGAAAGTGGGATGGCCATTACAGGAAAGTAAGGAACTTTATTCATTGTAGATTCTTCCTTTTGTCACTTGTTTTAAATTGGTTTTGGTGTTCCTCCTAATTGAATGTAATGCTTGTGAGAGCTGGGCTGACAAGTTTGGAAAATTAAGTCCAATATGCTCATTCCTGAAACCAGCAGAGCAGAGGCAGAAACTGTGCAGCCTTGTCCAGCTAAATACGCCTTATGTGTTGTGAGCTAGAAGAAACTAGTAATTTAAATCCTAAAATGCTCATAATTCCTCTGGTACAAATATCTTGTTCCAGCGACTGCATTAAAACCATGTGTTTACTGGGTAAATACAGGTCTCATTCACTTTCAGACTCAATTATGTCTAACCTAGAGATCTATCAGTAAATCATTGATTATTACTATAATTATCAGCCTTATCTCTATTATTATCATCACTTCCTTCAGAGATACCAGACTGTTTTATGATAGGCTGTGTACTGTGTGCATTTATGGAGAGAGCACATGTGCTCCAGCGTGAGACAAGACGCCACTCTCAGATGGACTGAGGCCACAGTTCAGGAATTCTGTATGCAAAAACCCATTATGAACCAGGGAAAGCCCTTTTTCAAACAGTTATGATTTCCTCTTAAGAGCAAGACTGAGCAACAGATGAAGCTGGATCATAGAAGACTCAAAGCAGAAAAAAAAGAAATTACTTGCCAGCACTTGCCATAAGGTCCAAATATAGTACAGCATTTTTGGAGTTTCTTAAACAGCCTTTTGTTGCATTTACTTTGTGTGGCTCATTATTCCTTTTCCTTTCTGTCCATGTGCAAATCTACTTTATTTTGCTTACTCTTCTCCTTCTAACATGGCAGCATCTGTCTCATGAGAAGCATCAGATAGAGTTGAATGACACAGCCTAACTCCCTCTTCTGTTTTACACTCCCTAGTGGCAAGGTTTCCTCAGCCTCTACAAGCAGTCTCCTTGGACAGAAAATCTTTGTGCCTTAATTATTTTGTCACTTTTCTCCTATGTATTATTTCTTTATTCCTTTTTCAGTGCACATTTTTATCCTTTCCATGCCAATATTGTCATAGAAATCTGAAAAAAATTCACCACCATTTATTTCTTCTTATTCCTCCCTTGTAGTAGTTTAAACAGTTTCTCTACCCATAATACTGAGAGATCTATTTTAGTCTTTTTGTAGCCATCACTTATTTAATGTATTTAGTTTGTTTTGTGGCTTCTTACAGGAATCTGTTGCTAGTGCTTGTAACAGTTCCCAAATCTTTGAGCAGCTTTGCTTTGCTCACAAATAATATTGATAATTGCTTCAATCATCCTAAAGTGAGAGAACATTCACCTTACCGCACCTTACACTTTTCCAATATTTGGTATTTTCTGTTTCTAGCTCTCCATTCCAAAGTTTTGGCTGAACAAAACCAGAAGAGGACAATTACAGAATCACAGAATCACACAGAATCGTGGACTCACACAGAATCGCATAATCAAATAAATTGGAAAAGACCTCTGGGATCATCGAGTCCAACCTATGGCCGAAAAACTCCATGTCAACTTATTAATTAATTAACTAATCAGTAGCTAATTAATGAGTTGATGTAATAGAACATTTGCATTGAATCATTGTCAAGCACTGTAATTTTCCAGTCTAAACCAGAGGGAGGATGATTTATAGTTGCTAAGAGATAATTAGTGACTGGACAAAGATAGCAGGAAGAACACTGAGCATTTCCAGTAGGAGAGTAAACTTTGCCTTCCAAATACAGGCTAAGGCAATATTTCAATTAATTCTCCTCAACAGCTGAAAATCTTAATTCAAAGTAAGTCAAACAAGAAAACACAAGATCCCAGATGAATATACTTATTACTTTCTGCAACCTTCTCAACAAAGCTATCAGGGCTAATGGTAGCATTATTAGAAAAATGCAAATGAAAAGCAATCCCTGGAGCAATTTCTATCCAGTCAGCAGGAGGGAATGCAAGCTGGTCTCTGAATATTAACAAATTGTCCGATGGGAGTAATGGTGAGGGAAACTCAGGATTGCAGCTTTGTGGTTAAGACAGTATACCGGGATACCCTGCATTTTCTTCACTGGCTCCCTTTTATAGTCCTACATCTTTAATAAATGAGCAAGTCAAAGATCAGCCCCTGATAATTAGAATGTAGACACTTGCAGGTCTGACTGCTGCAGAGAGTCAGTAATTCCAAATTACTGCTTTCGAACTTGATGTTAGGAGTCATGGTTACAGCACCATGTGTGAATCATAGAGGTTCTGAGGGGAGCACCTGTGAAGTCTGTTGTAATTCATGTACCTGTGGGGAAAAGAGGATACACCGCCCTGCATATTTGCTCATAATTACATTGGTATTTCATCACCAGTCATGTGAACAAGAAAAATAAGCTTCTTGATAGCAATGATCTTCTAATAAAACAAATCAGATATGCAGTCAGTTCTTCTGGAAGCATGGATATGAGTGCCTTAGTTACAATATTAACCCTCTGGCATGGTGTGAAAAAGTATTTTGGTTTGTACCTAATAGAAGTATCCACAGCTTTTATCTTAATGACTAGGACAGGGTGCATAGCAAATGGCAGGACTTCGCCCATAATCTCAAGCATAACAATAAATATCTCTGTGTGAGGAAATTAGATTTTAGAAGATTTCCAGGTTTGTTTGTTTGTTTGTTTCTGTATGTCTTTTTGCATTGTGCAAGCTTTTCTTGTTTTTAAGTTACTGAACCAACAGCTTTTTCAATAATCTTGATTCTTAGTGCTGTCTTCCATTGAAAATGCGTATTTTCAAAACAGCTATGTAGTTATTAACCTAGGAAGAATGCAAAAAATCATTTCATATCCTCCATATGTATTATACACATTTGCCTATGTCTGTCTATCCTACCACACTGTGCCAGGCACACAATTTTAGCTTCGGCAAAGATGAAACACCACCCCTGTTACTTGCCATGATATGATAAGGAATTAATTTATTTAACTATGTATTAATTTTATTTTTATATGACTTACTATACCTTTTACTTGGTATTTCCAAAGAACCTTATAGGACTGCAGCATGTGCTGCATGGTTATTAGTACCATTGATCCCAGAATCATGGAATCAGTCATGCATTAATACAGGAGTTTGCTGTACACCCATCTGTGCTGTACCTTCCATCTTCCTGTCTACAACACAAAATTTAAATTCAAGGATATGCTCATAGAGTTTTTGCTCAGATGCCTATAAATTAGCTATATCACCTTTTTATACTTTTTCCCCAAGGGAAAAACAAAATTTGAGATTTATGATGTCTGCTGGCTATAATCACTGGCAAATGCATACCTTGTAAATGCATGCCTAGACAACACCACAGCTCCATGAACACAGGAAACATGGATTAATGTCCAGCCCTGACTGGGGACACTTCTGCAGGAGATGATGTCATCAGTCTGCCAGTTTCTTCTGGACATTCTTCCCACTGGTTCTCAGCACCTCAGTTTTACCTGAGGAGGGCTGCTGAAAGGATAATCATCCCTTGCCCCAGGTTATTCTGGCACTGTGCAAAGGGTGCTGCCAGCTGCTGCTGGCAGCTCATTGACTAATATAAAAAAATCCTCAGTTATCAGGATTCCCTCAAGTTTTTCAGGTTGTATCTCAGGTCTATTCTACATGGATACCAAGAATTACATGCGTTCTTCCATGCTCTTATTCTTTCTTGCCACTAAATAAAATTACAGGAATATCTTGTCTAACATAAAAAGTTTGCTATGTCTGAGTTCTGATTTCTTGAACTAAAATGCCTGTTCTGCAAGTATGCAACAGGGATCAGTAACAGTTCCAAATAAGTCAGACCCTTCCTGGAATATGCAACATGAAAAAAATAGTCTTTTTTCTCCCTCCTGCCCTCGTGTGCTCTTCAAATTTAACCAGCAATTAATCACATGCCCTTCCTTTAATCTTAAACCAAGTGATGATCTGTTTAACAATATTTTTGCCAAAAATCACCTACTGACCCCCAACACATGTAGGTAAAAAACTGAAATGCTGCTACAATTGCTAGATTACTACTATTACTAAAATTTTAATACAATATATATTGACAACTCTTCCTCTTTAATAACAGATCTGGGAGTAATTTTGTAGAGATTAAAACAGTCTC
Organism: Cisticola juncidis; assembly: GCA_013400215.1. Taxonomy (NCBI): domain Eukaryota; kingdom Metazoa; phylum Chordata; class Aves; order Passeriformes; family Cisticolidae; genus Cisticola; species Cisticola juncidis. The sequence goes on from VXBR01008118.1 coordinate 618,114, forward strand.
ACTGACCTGACATTCAGTACTATACAGAGGTACTAACAAGGGCCTAAAAAGCATTCAATTTTTAAAGAAGGAAAATCATCTGTAGTCATTATTTATTTACCAATACAAAATACAGGCACTTTTAAAAAGGTTTTAAAATTGCAGAAGTAGGATTACAAGTGCACAGGAGTGGCAGTGATACACAGAGACCTCCTGAGGGATTCAGGGAGAAAAGAAGCAGACAGAATTCTTATCAGGTTATTTTTCTTACACAATGTGAGTCCCCAAGAAATTTTGGCTATAGCACCTTGGAAGTTTCAGAAAACTGGCTATTGCCTCAGTAGAGCACCATTGTAGAGTAATTGAGAAACCTGTAGTGGTTAATATGAATTGAGAAACCTGTTGGTGGGGGTTAGATTTGTTTCTTTTTTACTTAAGAGAATTTTTCCCATAAGTTGCTAGGAAACTAACTACTGGGTACTTGTAGGTACTTCAGCAGAACAAAGGGGCCAAAGAGAGGAGTTGTAGCACCTGGCTCCACTTCTTTGGGTCCCGGGGAGTTTCTCTCAGAGGGGGGAGATACCGTGAGTTTTGGGGCAGGTCAAGGACAGGGCTGGGGACAGTTTCTCTCTCTTGCTCTCGGTATTGGTGATAGCATGGCCAGGCTGTTGCTCGCTGCGGGGGAGTCCCTGTCACCACCATGTCCGGTGCAGGGAAATCCACCATCATCTGCTCGTGTGCCCAGGAATTCTGAGCTCGCCTCCTCCTGCCCTGCCGGGCCGGCCCCGTCCCGCCGCCGCTGCTTCTTCGGCGCTGCTTGGAGGCTTTTCTGCTCCTCTGTGGCCCCGCACTGCCCTGTCCTGCCGGGACATCCCTGCCGCTCCAGGCACCACCGACAGAGCTCCTGATCTCACCCACCAGCCCGGGATTTCCACCGTTCTATCTTGGTGCTCTCGGAGTCCCCCAGGGGATCAGACTACCCCGAGATCAAACTGCCCCGGGCTTTGTGAAACGAAGCCCCTCGAGGTTCCTGCTTCTGTTTTATTATTAGTGCTGTAGTTGTTCTTGTTTGTTTGCCTTGTTGTACATACTAGTAAAGAACTGTTATTCCTATCCTTGTACTTCTGCCTGAAAGCCCCTTTAATTGTCTAAATTACAATAATTTGGAGGGAGGGGATTTGAATTCTCCATCTCTAGGGAGGTCCTGCCCCTCCCCAGCAGACACCTGTCTCTCAAACCAAGATACCTGTAGTGGTTCATACTGCAATCCTTCAATAGCAGTAAGTTTAACAGGAAAGTTTCCAGTCCAGAACTTATGAGCTCCCCTGAGTATAACTGTTAAGGATCCATATAGCAGAGTACTGCTGTTTGGGGCAAGGACCTTACAAATGCAGCTTCTTGCCAAACCCTTCAAGCCAATACTGTCAGATCTTACATACTACATCAGTGACACTGCTTTATGGCCAAAACATTTAAATTCTCTTTTTTTTGGATGGCAGGGAAGAGAAAAAAGACTATTTTTTCATACTGCATATTCCAGCAAGGGTCTGACTTATTTGGAACTGTTACTGATCCCTGTTGCATACTTGCAGAACAGGCATTTTAGTTCAAGAAATCAGAACTCAGACATAGAAAATCTTTTACGCTAGACAAGATATTCCTGTGATTTTATTTAGTGACAAGAAAGAATAAGAACATTGATTTGAAAATATTTTCTGCAACTTCATAATCTACTTAAAATGCCTTATCCTATCTCACAGTATCATCTTCACTGCATAGAGTTAGGACATATTTAAAATAGATCTTGAAACAACATCCACTGTCATCCTGTGTCCAACAAAAATACCTTTACGTGTCTTCTCTGCAACCCAAAATTTCCTAATTGGATTTTTGGAATCCACATATGAAGTAGGAAAGGTTTGTAGAAACAACAGAAATGTTCATGAATACAGGAAAGAATAACAGCAATTCATCCACTGAAGCTAAGAGGAACCAGGGAGCCCTGAGATTAGCAAAACAGTTTTTCTGAGTAACAAAGGGAAAGCTCTTGAGGGAGAAGAGTATTTATTATTGTAATCATCATCTTCATTACTAAACATGATAATGATTTAATAATAATTCTTATTTTAGGAGTATGGAGAGGCCTCTAGCAATCACATACTATTGTGTTAGGCTTGACGTAAAATTAAGTAAATGTTCACGTCAGACATGAGGAATATGTCTACACTGTTAAGAAAAAGGGACCATGGAACAAGGCTGAACATCATGTCCTTCACTGCTCGTGGATGGATATACCTAAACTTTTTGAAGCACATAAGTTACAAGCATGCTTCTAAAGAATGAGGAAGACACACTGATAATCAAATAATGTGGTAGACCCCAAAACCACCTGGCAAAATAAGACCTTGTAACAAAGAGTGGTTTATTCATATTGAATCTTTTTTACTGAGAAGACAACCTAGACACAGGCAGTTTCAAAGAGCACAGCCTGTAGGAGGGCAAGGGAAGAGCTGATTGTCTCTGGTAGACATGATGATGCTCCTTGCTGGACAAAGAAAATTAATTCTGGGAAGCACTTAGGAATTTGTGAACAAGACTAGCAGGGTAGAAAAATCAAAGAAAAAACAAAGAAGGCCTTTTTCTAGGGAAGGAAAAGAACCAGGGACATAAGGAACAATATCAAAATACAGACTGGACACAGCCTTGGAAGAGCCCAGGTCCAACTGCTACACTTTGGATACCTTTGCTCTCCAGAGGTACAGGCAGCAATAACAAACGGATTCTCCCTGTCCTTTATATATCTTTTAGAATAGTTTTCCCCAAGAGCTGAAACTCTAACCATTGCTAGCAAACTGAACATTACGTGAGTTCTTTCTGATGGAATTACTTCTAGATCAGCACCCATGATACTGCAATTCAGCTTAGACTAGTTTCAAAAGCCTTGGAAAGACAATGGAGAGAAAATGCAAAAATAATGAAGTGCCCATAGTGTCATGTGGAACCATGAACACGGACATACATGTAGAACAGTTGCTGTACAAGCATCCATAGGACATCCCCATCTTACAACACTGCCTGGCCAACAGACCCATGGAGCAGAGTGGGCAGTAAAAAAAGGTAGAAAGCCTTTCTGTGACTGTGTAAGGACACTGTGTTCAGTGAATTAATTAATTTTTAAGACTTTCTTGTCAGGCAGAGGTCACATTAGAAAACAAGTACAAGTTAGGAAGAAAAATATCTAAAAGAAAACTGTACAGTTTTGTCAAATAAGAATATGGAATGCCTTGAGGTTAATATTGTATACACCTTAATTTTTCATCAATCATGTGATGCACTACAAATCCTTGTGTTTGCATTTAATTTTTTTTTTCACTTTGTTGCACTTTAATCAGCTCTAATTCGTGCAAACACTCATTACCTACAGTAAACCGTGAGACAAGGAGAGCTTGCAAGGCAGCAGTTAATGGAGTGCTCCTTCTTTCTTGGAACACCATTACTCCTTAAACATGGATTCAGCCTCTCATAGTATGTGGAAAATATGCCAAATAAATATAGTTAAACTCTAGATTTATCCTCTGGTGACTTTCTCCTGCATATCATAAGAACAGTAGGAGCCACCAAGATAAAAAGGAGAGGTACAAAAATATTTGAGCCCCTTACAGATGCCATAATGATACCTAGAAGCAGTATTGTTTCATTATTCTGTGAAACAAGACAACTAGAAGTATTTTCCATGCTTTTTCCCTGCTTCTGCTATATTAGACATTTGGTGGGTAGCAGCTGTGCAATACCACTGTAGCCTCATATTTGTCTGCATTCCAGTATCACCTTTTATTGTAGATAGGGCTGTGCATTTCACTCATAAGAGAGAAACAACAATAAAATTTATTGATATCACAAAGTTCAACAGTAAATGCATCAGTGGTTTAGCAAGTTTTAATGGCCAGATAAGGTTGATTATTTACTGCATAGTGGACAAGGTCAGACACAATTGTCAGGGAGACCCTCTTGTTCAGTCATGAGAATTAAGTATGTGCCCCCAGTGTCCTCCTTCTCAGAGGAAGAATATGTGCAGCTGGATCCAGACTTAGTCCCAAACTTGGTCAATAGTTTACGTCTAAATGATTCACACCTTTAGTATCTAAAATATTCACTCATTTACATCATTTAGCTAGGATTTCAAAGTTTACCATGCCAATCACTAGAAAAACTAAAAGTCAGAGCTGCCAGCACACTCATGTTTTGATTCTTCATTCTTTCATTTTTACATCACATACTTCCTCAACCCTGTTGTCTAATTGTTCAGTTGGGACTGTCTTTCTTGTATATAGATTTTTTTTTCTATAGAGTCTACTTGCATAGAGGACTTGAATTTTTTGTAGTCTTTTAGAACTGAAATAAGCAAACAAGCAAACAAATCATTTTAGCACATTCAAGCTGGGAAACATCAACAGATAGAATAGAGCAAATTACTTTTGTTATGGACATTTGCTGTTTAATTACACTATAGTTTATTATATCTTATGTAAAGTGCCACTGCCAGCTATGGTAAAGCAGCTGGGCAGGTTTAGATGACTGCAAAAAGCCTTTCTGAAATTACTAAGGAAAGGTTAAAGCCAGGAAAAACCTCACATCTTTGTAGAAGAGGAGATGATTTGCCACTGCAATCAGGAGTTCTACAATACCAGTCATATTTGTGACTCAGGCTCAGTGTCACGGATAAAATGTTTGGGGTTTGGATGTTATTGGGAGGAATACTGAAAAGTAGTAGTTGATCTGTAGCAGCTATTTTCATTAAAGTTTAACTCTGAAAATTTTTGGAAGATATTGATATTTGAAAAAGTTGTAACTTGTCTATAAAAACTAGACAAGTTTTAAAGACAAAGACAAAAGACAAAGACCAGCAAGGTTCTGTAACTTTGTTTCTCATATTAACATCTGTGATCAATGAAAGGTAAAAGCAGATCTTGCTTGAGGAAAATGCAAAATAAAACACCTCTGTGAAAATGTTCATTTAATCAAAAGGAAATCCTTCAGATTCATTCTTGCCAGCTCTAGCTGTGTAGATCCAAGAACTCAGTGTTAGCACAGAGATCCCTTAACACTACTCCTTGATCCATGCTCTGTTTTGTGTAAGCCAAATATACAGAATTTTTTAAACATTGAAATGACATAGTTGGCTGCCCTATGCACCACCAAGATGTGTGGTTATTTCTGTCAACTGTGCCAAAGCACTGGTGTTAGTCAGCCATCCCTGGCATATGTCAACCACTTAGAGTAAATCCTGAAGAAAAACTTACTTCCAGGAGTTATACTTAAGAAAGTTACTATCAGGAGTTGGAAATAAAAACCTAAAATGGCTATAAACACCATAAAATAGTTTTACACAGATGACTCTGTGTAAAAGAAAAAAATATTAATAAACAAATCAGTTCTTTTGAAACTAGTTTAAATAAACTAGTGTCCATAAATCGGAAGAGGTAAATTAATTATCATTATTCAATAATCCTGAGGACTATGAAAAATAAACAGAAATGAAGAAAGAGAGAAGGGAAAAATGAAATCAGAATATCCAAACAGGGCAAGTTAAAGGCTCAGAAGGAGTAGAAATGTCTTTGGCTTAGTACTACATCAATTCAGACTATAGTGAATAAAATAAAACAAACAAGGTAAAAAAAAGGAAAAATAAAAGTTAAAATCAAAAAAATAAAAAGACAAAACCCTTAAAAATTATATATCAAAAGAAAAAAAATCTATTTTTTTATTAGGAAACACAACTTCAGTTTCTAATCAGCATAGTTGAACTGAGCTCTTTACATTTTATGCTTGTGTTATAAAACTTTGATTGTTTTTTTAATTAGAAAGTTTACTTAGATAATAAAAACCCTACTGTTTTTGCATTCAAATTAAGCTCAAGAGAGAAGCAAGATTGATCAAGTTGCTGTTATAATGAGGCAGATTTTTAGTCTCAGTTTAACAATTTTTCCATTAGCATTTCTCTTACTAGTGAATATATATTCAAAAGAGGAGATCTGCAGCTAGTATGAACTGGAATTGCTTCCTCACACTCACACTGATTTATACCATCTTAGCATCTGGCTTATTGTTTCTTAAAACCATTTTCTATTACGTGACATGCTTCCAATTTCCTTCAAAGTACGAGAGATACAAGTTTTAGTGGACAGTTACTTAGCTATTGGTAGACAGTAAAATAAAAATAAATGTTTCTAATGGCTTCCACTGCACTTTATGGATGTGCAGCAAAACAGACAAGGGTGTTACTCTAGTGAGATTGCAATCTATGTTGTATGTAGGTTAACACCATCCCCTGTTCAAATTTCCCAATGCTTCATATGTCCTTTGCTATATCTATAATTTTTTGGCTGAAATGTTGTGAGAGAATGGTGACCCAAAGCTGAGATGGATCAAGCAAAACAGGACACTACTGAGCAAGAAAAAAGCTGAAAGAGACAGGGACTGTGAGCCATAAAAAACCCCACAGACTTATTTGGCTGGCTTAGACAAATGGTTAAAAAACTTGGAGAAGCTTATTGCTAGACATTAAGCCATTTGAGACAGATGAATAGGAACTGGAGAAACAACAGGAAGAAGAAGTGTGTGAGACATGCCTGGATGCAAACGAATGGGACCAGAGAGAAAGTGAGACAGCTGAAAGAGCCCAGGAGGGAGCATGGAGCTGATCTGAGACTCATGAAAAAGGTTGGAGATTGACTAGGACTAGGATCCAAGAACAAGCAAAGTGGGCATGAAAAGAGTTGAGAAAGGACCATTGGACATGGATGAGCAAGAGGGATTGGTATGGCATATGTGAAGGATAATGAAAATAAGAAGATGAACTTAGAAGAGAGGAAACAGCATGCTTGGACAGGGCCAGATGACTGGATGGGGAAATAGGCAGTGGGCTGGAGAAACCAGTACTGAGCTCCAGGGTCAAGCCACAGCTCCATGATCTACCAGTGTTTATGAACCCATTCTGTCCAGTAGCACAGGAAGAACTGACAAATGAATTCTCCCTAGAATTTTCTCCCATCCCCCAAAACAGTCACTGTATGTATCTCCAGCACCCAGAAACTTTAGCTCCATGACCAAAATGGAGAATTACATAATCTAGTCATTTCTGAGTGTGCTTGTGCGGACAGGAAAGTTACAGAAATATTTCCTTCTTTTTGCTTTCACTGAGGCTAGTTATTGTATCATTACAGTCAACATGAAATTTGCCACAGCCTAAACCCATATCTTACATAGCAAAACAGCATGCTAGATAAGAAAGGGAATAATATTTCAGTAAAGAAATTGTATAACACATCTGGCTAAACTCTGCCAGCACTGTTCAGAAGAGATGCAGCTGTGAAAGGCAAAAGTAAGACATTGTTGTTTTATTACTCACCTTCTTGTTTTTGACTCAGGTCTTCCACTGACTAAAACTGGTCCAGCAACTAGGGCCAATCCCCATCAAAATCCCACTCTAAATCATAGTACCAAGGGAGCTCTCAGTTGACTCTGAGATTCATGACTTGCCCCTAAGGCACAAACTCTCTTCAGAAGCTGAGCACATTGATTATGGATATGAGTCTTCTTTCATGCCCCAGCTGGCAGAATCACTCTATTTCACCAGGCATTCATGCCTGCAGGAGCCTGATGTGGCCTGGTCCCAGCCTGATGCTCAGGTGACCAGGATGCATTGCAGAAAGCACCAGCTCAGTCCAGATGCACTCTGGAATCTCTTTTACCACTTTCACATCTGTTAATAGTCAATATAACAATGATTTAACTGTCTTCCTTCTTGATGTTGACATTGCTGTTATTGTCTAACACTAACTCCTTCTATCTCTTGGTAAAATAGAAAACGTTTCTTATAAGTTTGCTCCATTTAAAGACTGAACATTTCCAATTTTGGTCAAAATATCACATGTGAAAGGGCCTATAAAACCCACACTGTTTTATTGAGGATGGATCTTGCTTCTTACAGCCTTGTACCTGTCAGTGTTTGGTGAGCAGTTTGGGTTACTGATCTCAGTTTAACAGGAACAGTTTCTAGTAACCACCATAGTCGAATAAACAGCAAGTAAAATGGAGAAGTCAGCAAAATTATTTGAAATTCATGGAGGAAAAGTGTCTCAACAGCTTACCAGAAAAAAATTAATTAAAAAATTAAATTAAATTAAAATTAAATTAAAAAATACAGCCCTTCAGATCAGCTACTCCTACACCTGAGTTCTGCAGCCCATAATTTCTTTAACTGCCCTGGAAAACTTTCCAACCATCCATTAGAACTGATGTTTTTGCCTTGTTGCTATGATTTCTTAAATTCTTAGAAAATATTACTTTTTAAATAAGTCTTCTTCTTGTCACAGTTTTTTTGGTATGTTGGTTGGATGGTAAAAGGAAAGAAACTGGAAAAGTTTTTGTATGTTTTTTATACAATAGTGATGAAATTTTCTCCCAGCACCGAAGAGTCTGATGTGATTAAAATACTGAAGATTGCTGTTTGTACTGGAGGAGAAGTGGAGGCTGGTTTGTTACAGAAGTACTTCGACAGACTCACTTGAAATAGAAGTGCTGTGCTGCTTTTGCAGCATCGCAGCTTGAGTGACTGACAAACCTGTCACAGCACTTCCACTAACAGCAGGGAAAAGCACACATTTCCAAGTGGATAGTTTTCACAGAAATCTTATACTGCAGCCCAATTATTTCTTTCTTAAAGAATGAAACTTGTTCTCCAGATATGACTAATACCTCTCTGAATGTTTTTGAGTTTTATCTGAAGTTTAACAACTTCCTTGTTTATATTTGTAAAATTCCATTACATTACGACTAATCACATATTTTTGAGGCACTTGACATTTGCATATTATATCCATCTTTATCTGTTTTACTTTGCAGGGTTTAATTCTTTGGCGTAATGTGTTACTCATAAATCCCTACGATTTCTTTAATGATTAATATATAATATATAGAAGGGTGTAGGGAGGGGTAGTTAATGAGTTTGCATAGAAGACTTTTATTTGTGAAAGGACTGACTTAAAAGGAGCAGAAGAATAGGAAAAACTGCCATGTCCTTAAAGTGAAGGTTTGGATTTGTGGATGAAAAAGAGACAAAACAGACCTTATTTTACTCTGCCTTTAGGCTTGTTCCCTTTTCTCCCCTATTTCAACCAAAGCTCACAGCCTTCAAACCTTCCACTTCTCTGACAATTTAACAGTCCCTTGCCAAGAGGCTAAGGTGGTTTTAAGCTGCTGTACTTCAGGAGTTTGTTGAATCTATTTGGTCTCTTGACTGCTGTTGATGCTGAAAGGAAATTGCACTTTTAAGCAGCTTTTATTTCATAATTCAAAGGCAGTAGAAACTGAAACAAGAAATTAAAAAGCTCTGAGACAAACAATGGATCAGAGTGATTACCCATATGGATAAAGAGCAAAATAAAATGAAAGGATGAAATGGATGAAAGGATGGAGGTGTTGAAAACTCTGTCAGAGTAGCTGAATCCCTTTAGAGATTTCAAAGAAAAAAAAAATGGAAGAAAATTCAAGGGGCTTTTTCCTCTGCATGCAATAAGGACTGGTAAATGCAAAACATCAGATAGTTTTCATGATTGCCCAGTTCCACAGCTTCTGATTTACCTAATGGCTTGAAAGAAACTTTGGTAGTATTAGTCCCCATTCTATAAATATATTTCACATGTATCTGATTTTTTATCAGATGAGGCTAAGGCAGAGCAAAAAAACAGGAGCTTTTTACTTATCTGAAGCTGAAAAGTCCACCTTACAAATTCTAAAAGCCCAATTACTAATTGACTTTAAAATAAAGTAGCTAAGAATAAGACTACATGAAGGACAAGGTTTCATAATTTACCTTTTGTTGTATAATGCAAGCTAAAACTTCCTGGACAGACTCTGACCTTCCAGCCAGAGGTGAATCTCTAAAAGTAAGTAACAACCCCAAGAACCTATAGCAGAAGGATCACAAAACTAGACTGTTTAAGATGAGCCAAGTATTTATACAATGTGGTATTTCTCTGACAGAGCACTGGCTTAGGTAATCCTAGAAAATAGGGAACATGGAGTAGAATGAAAGGAAGACCATTATTTCTTAGTTTCTGAGTGCTGCTAGCACACAGGCAAGAATTATGGCATCTAGGATCTCCTCACAGAGCTAGAGACAGTGCTTCCACAAAAGCTGAGTTGACAGCCCACACGGATACAAGCAAAGCAGCGCTTCTCCCAGTCTGGATGTTGACATATGAATCACTGTGTTGCCATAGGATTTTTAGGTATTCTGAAATTTGTGTTCTAAACAGTACAAGATAATATCTAATAATTTCTCCTATATTTGATAAAATTTATAGCTGTATCTTTGTAAGAGTTCTTTTTCCTTCATTGAAGTTATTCCAGTGCCTTGATCATTCTGTGTAGTACAAACGATTATTGAAGGCAACTAAGGAGAAGGCAAGAGTGTGGAAAGCTTGGTAAAGTCACTTTGAACTATCTGAGGTCCTGAGGAACTGGGACAGAAAAATGAAAATCCTGTAAGCAGGTGTTCTTCAAGCAGTGCATGGTACATTCTTCTTTTAGCATTAAAATTAAAATAATTATATTCGTTTTAAAAAATGTAAACCTGCTGACATGCAAAAGAAGGAAGCAAATAAAACTGAACAGACTGGTATAAAAACTGCTCTGTCTGTCCCTGTGAGTGAATGTGACTGCCTGAAACACAACAAAAAAGAAGGCTTGCCAGTACTAACACAGGACAGCAGAGAATTGTCCTAAGAACAGAATCTTATGCTTTTAATTAAACTTCTACAGCTTAAAAGTCAAAAAAAGCTCAGGAGGACATTAATAGCTGCAAGCACATTCTCCATGATAAGAATGCAATTAAGTCTGATAAAAAAGAGAAATTGTTGGATAAACTGTAGATGGAGCTATCTTTTAGAAGAGAGGAAACAATTAGTTTGTTAACACAGGAAGGCTGGAAGCTCAAACTCAGAGGCACTACTATCAAGGCAAGAGGAATCTCTCAGATTTAAAAGGTATTCTGGTTAAAGACAACAGAGAGCAGTATGTATCACAGAGTATATAACGGTGGCATAAGAATGCAAAAATAAGGAAAAAAATCCAATAATCAAACCACTAGAAAATAATATTTTACTCTGGCCTCTACTGAGTAGCCTGGAGGCTATCAAGACACATTATATTTGCTGAAACAGAAGCCCAGGACAAGCAGGAGAGTTTGTGTTGGTAATGAAGGAAAAAAAGCTACCCAAAATAAGCCTGCACATACCGAGTATGTAGAAAACCATTTTCTTGCATCTTGCATTATTCAGTTTTCTGTCTAATAGTTTATTCTAGAAGAGAGTGTGACTGTGCATGTCAAAGATGATTTAATGTTAGGTGCAGTTCCTGATGTAACAGTAATATTACAGTGAACATTAAATTTTTGTGAATATTAATTTAAATAGACTTCAGTAGCATTTAATTAGTTATTTCATTGAAAATAAACTTTTCTGATTTTCGTTAGTCTCAGAAACCCTGATGTGATGGATGGGTAAATTAAGCAGAAAAAATGTTATAGGATAAAATCCCAATTTTATATAATTTTTCAGGGAGAGGATGCACAGCAGCTACAGTGAAATTCTCATTGCCATCTTATGATCTTCATCTAATATACCACAGGGAACAAGATCTTTGAAATCAGGAGTTCAAGAAAGAAGTGTGGGAAAAAACATAAGGAAAATTCAAACAGGGAAACAAGAGTTAGCATAATATAGTGTACTGGAAGCAGTGATGGCTTCAAGCAAATGATGAAATATGAATTTCTGTCAAGCAGTGTGGCTGCAGGCAGTAACAGCTACCCAACAGCTTGCTCACAGCCTTGTAAGGTTGTTGTCCCCCCTGCACATATTCTGAGCAGCAAGGGACAGCTGCACTTTAACCATCAAGTGAAAGATAAAAGGAAAGTGCACTCAAATTAATCTACCGGTGTTGTACACATATAAAAGATGCAGATAGACAGGTAGATCCCTAGACATTATAATGTCAGAACAAATGAACTTAGTACCAGAGTCTTGATGCAATTCCAAGCATCACAGTGCTTAGGGTCTAATTTTATAACACAACCTGTGTTTTGAGACAGAAGGAAAATGGGCAAGACTCACACAAACACAAATATCACAGGAAAGCAGAGGATGGGAAAGTAGGGATTAAATCTTAGAAGAAGGAGATACAAGGCCCTGTCCAAAATCATATTAAACATATTGCCTTCTTGGGATAAGTTTTACCCAGAGATAAGTGAGGCATAAAACACTGAGAGATCAAGCTGCAAAAGGGAAATATATACTTAATTTTCAGTCATTTAATGAAATGAAAAATCAAATAAATGCTGAAAAATATTACTGCACTACTGTGTGCCCCTAAAAGAAACCCTGTTGTTTTGACATATGTAACACAGAGGTTGATACATATAAATGAGCAAAGGGCTCCTTTTAAAGTCTGTTTTAATATTTCCCCTACAGTGCAAAATGCATATGGAAATACTGCTTTCTCACCTAATTCATGGGATGTTTGGAGGATTAATTAGTTAATGTTTATACAGTGCTTTAGAGAACAAAAGCATAGGATAAGCACCAAGTACTATTGTAAGAAATCATAAGAAACAGGAAATGAGAAACCTCCACCTCATAAAAGGAAAGAGCTTGGTGCTTGTTATTTATCAAGTGTTCCACTCCCTTGTCAGGTCTTTCATTTGGGAAGACAGTTTTTATGTTCTCCTTTATGTTGCTAAGGGTTACATTTCAACAGCTGTTAACTAGAACTAGTATCAACAGCTTTCCATATCATTAGGCAGCTGGAAAGAATATCATATTACTGGTACCCAGCTGCATCTTTTTCTTCTTTGAAGTGGAGGAAAAGGTAGGCAAAAAGGTCCATAACAATATGTTTTGGTAGTTATTATCCTACCACTGATGTAACCACTCAAAAGTCTAAAATTATAGAATTACAGAATGCTTTGTGTTGGAAGGGAGATTAAAGAGCCTCTAGGTAGATAATAAATAGAGGCAAAGCACAAATACCATACATCAGAAGGTCTCTTTAGTAGAACATTCCCCATAAGTCACAACTGCTTATCCTCTAAAAGACTGGGCACATTTTGTTGGCTTCTGAGCGAGCTGCTGTTCTTCCTTATGGGCACGCTGGGTTCAAGCCCCAGAGCTGTAGGTGTGCAGCAGCTACATCTAAGTTTTCTGATCTGTGATGAAAATCAGATGGTCAGAAATGCCGTTCAAAACCAGACAACATTTCCAGTTGGAAAGGGAAAACTTGTCCAAAAAAATCTCAGAAATGAAAACACATTCCAACTTGGTTTATGAAAAGGTCAGATTGGATAAATACTGTGGTCTACACTGGCCACAGCTAAAATCATATGCCAGCCCTCATGGTGTCACAAGAGCAGGAACCTCTTCAGTGATAATTGTCTCTCCTATGTAAACTGTGGTAAAGGATTCACAGCTCTATATAATTTTCTGGTCTTTTAAAATTAAGTCTTTCAAAAGATGTCCCTGCTTTCTAATCTGCTCACAGTGAAGCATCACTTTTAAATTCCAGTGTTTCGGTCTCATGACTCAAGTAAATATATTAGTTTAATTTTATATGGTGGGAAAAAAGGGCAAAAGAATCATTAAGAGCCATGGGTATTTTATATTCTTCCTCACACTACATACTTTCCCAGTTGCTTTTACTACTGGTTAAATTGCAGAAGAGAATTCTTACATCTGTTATGCTCAACAGTGCAGCACACAAAGCTGAAGGAAAGACAAAGCACATGAGTTTAAAAAACCCTCAAGGTAGTTTTTAGTATTTCTGTTGAGCCAGCCGCATCAGAATACCTCAAGTCAAACTGCTTCCTTTGCACAGAACATAAAAATCATCAGCTTTATCTGAAGAAAGTGAAGATCCTTGGGAAAGGAGTAAGAACACAGGAATTTCAGTGAGCTTCCTAGGTTCCTGGGATGGGCTGGCTTTCAGCCTGCCTCGAACATCCTGTATATTTGGTTTAATGCAATAAGTGCACAGTCCCTACCCCTCAAAAAAAAAAAAAAAAAAAGAAAAAAAAAAAAAAAGAAAAAAGGAAAAAAATCATTAGAAGAGACATTTCTATCCAGAAATAGAACAGGATTCTGTCAGAAACTTGCTATTCTGGAGCTACATCATAATTTTTTATGAACTGGATCATTGAAAAAAAAAAAAAGATAAGAGTTCAGCAGTAGTTATTTTGGTGTTAAATGACTGGACTGCAAATTAATCTTTTGGATCAGAGAAAACCCTAAACTAAGTTGACTGTCAGATGTATCATAACTTAGTTAATTAATATAAGGGCATGGCATCAAAAAAAGTGTTTCACTTCATATCCAACTGTTTGAGATCAAGACTCATTGGGGGCTATCAGAAAGAGCAGCTTTCATTCAAACTGGCTCCAAATAGATATCAACAGACAAGAGGCTTAAATGTTGGTTTCATTAATCCTTTGAGCATAACTGGAAACAGGCACAACTCCACTTAACCCAAATTAATCTGTTAGGATGGCTGGCTTACAGCAGCCTGCAGGTAGCCTTAAGCCTGTGAAAAGGCAATGGGGAATTTGCTTAAATCTCTCTTTACCTGGTGACTACTCAGTAATTACTGATCTCATGGCAACTATGAGTTACTAGAGAAGCCTGAGTGTTTCCCAGGCTAAGGGAAGGTTCCAAATATGCAGGTTCCAAATCTTATTCAGTGCAGAGACATACCCTGGAAATAATTAATCTTTTCCACTGCTAGAGGTAACAGTATTAAGGTGCTTTTCTTCTTTTTCTTTCAATAAAACTGTGCCAGATTTGCCAGTTTCTAAAACTTAAAAGGATTTCACAGAACCCAAAAACATGTTGAAACAGCAACCTTGTCCATCTCCCTCTGCCCTAGGAAGTCTCCTAAAAGGATTAATGGTTCCAAACGGTTGTAGGGAAAGCTGTAATCTGCATTTAAATAGAAAAAATCCCAAGTGCCCAGGTATTCATTTTTCTTTTTGTAGCAGGAGGCAGAGCATTTTTCATGTGTACAGTTTAAAGTTAAAAGGACACTGTGATGCAGGTCTGTGGTTTATCTCACTAGTGCACAGCCAACTGGGTATAACTTCTCCTGCCAGAGCAATGCTTAATTTTCGTCCTGAGCAACATCCTAATAAACAAATATAGCTAGAGGGCAGATTTGTGTGAGGCCTTTATTGTGCAGCTAATGTAGAAAACACACACAATTATACAGTACTGCTCAGGTGCAGTGGCAGTACCAAGAAAAGTGTAAATTGGAGTGAAGACCTGGGCAGAGCTCAACTGATTCATCAGATCCTATCACAAACACTTTGTGTCTTCATCACAAATGAAATGACAACCAAAAAAAAAAAAACAAAAAAACCTAAAATTCTAAACATCCATAAGAAAATTAAATCCATTAGAGTCTTATACTAATGCTCACCAGAAAAAGCAGAGCAAAGTCTGTGCAATCCCTGGTCAAAAGCCTGTGGAGGCCACATAAAACTGATAAACACAAAACTCAAAGGATTAGAAGGAATATGGGCAGGTTTCCCTGAGTGTGCAAAATCCCTCACTGCGCTGCTGATGAGTTAATGTTCAGATAACTATATCAGGTGAAATTACTTAATTAGAGTTCTAATTATTTTCCAGCCATCCAGAAAAAAAAAATCGACCATTAAGAAGACTCTCTTCTTTTAATTAAGAATTCATTTTGGATAAGCAGGTGATTCTATCAGTCACTGACAGCTACACAGAAGATGGCATATTTCTGTGTTTATATTTTTGCATCATTATATATTCACAACCACATTCAGATTGGATGTGTGTGACATATTTAAGGCTCACGACAGATGCTTAATCTCATGAGTAATCCCATGGGTTTCTGTGAGTAAATATTTGTTGTGTAGTTCCCCATTTAGATTTCACTGATAGTACGTGAATTTCCACTGTGACTGTGATCACTCCCTAGAATGGGTCAGGCCCCGTGTGTTATGTGCTTCGTGTTTAAACAAATCATCAGGGTCTCGTATAGAGTAGAAGGTCACAGTTCCTCTTTTTGATGCAATGAATCCCAGACAGATGATGGAAAGTAAAACAGATTTTACAGATGTTCTCTGCATGAAAAATACCTGTAACCTTCCTACTCACTGCTTTCTTCTGAAAGGTCAGAAGAAGGCGTGGAGAGAAACAACATGTAAGTGGCCTGTCTCTCTCCCTTTTTTACCAGCCTGTAAGAAAATACCCAATATTGTTATATTTGGTACAGACCCTGGTGCAGCACTCACTCTTGCTGCTTAACTTTCAGTTTGGACACTTTGGAGGGAAAGATAAGAATGTGTACAGGAGCACAAAAGACTGCAGCTTCTCTAATATATGTTTATATACACAGTTGCAGCCTTCCAATAGACCAACCAATGAACCAACAATCCTAAACTGAGAAAACTTCTCTATTTAAATATCAATTGGACATGCAAGAGGTTTCTGGCTCAAGGGGCCTAAATGGTCCTTAAGGTAACTACACAGCTTTGGATCCAGCTTTCTTCTATTTCTTCTGGACAATGCCCAGAAGGCTTTTTGGGAAGTGTATTGCAGTAATGCTGCAACTTTAGGCTCTCACCTAGGGATTTTCTCCTTTGAAGGCTCATCTAGTTTCACTAGCTTCAAAAGTATTCACAAAACCTTTGGCCAAAACAGCTTTGTAGAAATTAGCCAAAGTTACTATAATGTGAAACATGATACTTCTATATCTTTACATGAAAGCCTAGCTGTATATTTTTTAAGTTTTCCCTTTTGTTCTTTAAAAGTACAGCATTAATGAAATTATGATTAAAGAGTTAATCTACTCCTCTTTATCATTCTTGCATTGAACTTGCTCTTGGTGATTGCTAAAACCTTTAAAAATCATCAAAATACTTAGCACCTAATTAACTAACACCTATTATTTCAAAACTACTAAGAGACTGAAACAAATGGTGTCCTGTGACATAACTTTTACGTATGTGTTCGTCCCAAATCCCTGGCCTTCATCTGTGTTTTGGACACCACTTGCTCATAATCCCTCTGTAACTAAGCTTTCTGCTTATAGGTGTGATGTGACAATGGCAGCAATTAGACCAAATATTTTTGAGGAATCATGTAGAGTTCAGTGCTGTTTGCAGAAATCTTGTGCTCAGAACTGAAGCTTCTGGACACACTCTCAGGCCTAAAAGAAGAAATTGTGCTCCAAATACACGATAGCTGTTGATAAGTATTTAAATATCAAAAATTCTAAAAAGTCTAATGTTAATATCCATAATAATGAAGGAGGTCTTCACACAGAGAGTAATGTGCAATAACTGTTCAATTTTAATACCAATCAGATGACATGTGAAATTAAAATCAATATGAAGCAAACACTCCCTTCCTGGCCTGCCTCCAGCCTCCTCTTTAGAGTACAGAGGATCCATCTGAGCATTCAAGATACAAAACAACTTCAAAGTTAGATGACTCACTACTGCTAAAAGGCCATGACTTCTGCCTGAGCCACATGACAGCAAACATTCTTGCCTTCTTTCCTGTGCTGCTTACAAATCTCTCCTTGTTTTCTTCCAATAAAGAAAATGCTTAAAAGGGAAGCAATGGCACAAGAGTGGAAAAACTAGCTGAGGACTGCAAGGATGACATCAGCCCATGGTCTGGGACAGATTTTATTTTGCTGTAGGTGAATGTGTTTATTTTAAAATCAGTTTGACTTCAGACCACTCCAGATATGTACTATCACATATAAAAATGCAAGGCATACACCTCTGCTTTGGTTGAGCTGATCAGTAATATTTATCTGTCTCACTGTCCTTATTGCAGCCTCCTCATATTTACCATGATATAATTCCATTTGGTTGTCAGATCACTGGGTTTCTGTATCATGCTCAGAGTACACATGGAAAGCTTTGATTTTGAAGGTTATTTTGATTTTTTCCTATAACTTTAAAATGTATCCAGAGCAAAATTTATCTAAGTTCTGACTTGACTAAGAATCTACCAAGGCAATATTGCAGTGATAAAGGTGGCAACTTTAAGTCACGGTGACCTCTGAACATTGCAGTCCCTGATTCTGTGACTTTTTTAGGTTTAATTGAGAACAGTCTGCAGCACTTCAAAACACAGGAACCAGCCTGTTGTCAGTCAACAGGCCCTGGGTTCTCTCTCAGCCATGTGGGGGAATGAAATCCAAGAATCCATGGAGAAGGAAGCCAGTTTAGAAGGGGCCATCTGACAGTGAATAAATCTAATGCAGTTGCCACAGAGGAACATGAAGAAGAATAAACTCTTTGGTTACAGTACCCAGAACATTCAAAGCTTTATAAATGACACAAAAAATCTTAGCAAATCGAATATTTCACACCAGTGAAGAGACATTTTGATATTCCACTGTGACATATCAGTAGCTGAATTCTTCCCAAATGTGGCTGACAGCCTGCTCCTCCAGCCACAAGAATATTAAGTGCTGAATTGTGTGTGTTGTACACTCCTGAGTTTAGTAAGCCCCAGTTAAGCTTAGCAGTCTGCTAGAAGCCCTTTTTACCACAGCTTGTGTTATGGATTTTTTTAAAACCTTTGATAGCTATCAGACTGCCAGTCTCCAAGTGGATATAAGGAATTCCCTTGTATTTTAAACTTTGGTATCTGAATCCATGACTCAGTATGATCTCTTGGAAAAGGAAGTTTTATCTAAATTAAAAATATATTCATGTTTTATAACTATGATAACTTCTTATGAAAAAAGTGATATACTTTTATTATGTAAGGGATGTTTCTAAGTCTTAAGGGATTCATAATGCTCAATGATTCAATGCCTGTTATGTTCTTAAAATGTTTTGTGGACCACTTCAGTGTGTTTTCCCAAGAAGTAAAAATTGCTATAACAATATAAGTTGCAATAATAGTGTTATTGCAAGACATTTTTGCCAGCCACAATGAATGATTTCTAAATGCCACAGAGTGATTAAACTCTAAGGCACAACGGGTTCTATTAGAGTATGAAGCCCTAGGTGTGCTGAAATTACCATTCAACAGCTCACCTGGGAGCATCTCTTGGAGACTATAACATGACACCTTTACTATTTTTTAAAAATGAAAAAATGAAGTCATTAAAAAGCATTTTTTCCCAGATAAATGAAGTGTCTTCCATCACCCAGTGTGCAGTCATTAGGTCTAATGTACTTTTCTGCAGAAATATTTCAAAATGATCCAGGGTTCCCTTCTTTTCTATTGTGGCAAAGGGAAGATTTGTTACAGGAATCTTGTGTCTCTCTGAACGAAGTATGTACTCAACGTACTCAGTTTTCAGTTTCTGCAAAACTGCCTTACCAAAAAACTCACTATGTTTTCTAAAACATGTTTTGCTCTGAATGTTTTTCTTTTTCTGTCCGTAAGTTTTTCTTCCCTATTTTTTCCCTTCAAAGAACAAATAATACAAGGGACATCACTACGTGTTGTCCTGTAGTATTGTTGATTCCCAGGAGTTTTAAGTGCAGCAACCTTTGAAAACTATACCAAAAGACCCACTAAGTCTTGATCATCATGTATCATTTTTAATTAAGCACCATGGCACACTAGTCTTCCCCTTGTTTTGGGGAATCTATGCTCTGAGAAACAAGAAAACATAAATTACATATGTGTGTTGATTGTGCACAAATGTCCATGCTGCAGTGATTCCAGTCCAGCAAACAGTAAGACCTTTGCAGGACGTGGGTAATGCCTAAGGGTATAACCAGTAAATGTAACTAAAAGCAGAGTAAGATCTCTCCATGCTGCCCACTGTGGGAGGATGCTGAGGTCCATCCTCCCCTGCCTCTGGGCTGCACCATGATCTGAGAATTGCTTGTCAGGCCTCAGAATTAGCCAACAACAGCTGGGCTCTTGAGCTTGATAAAAACACTATCTGCTTCCAGGAGCTGAAGTTGTCTAATGAGCTTCTGCCTTTTTTTTTTTTTTAATGAATAGCCCTGGAAACTTTTGCGGTTTGTTTTTGTTTTGTTTTGTTTTGTTTTGTTTTGTTTTGTTTTGTTTTTGTTTTGTTTTGTTTTGTTTTGTTTTGTTTTGTTTTGTTTTGTTTTGTTTTGTTTTGTTTTGTTTTGTTTTGTTTTGTTTTGTTTTGTTTTGTTTTGTTTTGTTTTGTTTTGTTTTGTTTTGTTTTGTTTTGTTTTGTTTTGTTTTGTTTTGTTTTGTTTTGTTTTGTTTTGTTTTGTTTTGTTTTGTTTTGTTTTGTTTTGTTTTGTTTTGTTTTGTTTTGTTTTGTTTTGTTTTGTTTTGTTTTGTTTTGTTTTGTTTTGTTTTGTTTTGTTTTGTTTTGTTTTGTTTTGTTTTGTTTTGTTTTGTTTTGTTTTGTTTTGTTTTGTTTTGTTTTGTTTTGTTTTGTTTTGTTTTGTTTTGTTTTGTTTTGTTTTGTTTTGTTTTGTTTTGTTTTGTTTTGTTTTGTTTTGTTTTGTTTTGTTTTGTTTTGTTTTGTTTTGTTTTGTTTTGTTTTGTTTTGTTTTGTTTTGTTTTGTTTTGTTTTGTTTTGTTTTGTTTTGTTTTGTTTTGTTTTGTTTTGTTTTGTTTTGTTTTGTTTTGTTTTGTTTTGTTTTGTTTTGTTTTGTTTTGTTTTGTTTTGTTTTGTTTTGTTTTGTTTTGTTTTGTTTTGTTTTGTTTTGTTTTGTTTTGTTTTGTTTTGTTCCGAACAGCATAACATTTTTGTTCTCACAGTTTCAAAGAAAGTGCCCAACACAAAGTGTGTCCAGGAGGAAACATTGTTATGGCTAAAGCTTACTGACTTGTAGCTCTATAAACAGTGGTCCAAAATGAGACCCTTTGAGCTCTCCTGGACCACAGAGGGCTGTGACCAGCACCCTCCCTCTGAGGGAGGCCTCTCAGAGCCAGTGAACTCTTGGGTTTGCTGTAATCAGAGGATGCCCAAACAAGGTCAGATGCTAGGCTGTATTCCTTCTTATCCTTGCCCTTTCTATCCTTTTGTCTCACACATACATCCAACCACTCATTCACCACAACCACCATCCCCCCTTCACCCCCTCCACACTCCCCCTGGCCCCCTCACCTCTACACAGATATTTTTTAGCTTATATCAACTTCAATTGATTGACTCTGGCTTCTTATCTGTTGTTTTTTCTATGTGCTTCAACCATCTAGTAAATCATAGAGTGAACCTTGTCAATGAACTCTGTGACACTGTTGCTTTTATATCAAATCTCTTTGCCTTTGCTGGTGATTCCTTAAGCTATCTTAAAACCCTGGCTTGTGACACCCAGCCACTGGGCTCTTTTCTGAGCAAGACATACTGCTCTAAGTCCAACTTTTCAGCACAGCACCAACATCAATGTGTGGTTCAGACCTCACTAGCCAACCTCAAGAACAAAAAAGCTTCTTGCCTCTTCCCTCTGCTTTGATATAGGAGCTCTGCTGGCTTTGAGCTGAGACCTCAGATTTTGTGAACTGGTATATAGCCTGGGCAATGGTCAAGCTTCAGACATCATTTTTTCAGCCTCTGTGGGGGAATAGTTGACCCTCATCAGCCCTATGAAAATACAGCTATCCTCTCTGCAGGTCTGCCAGGAAACATTTGCCTTCTCTGCAGCATCCCGTGCCCCAGAGACATGCCAAAAGATTTGTCTCATGAGAAAATGAGAAAATAAGCTTTTTAAGGCAAAGGGAATGATAGAGGTAACCTTGAGGGCAATATGTAAAGGTGTGAAGAGCTAAAGCACACAGGCAGCAGGTTTGGACTTTTTCATTAAACCTGCTTAACAAGTTAAAGTAATCAGATTTATCCAGTTCTGCACAGGCAAGATAAGCCATAGTGTTGTAGTTTCCCCATCACTTCTTTTTGACCATGTCCACTTTTTTTTTTTGTACATGCACATGAATTTTTAAGTAGGCTCCAAAAGCTCTTAAAGAAGAGATTGGTCCAATGTCTGTATCTGTAATTTGTCCAACACCAATGAGATCTTTGGGAGCTGGTACCCTGGACCATGTATATTCATTGCAGAGGCAGGAGTCCATCTCTCTCTGTAGATACTGGGAAACAAAAAAGAGCTTCAATTCAATGAACAGAAATTTCTTCAACGTGTATGCAGGGCTGGAGATTCTTGGGGTTAATCCTCCACAGTAGTGACACCTTCTTCAGCTGTATATAGCTGCAGTAGGAAAAAATAAAAGCAGTAACTGAATCAATGTCTGCAAGGGTTCCGTCTTTGACAGCAAAACCGAAGATTGCTGTAATTTACCTTTCATGATTCGTGCTGCAGGTGAACCCACAGTTAAAAACCTACCAGTATCTTTTCATGGTACAGATGGCAAGAGCTCATACTTAAGCTGGTGTCAGAACAGATCATACTTACGGTTGAGTGTTCTGATAATGCTTCATTGGCAACACAAACATTGTATCCATAGTTCTACTTCTTTCTACAGTAATTAAAGGTGATTAGCTATTTCAAAAATCCCTAAACTATTGCCTATAATTTAAATTTTCATTCTATTTGGAGAATAATCCAATCTGATAAGAATAAAATACTAGTGCAGTACAAAGGAATAGAAAACTCTACACTGTGTGAAAATTAATTTGAGAATTTTTTTTTTGTCTTGTTGAAGCTTACATGCTGTTGCTAGAAAATGAAGTTGAGATTAGTTTCCACTATACAGGGTACTCCAAACTCAATTTTGGAAAAATACAGTTTACAGACATTGAAGGATATCACCTTGTACTGTTGGCTTTGACCATTTTGAGGAACTGTACCTTGTCACATTTCTTTTGGCACCTGGATCTGATTGAAATATTTGTTTTGATGGCAAATACTGTACGAAGAAATTCCTCTACTGCTTAGAAAGGATCTGCCATAAATTTCATGACATATGTGCAGCTCATAACTGGAAGTATTTAATACAGTACATTGCTCCCTCTCTCAAGTGTTACAAAATGAGCTAGTTTGGTTAGATATATTGGATAACCGAAAGGCAAGAATGCTGTAGCTGTCCCAGACTCACAGTACTGAAAACTGGGAAGCACATAGTTTGGTTTTTTTAGCTGTCCTCTGCCAACATAGACCTTTTCAATTTACTACATTTTCAAGTGGTTTAGCAGACTAATTTTTAAATGATTCAGTGCTGGAGTTTCCACTGCTTCCCTCTAGAGACTGTATCACTCTGATAGATGTCACCATTAGAAAGTACATCAGCAGTCAGGCTTAAATAGCTTTTGTCCAGTTTCATCTCAATATTTCTTTGTGGGCTACATTTCAGAAATCCTGCTCCTCCTTGGCTGACACATTACTCCTAGTTGCATTATTATTGTCTCTTGAAACTCACATCAGGACTGAATTCTCTTTGAACCATGCTTTTAGTAAAAATGCTTTACTAACTATTGTTTCTACCTTGCCAGTTTACAGTCTCCACAGATGAGTAACTTGGCAAATACAAAGTGCTAAGCAGACAGAGGGAAAGACATAATATAAAAACAATCTTATGGAAATGTCTATAAGAAAAGTGTACTGAAATTTAACCTACCTCTCCCTCCTTATTTATGCTATTTTCCCATCAGTCATCACAGGCTCGTTGGTTGTAAATTAGTCAAAAAAATATTTCAAACATGATTAGGGCCTTACATAATATAATTTCTACAGCCTCAGATGCTGGATTTTGTAATTATTTTTTCTGGTACAGAGCTGCACAAACATATTCAGGTATGTTAAACAATACTGAATGAAAACAACAGATGAATCTAAATTACCTCCTTGAATCCACAAAAAGCACCCTCATAGTCTTCTCAGTAAAAATCTTGGCTCAATAGACACTTGTCACAAAAGATAAAGTGGTAGAATGTACACAGAAATGGCAAAAACCCATGATGAAATTATAGGATGCTGTTCAAAAACATTTGTATCTCTTTATTTAGAATACAAGATCCAGGTCAAAGGATCAGGATGAAGGCAGCTGAAAAATTAAGGAAAGAGGAGAAATTATGTGCTCCAGACAATAAGAGTCTGGGAAAAGACAAATAAGAATAGGATAGTTGAACTTAAAAGAAAATGGATAAAACAAGCCACAAGAAAGGAATGAAAAATTTTATCAGATATAATTGTTTTCAGCCAGAGGATATGAAGGATAAGAGATCACATAAAAGAATCAAAATGGTCCTAAAACACTCAAAAATACATTCCAATTTAGAATTATTATCTTTTTTCACTTTTAGCCACACATCCTTGACCTTCAAGTATTTTCTGTCAAGACCCCAAAACAAGCACTGAGATATAAAACATATGGCTTTTTCACTCTCATAATGGATGCGTGTTTTACTCTTTTGGTAAAAACTAATGAGTTAAGTGAAAAATTTTTTGAATACAGTTTTATTAATCCACAAGGGATCCTAGGCTCATCTGTCAATCTTTTTCCATGCTTCAGTACTTTTTTTTATTTTGTAAATGAAAGAGTTTAATAAAAACTAGAAAAAATAGCTGAAATAGTTGATTCTAATTCACCGTATGTACAATGCTTTCTGCTGATTCTCTCAGGATAACAAGGGAAGAAATTTGTCAGCCTGTTTTATTTAATTAGCCAGCAGATCATGCACAGCAGCCAGGACAAGGGTCAGTATATTTGCCACCTGCCTGGAAAAAGCTGTCACAATGACCTGACTTCTGGCACTCTAAGGCAAAGTGATCTTGACTTCTCAAACTCTCTTACTGTGTCTTTTCAACGGCACATAAAATTATTAAAAATTTATTGCACACAGATATTCCACCTCTCAAGCAAGTACTCTACCTGCCAGGATGAAGCACCATTCCCAGGGACTCTCTGAGCTTATGAATATTTAAAATATTTTATTCAAAATCAAATAGCTCCAGGAAGTGAGATCAAGGAAGACCTGCTCATATGACCCTAGGAATGCATAACTGTGGACCTTTCCTAGGGGTTGGGGATCTTCTTTTACAGGACCTGCTCAGAGTCAGCCATGAGCAAATCCGAGACGGTGTCTCTTTCACAGCTGTCCTAGCTACCAGTTTGTGGGATCATTGATATTAATTTCAGCCACTTTTGCATAGGAATGCCAGTGCTTTATGCACAGTGGAATAAGATCAGTGGGATAGTGGGGGCACTTCAATTAGAGCATTACTCTCTTGAGGAACTAAAAGTAAAATTGATGGCATGCAGAAGAGTCTGGGCTGATACAACCGGAAGCATTCTGGATTTGCTCAAAAGACAAAACAAAAATATGTTGTATTTCTCAAATTACCAGGTAATTTCTGCCTTATCTTTGTCCTCACACCCTTCCCTAGAGATAGGAGTTCAGGCTTTCAGTTTTTGGCAGCACCGCTGTTCCCCAAGTGCCTGTCCTGACACCTGTATCAACTTGTGTGTCTGTACCCCTGTCTGATTGCAACTGAACTGAGAAACAGGCAACAGCTAATACAAGCCACAACCAGCCCAGCCAGCTTCCATAGCCCTAGAGAAATCAGAACTTGATCCAAAGCCTACTGCATTCAATTCAAAGACAGCTGTCATTTGGATACAAATAGGAAAATGTTTAGGGGAAAAAAAATATTTGATTTTGAGGTTTCCTTTTCCAAAGCCAAGCAAGTAAAATAGAAATACTTCAGAGTGAAAAATAGTGATTTTGACATTATACTGAACCAAAACAAACAGAAACCATTTCCAAATGACAAGTTTTTATCTTAACTGAAATGCTCAGTACTCTTTGCCTGTTAAAGTTACAGGAACAATTCAGTCACCATCATCCTTACAGCAAACCATATGTGGACTCTTAGATATTTCTCTAAAAGGCAGTGACTTTGTTATTTCAACTACAGCTATTTCAGTTGTTGAAAGTTATTACAGTAAGTAATAACCAAGTTGTTACAGGAAAATGTGTTTAAAAATTAGTTCTGTATCACAACAGTTATTTTAAATGAAATTGGTGTTATGTTCTACTTAAGCATTTTTACACTAGTTCATGTGAGTTTATAAAAGGAACAGACAGTCTGCCTAGTTTTTAAAACATTATTTGATCCTGAAAGACAATACTGGCTTTTATTTAAATCTGGCATGAAGAAGACACAGAAAAGTGAAAATAAATACATCCCTACTCCTGCAATTTTACATTCAGACCAGAACTATGGATAATTTTGTCCTTATTTGGCTAAAGCTCTAGACGTGCTGTACATGGCCAAGTATTGTTCTGTCATAATGGATAGATTCCTGCAGAGATTTCACTGGCAGCTCCCAGGTAGGACAAAGACATTCTCTCCTCAAACCCTTGCACATTCACATACAACTTCCATCATTAAATAACCTGTTTCTCAAAATCTAGAAGCATAGCACTATGTTACAACCCAATGGTTACTTTATTGCCTTATCTTAATTGGCACTCTTTTCTGAATTTATTTTAACCTTAAAAAGCAGCAACTACTACTACTTAGGGTGTGCCTCAGCAGAAATTACTGTTCCTATCCACTTTAGAATCCTTAGGTATCCACTGCCTAGGACTCTGAGGAACAGCCCTAGCCTTAGCTGTGAGGAAAAAATTTTAATACATCCCTTTAGCTCACAGTGTCCACCAAGCATCATCTGTATAAATAATTTCTCTTTGATTGGTATATTATTTTGGAGATGTAGAGAAAAAACATGTAGCCTGAAATAGCTGAGTTCATTTCATAGTATTTTACTGTTTGGAATATACAGGCCACTGGTTTGTTTCTATGCCCACAGACTGAAATGAAATATATTCTAATAACAAAAGTGTAGCCTGGATGATATTATAACAAACTATTGTGTCACAGATTCAGGCAAAATGAGTTTCAATACAGAGCACTAATTAAAATATACATCTCTGCATTACTTAAACTTTAGTGATACTGTCACATGCATGACTCTGACATTAAAATTTCATGCTAGTGTCAGTTATAAACAGTGATGTCATATTCAAAGCTGCTGTAAGTGATAAATCATTCTTCTTCAGTTTCTATACAAGCTTTTTTCAAGCATGCCTCACAGCAAAATCACAAACTGGATTTCACTGCTAGAGATTTTGCTCCCAAACTCATATTTATTAGCCCACATAAAAATTCATGCATGAAAAGGAGCTGACAGCACAGTGAGGCGTGAATTTCAAGTATATTCCAGCACCAAAGGTCAGTAACAGATTTCTTATTTGAGTAGTGATTATAAATAGCCATCAGAGGTGAAATAGAATTGACATACTGGGTTACACTGTGTTTCCTGTTGATTTTGAAAGGTTAGAGGTACGAATGAAAGAAAAAAAAATAAAAAAACTATTTTGTCTTGTAAAAAAATCAAATACTTTCTAAAAACAGAGAACCCTTTTTTTTTTTTTTTTTTTTTTTTTTTTTTTTTTTTTTTTTTCCTGAGAGTTATTAACAGACTCAGAGATTTAGGGCCAGAAGGATAGTCCAAGGACACCCTTCTAATCCTGTACTACTGCTTTTTGTCTTGTCAGATTCCTTAATATATGTTTCACATCCCAAAGAGATTCCCTGTATAGACTGAGAGGCAGATGGTCACTGGTGTGCACCCTGGGGACCTCATCATCTACAGCACGTTGAGGCTGTGCAAAATTTCTCTGTCCTGAAAGCCTCCTCTCAAAGTAGCTGAATCCAAGGTGTAGAAAGGAGAAGGGTCTCCAGAACCATAGATTTCCAGCAGTATATATTGTTTTTCCAGGTAATTACACAAATTTAGTTGGGTTTTTTTTTTTTTCCTCGATCCACAGGTCATCCTTGATTTGGTAACTCTCATCAGTATATTTCCTTGGATACCACTCTTTTCTTTCTGCTCACTGATTTCAATGTATAATACACAATATTTTTTGTTTCACCTCTGTTCTTGTTTGCCATGTACCACCCCTCCATCAGAAATATACCCAATTCCACCACTATGATATTCGAACACAGTAATTATTGCTGGAGAAAAACTAATGATAAAAACTACTTTCCTACTCCCAGTATATTTTTGGTAGCTTTTACTTTTCAGCAAGAATGTTTAGGAATATGTACAGCACTGAACAGATAAAAAGACTCAGCACTGGGGCTTCTATCTAGAGTGAAAATCCTCATGGTTGTGAAATCTTCCATTAAAGAGCTGCTGTAACAGTTCCATACTTAAGCATTTAGGGGAAATAACACAGATAGAAGCCTTTTGCTTAAGCTGATTTTGCACAGACCAACTATGAAGCACTTCATTATAAATTAAATTACTTTGACAAGTAACAGCCCTCACAGGTACTTTGTCCTCATGCTCTCAGTGAAGGTCTCTGGATTTGGGGTTTATCTAGCTGACATCACTGAGGAGTCAAAGAAGGAAATTAAACATATCCTAGGTTATTTCCTCTGAAAGGGCTTTATGTGAAAGATGACAGAGCTCTGTATTTTGAACAGGAGGTTGTAGCAGGGGCAGTGCTGACAGGCTCCAGGCTTTGTGCCAAAGTATTTATTTACTTGCTGTGTCATGACAAATATTAAGCTACAATCTGAAGTCTCAATGAGCAACTAAACCTCAGAGGGCCTGGCACAGAGAAGGCTGCTCTGTCTCTGTCCCATCTCCCACTGAGGGAGTGAGAAGTCCATGTGTTTCATCAAGGTCCTGACCACCTGGGTTTATTCACCTTAGTTATGAAAACTATTGCACTTTTGCCAATGAGTAACTCAAGAGTTTTTCCCAGGACTGTCAAATTTGCACAATGCTCCACATTTATGAACAAGTCCAAAACAAAGCAGTTTTGATTTAACAACAGCAAAACATGTTTTAAATATTGAATGGCTGTGTTTGGGAGGAGTATTGGCTTGGATCTTTGTGTAAAAGGAAAAGGCTTCTGTCAGGCATTTACTAAATAGAAAACAAAACTAAACTTTAGAGATTATTGATAGAACTATGCAAAGTATTATTTAATTAAATGGTTAAATACTGCTGACTGCAAACACTTTTACTGAGAAAAGCTTGCAGGTTATAAGAGTGATAGTAAAGAACGAGAACTATGAAAGATACTTCATTTTAAAAATGGTTATAACCATTTAGGAAAATTTACCATTTTGGTTTGTGTAGCCACTGAAAATGGGTTCACTTGGATGATAAAAGTATATTTTGATATGTAAGTTATCATCCTGTACAAATAATATGTTGCTCCCTGTGCAGTTAGAATTTGAAGGGTACTCACAGGAATATTAGGCAGATGCCAGCACTAGGCAAGTGAGCTTCTGAACAAATCACACTTGATTAAATTGCCTCTCTTAGTCCCTTCAGTAATAGCTTGGTGATACACTGTGCTGCTCTATTCACAAAAGAGCCAGGTCACTCTATTCTCTCCCTGGTCCTTTGATTCTCAAGCCTGGGAGAACAAAAAAGCACCATGAAATGACATTTCCTGAGGCTGATTCCCCACTGTTTCCCCAGTGCCGTAACAGGAAGAAGGAATCAGAGCTATTGTCTTCAAAGCAGAGGTTTTATTCCTGTCCCCAATAGTAAAAGCCATTTTGCAGCTTTTGAAGGAGGTGCCTCAGTGCCCTAAATGAACACACATGACGCATAAACTAATGCCCAAAAACAATGTGAGATTTGGATGAAGAAATCTGTTTGGCAGTGCATGAGATTGAAGGGGCCCAGAAGAAAAAATCAAAAAGCTTCACTCTTAGGTCTCCGGTATCTGTGATGCAGTTTTGCCAGGCTAAACATAAAGGCTTTGTACCATGCAATACAGTATGAGAAGGCATCCACTTGCATCCATAAATCTACCTGAAGAATGCTATAGCAGAGCTAGTGTAGGTGTTAATCTGCAAGCATCATGAACTCATGTCTGGTGTGAGTACAGAGGAGCGTGAGGGTGAAGGAGACTTCTGTTTTCACCAAGGATCAATGGGATAGTCTTACTCCCCTCCTCACTGCTTCTGCCTGGTAATGCTGGAAGGAAAATGAAACTGTGAAACAGCAGGGATGTGGAAAAAACAGCACCCAGATACAGAGCCTTTGTTATCAAATGTCTGCTGACATTGTTTTTGTATTCAGAGGAAAGTGATGGGAGAAGCAAACTTTAACTTTCCACAAGCAATAATGTGCCATTGCAGAAAATCATACCTCCAGCTGTCTTCATGGTGTACCACTGTTTTGCTGCCTGAAATGGAGTATGTACTCTTGTGCTAGTCTTCTCCAGACCTCATCAGGTTTGATACCAGAAACACTTGTACAGTTAATAACCCTCAATTATCTGTGATAAAATACGGCTTGTATTATTCATACTCTCATCAAATTAATGTAATTGCATTGTCTCATCTCTTCATCTGACAGTTTTTTCTGACTTTACACATAGAGAAAATTTTTCAAAATAAACAATCAGAAAAACATGCTACTGAAGTAAGGCTAAGTCTGAAGTAGTGAGCCTGGAAAGATACCTCTGCCAGTGGCTACCAGGATCAGCTCAAGATTTCTCAAGATTTGTGATAGCCTGGTTCATAGTGACTCCACTATTAAAGTCAGTTTGTGAGCAGTTAGGAAGAAGGTTTCTCCAGCTATCTGTAGTGAAAATATAACAGTTTAGAAATAGAAAAATGTAATTTAAAAGAGATAAGGGATGAGTTAAAAGAGATTAATGAAATTAGACAGTATTGCTGGACAAAAAAAGGGGCTGAACCTACACTACAAAGCTCTCTGTTGTTATCTATTTTGTGTGTGTGACTTTGTGTTTGATTGTAAGGCTAGGTTCTAAATCCTTCTGCTCTTTACCCATTTCATCGTAACAAGCAAAGTGAGTGGGACTTCCAGGTGGTACAGGACAAGCCAGCCCTGTTTCAGGGCTCTTGGACATGGATCTGACTGTCCCCCCAAACTGTGGGCTGCAGTTTCCATCTCATGCCAGTAAGGAGAACCTGTGCCAGGCACCACAGATGGGTCAACAGCTGGCATATGTGAGCTTTGTGTATCACTGAGTATTTTCCATCCAGCCAGATAGTTTTGGAAATTGTTCAGGGAAGACATTAGAAAGCTGTCCAGTGCCATTGATAATGAAAAGAATAATGCTCCATGGAAGACTTTGCTGCCAGAGCAAAATGTTGGCATGTGATAAAACTTGCAACTTTTTGAGTTTCTTAGGCTGAGCTAGCTCACCAGCCAAATGTTACTCCTCTTCCAGGGAGGCTCTCACAGCTGCTTTATAAAAACAGAAAAAATAGTCACTGACATTAATAAACTCCCTCTACAATGGGCTCAGTACTTGGACCAAATCCAATACTAACATTCAGCCCCCAAACCTGACCCCATGTCTTAAGTCACTGTCAGGTTTGATAACATTCTCCAGCTGAGAATAGGAGAGCACTTGCTGTGAAGTTTAAACAGGATACCATTAGTCATGTTCTCCATGAGTTCATGGCATCTTTTGAAACCATAATTGTTCTTGAATTTTTCTGTCACCAACTCAGTACCCAAAGGCAGAGGACAAGGACAGTGTAGTTCTAGGGCTATTCAACACAGTCAATAACTTTTCTTCAGACATGTTAGGTAACACAGAGAAGAAAATCTTGAAAATCCAAAGCTCTCATTCTTCAGGACATCTGTGAATCCTATGTTGACTGTTTATATTAGGGAATACCATCTTCAGGCTCATTTTTAACTCATAGACTATTAGTCACTGATGAAAAGATAATGAAAATCCTATCAAAATATTTTAAAAGTGAAGCTAGAGAGGGATACTAGTGTACGCATCCAAAACACCACACACTCAATTCCTCACAAAACCTGTCTAGGGTCCAAAGGCTTCTTCCAAATAAATTCTGGGACGTCTTCTCCAATGTAGAAGACAGGTTTTGTAAAAAAACCCTTAGTTTTACAAAACCCAACTAAAGTTCAACAGATGAGTCATTGCCATTATTTTTTTCACACTGACCACATGGTGTTTGTTCTTGTGTTGCACTTGACCGCATTACTCCCTTGCTGCTTGCATTTACAACGTATTCCTCAAAGCAAGAGCCAGCCCCTCGTGTATATTTGTGCAGTGCCTTGCACAGTGGAGCTCTGGCCTCTAGGTGCTACCATAATATAAAGAATAAACAAAACCTCTGTTTTGGGATAACCATACATTTTCCAAGCAAAAGGTTTTGTGTTAGTAATATTAAATTACTAACCATCATTTTTCTTAACAAGCAATAGCAGGGTGCTAAACCAATATTAGCCATAGGAAAAAGAATATATTTTGCTTGTACCCATAAACACTCATTTTATGCTTCCCGTAAGTCTCCCGTTATCACAGATATTTTTTTCAGATGAATAGCATGGCAGTGGAAATTGCCTGAGGTATTAACACAGCCCTAATATAATTGTGTGGGGCTGAGACAAAGTGTTCTGCCAAAAGGTTCTGAACTCCAGAACTTGCTCTTCCCATCCTTCTACAGAGATAGAATTAGTTGATCTCTAGGTCATGCTAAAAAGGATGCATTTTCTTCAAGGCTTTTCTGGGAAACCAGGATGAGTGAGTTGTGTTGGGTTGGGTGAATAAAACCTTATTTTCAGTACTTTTGTAAGACTTTTATATTATCCTACTGATTCTGACTGTGTTTTCCTTCACATACATTCTTCCACTTTTGGATAGGCTTGTTTTTCGCTAAATCAAGACAATAAATAATGATGCAGTAGATTACTCTTGAAATTGCAACCCTTCCTCTTAAAACGGTTTTAGTAATTTTGGAACCATTTGTTCCCAATAGGTAGAAAGAGGAAGAGACAGTCTGTCACTGCCTGCTGCTGTGGAACACAATTTTCCTTGGATTTCCTGCCAGGGCTAAGACTGTAGCTACCTTGTGTTCTTGTAGTGGATATAACACCAGTAGTGTTATCCAGAATCTGCATCACTTCTTCTTAGAGCTCACATTACCTACCAATGAAAGTCAGGAGAGAAATCTCGAGAGGCCAATTCCATAAATAGATTTAAACTGTGAATTCTGCTATGGTTCAGTATGAAAAGAGCTCTGAATCCAGGGAAGCTACAGCTTGTCCTCAGCTCCTAATAGTAAGAATGGGGCTATTTTTTCAGATTTCATCTGGGTCCCGAGACTAGTTCATTTTTTTCTAAAGTGGTTGAAATAAATCAGGTGTGCTGGATGAAAACAGAAATTTCAGCTGCAATAGATATTCTGTCAATATTTATTTGTAAACAAACTTGAGTTTAGGAAAGTCTTTGTTAGGAAACCCATAGTCAATATGTTTAACTGCTACAGGTCCTAGAGTATGTTGTGATGTGTAGGCACCCACCTTACTGAACAGCTGATGAGAGAAAGAAGTGTCCAGTGTCTTAATTCCGTGTGATCTAACTCCAAAACAGCATCTATAAAATATGAGCTCTGAAATTATTTTATTTTTTCTTGATTATTTTTTTTCCTTGGAGCTTGCCAACATGAGTGACTAGTGAAGTCCCATCCAAAGACAGGAAAGGTTTTGCCCTGTGAATAAATTAAACCCTGTCTAAACTGGTTTGCAATCTCTTTGTATGAGGGACATTCAGAAGTCACTTTTTTGTCTAGGCTTTTCTCTGATCTAGGACAAAGCTGCCTTTTACTTTGTAAACATTACTTCAGCCTACACTCACCTTAGCTGGAATGACATAATTCAAAAAAACCTTGAGTCTCTGTTTTTATTCGTGGTTCAAGATCATAGACAGAGCCACAGAGTGCCTGGTGTGAGTTGGGAATTGCATGGGCAGTTGAAAACTTCTGTCCCCGACCTCAAGAAAAAGAATTTTTTCTGAAAGTATTTCTTCCCTCTAATACAGTTTTTAGATTTATCTGAAT
This sequence comes from Cisticola juncidis, assembly GCA_013400215.1. NCBI lineage: Eukaryota > Metazoa > Chordata > Aves > Passeriformes > Cisticolidae > Cisticola > Cisticola juncidis. Next base: position 651,979 of record VXBR01008118.1, read on the forward strand.
GTAACCAAGGAAGGTTTCCAGGTTTTTGTTTAACTTGTAGTATTCCTTTAGTTATTTCAAAAGTTTAATTTTCTTCACTCAGTGTTTGGGAAGAACAGGCAAGCATCACTCACTCCACTGGTCCTCTGCTTTGCTAAGAAAGCTGTGCAGAACCCTCCAAACCCCAAAACAACAGTTTTTTGAGGAGACCTCTTAAAACAAAAATATCTATATATCATCATGCCATCAGAAACATTAGGCAGAAGATCTGAATTTTTAATCTGAATAAGTGAACTTAGAGATTTTTATGGCATTCACCACAGTAAATAACATTAGGATTGAGGAGGATCTCTCTGCAGAGTTAGCGAGCTGCTGGCAAATCTTGGTCCAGTTATGTCAGTGTAATTCTTGAAATAATAACCAGTTCTTTCCACCTGTTAACACCTGACTCCATGGTGTACTCTCATCTCCATCATGATGGAACACTGGAGTGGATGGAACACTGGTGCTGCTACTGGAGTTCTCCTGCTCCCGTGTGTGAAGTGTGTTCTGTGCCTCCCACCTCTGAACCAACTCGTATTGAAATTTCAGCCTTCTGCTGACTTGTTTTAGTTGTCTGATGTCCAGCAGCAGTCCCTCAACGTTTTCAGAGTGAGAAAATAGTGGAAAATGTTGGTATTTATTAGACTCATAAGAAAAGGAGACCAGTAGGATTTTCCCCAATGGTATTTTAGACAAAAACACTCAAAACTTATATTTGGTGCAGTACTTAAAAATCCTTAAAATTATAAGTTTAAATGCAACTGGCTACCACTTAAATAAACAGATGAAAGACAGGCTCCCTTATACCATATATCTTACTTCTTGGGAAATGGAAATATTCTAGCTATCTAAGATCTGCATAAATGAAAGGCATGATTCAAAAGCTGCACTTTTGAATGAAACCACCTGCAAGTAAACCATGCACCCCGAGATCTACCATGAAATAAGAGTACATCCCAGCAGATTTCATTGCCTTACATTCTTGTATTTGATGAAATCCTAATAAAATAGCACAATTTGCTTATACAGAATAACACCTTTATTATGGCAAAAGTTTTATCATAAAGTTATAAGAGGATCATGGCTTTCTCTCAGCTGTCAAAGTGACTCTCTTTTCAGTGTCACTAAAGGGTGCAGCAGCTCCAGGAAGCAGGAGTGGAGAACATTTTACCATGCCCAACCAGATACTACCTTCCTCTGCAAAGATGAGCTGTCTTTATAACACTTCACAGTAAAGCTGAACATTTTCTAGGAACAAAAAATACTCCTGCTCAAGATATTTTCTTAGACACTCATGCTAGCATAAGTCAGGCCTCGGGGCATGGTGTGAGTTAGTTTCTCAAGAGAACAGAATTCACAGAAAGAGGGAAAAACAGAAATATAAGAGCATAGCACTTCTCCCACATCATCAAGCACCAGCCTTTACTTCAAACAGGGATGAGCAAATCCCTGTGCAAGCAATGAGAAGAATGATAAATTTACTACAGGACAATAAAATCAACTATAATAGTAACAATTCCTACTGCTCAGAAAATGTTAGGCTGGATGTCTTTGATTGTGGATCCAACTAAGACATAAGTCTCTTGTGCTTTTGGCTGCTAAAGGCTGGCAAAAAAATATGAAGTTATCGGAAATAAAAACAAAAATTTAAGCCTATCTTTGACTTATTGTACCAGGGCAGTGGAGCACAACTTCGTCTCATTTTTCTCTTTGCCACCTTCTGACCCTTTCCCTTACACAGTAAAAAGTGTTTTGGGGAATTGGAAGCCCAGTTAGTCCTGTTTTCTTCTGTATGAAAAATGATCCCTGTGATTTAAAATATTATCTTGGGACTTGTCATCTTTGAATGCATTAATGAGCACAAGTAAATTTTTAGATGGCTGAAACTTAGAAAAAATTCCAAATCAAAAATCAAACTAAACAAACCAAAAAAATAATTCAATGTGAACAATAATGAGTCTAAAAATAAGAACGTCAAGATTTGGTTGCCTGAAGATGAAATATTATTTTATTATTTCCAAATTAAAATTACATACATCCAAACCTTCTCATTTAAGTTTTTTTTCTAAGAAAATAAACCAATTTTTTAAATTTCATTTGAAACATAGTATTTTCATCTCAACACTAATAAAACAAGGGTTAAAAATCTATGATACTAATAACACATTTTTGCCTCAGGTTGACCAAAATTGTAAATTTCAAGGGTTATTTTGTGTTTCATGAATGTATTTAGACACCTTTTTTATTATTTACCTATAAGCTGTAGTATTTAGCAAATATCTCACACTTTTGCTGCTTTCTCTATTTCCTTTCCCATTAAAAATGCACACAATGTAGACAGTTGGTTCAGTCAATCTACCAGTAGATCTCCCAGAGATCCACAGTGGTACGAGTCACTTCCACCCATGAGGCTGATGTCCTCCTGGAATGCCCTGGGGGTCGGATCAGGGACTCCTGTCTCTGTCTATGTTATTGGGATTCCCCTACCTGTCATTGTCCCGCTATGCTTTATTCTGTGTGTGGGAACAAGATTCTTGTCATGCATCCTAAAAATACTTAGTACAAAAGGATTGTTGGGTGGGGTAAGTGTCCGAAGACTTTTGCTCTGGGTGTAGCTACTCTTCAGCCATGTTTGTGCCCTCTTCTGGTTACATCTCTAAGCATGTGAGAAATACTTTATTTTGCATTGTTGCTTGGAGAATCACTGTTGCTAAAACTGACTTATCATTTAAAAACAAAACAAAACAAAAAGTGTTTTCTGTGTCTTTTTCTTCCTAGTTGAAAATGTTCATCAATCAAGTCAGAAAAGAGGGAGTAGGTGAAAAAGCCATGTCTATTATCAGAATTTTTCAGTAGCTGAAGTATCAAAATAGATGTCATCTTACATGACAAAGTTATGGACACCTTTGGTTGGTGTGCTATGGACACATCATTTTTTGTCACAAAAGATGCACCAGATATGTACCAGATTGCTCCACAGTGGTGTTGATTCTTTGTAAAATATATCTACAGTGCATTGTGGGGTGACAGTTGCCAGTTATATTTTCATATTTCAAGCAGATGATTCTTTTACTGAAAATTTCCATTTTTGCAGATTTTAATTTCCAATAATCCCTCTTGTAACATCCATGCTCTGATCCTCCGTGTTTACCAGTCTGTCTGCTGGAAATGGCTACAAGCAGAGATGCTGCATCATTGGTGTATTTCTTCTGTCAGATCTAAAAAGAAATCTTGTTTCTTCTGCTTTGGCAGAGCTACAGCAAATATTGCAGTGGCTAACCACTGAGCCAGGAAAATGAGAAGCGGTCTGCTGCAATATAAAATGAGAATTGCCAGGTGATGAAGGCAATCATTGACCAGCTACAGAGAGTGGAGTGGTGCCCTTGGGCTTCTGAAACAGCTGAAAGTTTATAGCTATTCAAACTGAGTTATCAGCAAAACCATGACAATCTTCCAGTATAGAAAATAAAACCTCTGGTGGTCTTATGTGGTAGGGCATCCAGTTCCACTCAGGAGAAGCAGCACCAGAAGATAACCCCAGATTTTTAACCAGATCTTTGCATTACAGTCAGATTGCTACTCTTACCTGTTGTCTAACAGTCTTGTTCAATCATCTTTTTCTTGGCTTGTTCACCACTTGAATAAGGATCACTAATTGCTGTATTTATTCAGGAGCTGTGGTAGCACCGTGGGCTAAGGTAGGGTCACACATGTTTAGACCAACACACAGCCTTTGACTTTTTGAAAAGGTATTTAAAAAATTAGAGTGTATTTTCTGTAATTCATTGTTCTCTGAATCTTGATTGGCAACTGATAAGCCAAGAAGAAAAAAAAAATTAATCAAAACCCATTAATGTTTGCTTATGTCTTGAATCCATAAGCCACTTAGATGACTGCATCCTCCTTTGGAAGGAGATGATCCATCTTATACATCTAGCCATATTTCAGTATTTTTCCTGCATGGCTGCTAGTATCAGCAATGCCTCTCCCACACAAGACATTGTGCTGTGCCATAAGGGACTTATGCCATTACGGGAGGTCATCTGTATTTGAATGACAGGAGCTAGAAGTTGAGAATTTCTCAAAATTGAGAATTGATGCTCAGAGTGTGTATAAACAGAGTTAAATATGCAAAATTTTCCTTTTATTTTTAGTTCTACACTTAACAAATATCAGCCAACTAAGTTTTCCACACACTTTCCCTTTCACCCTCAAGTATCAAGTAATAAAAATACCAATTTTTCTGATCAAGTATGACATTATTACACTTATAAATTAAGACACATATGATTGAGTGAGTCTTCTGATCTGGAAGTAGAATCTGGAACTAGAATCTGCTTTATCTTCCTTTAAATGGTAGAAGAGGCTTGGAGTTTGTTCACTTATTATAAGTGTTTATTTCCATCAAGACCTAGGGCACTTCTAATTTTCTCTAATTACTTTAATCACACAAATACAAAACTTTCCACATAATTTCAGCATTGAATTTGTGTTGTAAAATCTCAGTTGTTCCTTTGTTTAATACCAACTTGCTCTTGGGTTGCAATATTTCCCTATGAAACTCAAAAAAAGCATTTGCTTGCCAGTGAAGGGTGAAGGATGTGCTTAATCATTTACAACCCTTTGAGATCTCAAATTTTCTCACAGGAAAACACAATTTGAATAGCCCCACAAGACCACCCGAGTTAGTGCTGTGTCTCACAGTCTTAGTTAAAGATGATGTTCGGAGACGAGTTGTAATGTTCATGTCTTTATTCTTTTAACTATTTTTTCACCCTTTTCATTACATGGAGTATACACATTGCAGGGCTTGAGCCATGAGCAAGGCTGCTTTCATTCATGAGAATTAATATTATCCACTGTTTATTGATGGTAGAGGCACTACTTTAATTTATGGAATCCATGCTGATGTGTCTATCATGCTATGTTTTAATAAATGTTTTTATATAATACCACAAATAATAATTTAAAATAATTTTCTGATACAGAATTATTGGTTTTAGTTCATGTATTTTTTTTATAGTAGATTTTGTAGATATTTTAGTGCCATAGAATAGTTGATTATAATAAGACTGCAAAGTCTGAGGATACCCTATGCTATTACAGAAAATGGCTGATGGAATACCAATTCCAGAGGAAGCTCTTCAGTGGTTGAAGTGGAAGGAGGAAGAAGGGAAGAAGTTGTGCACTACTGAAACAAGGACTCATTGCCAATAAAACAATGTAGAAGAATAGCATATGATGGAGGGATAGGCACAAAAGCTTACAGCACAAAAGGATATAAAGCTGGAAGAAAACATAAAAGGCAATCAGGAAAATGCTCTGGAATGCATTAGATATAATAACAGGATGAGAGAAAGAAAGTCTTGTTAGTTAAAGGGAGAAGGCAAACTATTGCAGAGGACAGAGAAAGCCAGAGTGTTCTTGCTTCAGTTTGGTTGCTTTATTCTATAAAGACAGTTTAGTTCACATTTAATTCAGTCAGCGTGGTTAATATTGATAACAAGGATAAAGAAAAAAGGCAATATTACAGTAAAAAAACCAGACTGATTATATGAAGATAACATAGATTTTTCAAGTTATTCCCTGATGAGAATCACTTAAGACAACTGATTTGGGCAGTTTTCTTGGATGACTCGTAAAGACTTGGTGGACTGTAAAAGGCAAAAATAAGTATCCATTAAGGAAAAAGGGAGGGAGTAGGGAGAAGAAAACTTAAAGGAGGTATAAGTCCAACAGAATATGTAATATTGATGCCTGTAAAAATAATAGTAACCATGTTATTGATCAATTTTCAAGAATCTCAATAATAAACAAGTAATAATGAACTGCCATCATTTGCTAGTCATTGCCAGGGGTCTTGTTACCCCTTAATAGGACAAATTTTCTAGAAGATATAGGAAAAAGTATGTAATTTCTTTTGACTTTAGTAATGCTTATATTTGCTATCAAAAACTAATGCTGGTTTGACAATAGTTTGAGTAGTAATAACCATAGAAAAAGAAAAATAATAGAAAGAAAAACAACTTGAAAAACTAAATTTAGTTACTGAGTCTCGAAGTAAAGAGAGCATTTTAGCTTACACAGTGGTCTCACCTATTTGATATTTATTATCCAATTACTATTTATGACAATGATATGAACAATGGAACATGAAAGTACATATCTTAAAAGTATGCATGACACCAAACCAGAAAACAAAGAGTTTGGAAGTGGGATAGGAATTCAAATTATGCTTATAAATTTAGGAAATTATAAGTACAATATTTCATAATTACAAGAGTAAAGAATTAATCTAAGTAGGAAAAATCTTACGCAAAATTTATGTTGGGCAACAGCTATCTCAAAAACTGCAGTGCAAAAAAAATCTAACAGTGGAATACACACATCACAAAAATATGTGTTATTGAAAATAAGGAAAACAACATTTTAAGAGGCATTCTTTAGAATGAGTTTTGTGTACACCACAAAAGACAAGGAATTACACCTTTTTATTCAACACTGCTAAAGCTTCTAATGAAAGGTCATATCTAGAACAACTGAATTAAAAAAATACAAGAGTAATAATCTTGGAAAACAAGATCTATGTGGGAAAGTTAAAAGTAAAAAAAAGGAGAGAAAACTAGGAAAGGGTTGATATATAAAATGTTATTCCAAATAAGGGAGAGATATGTCATTGTCTAAAGTTATGGGGTTAGGAAACAAGTTGAGGGTCTAATCTAGAACTCAGAAGAGACATGAAGAGAGACTTTCCAACCAAAATTAATGTTTAAACAACAGAATAATAACAGAATATGTTTTCAGAAAAGCTTCATACCAACGATTCACAAACTGTCATCAACATCTGCCAAGATCTTTTACTCAATAGTAAGCATCAGTTGGGATTCTCACAGTAGCATGATCTGTTTCTTCATCCCCCAAGTCCCTGAAAAATTTGTCACTGCATGATTCCTCCATTTTCTGATGAACAAAATATTAAGAACTTTTCTGCACTGATTCAGCAAAACACTTTTCCTTTGTCCCATGCCTTAGCAATCCCACAGGCAGTACAGTACTTCTCTGTTTTATGAGGCCTCCATTTACTGGGAAAAAGAAAAAAAGAAAAGGGGTGACACTGAATTGAAAGAATGTATTGGGAAGACAGATAAGATCATTTCATTAATTTATCCATTACTTCACACAGTCACTTCAAAAAAGTCAACAGTGAGAACTGTGGGGTAATATTGGTTTTAATCTATAATTAATCTCAAATACACCACAGTTTCAGAGAAAGAGGATCCAAACTGACAATCTGACAGTTATTTTATATGTATGAGAGTAACTGGCCCAAAAATATCCTTTTGTAAAGGAGAGTGCACATTTTTATGGTGTCATTACACTTCAATAGTGAATATTTATCTTTAAAATAATAACTGATGAGAGGATAAGACTAAAGTGTCAAAAATAAAGTGGAAANCACAATTCATTTACAGCTCTAGAGAAAATTAGAACTACTTCTATTTCCCTAAACTCCCCTAGCTCACTGGCAGGGAATATCTTGATATTCCGGTTTTATGTATGATCTGTTTATTCATAATTTTTCTTATTTTATATTTTTAACTGTGTTTCATACTTTCTCCCTTTGTGCTTTGACAAACAGCTATCAGCATAATAGTGTTTGGAACTGAGTGAATGCCAGGGAGCAGATGCTTGAAATGAAGTTTAGGCAACTAGAAGCACAGAACAGTATGTTAGCTGCAGTATTAGCCATTTAACTCTTTCTTGCCATCAGAGCCATGACTTAATTTTCTTTTTCATGCAGAAGTGTATATTATGGGGTCTGGTACTATGAGGGGAAATGATGTGACCCTAATACTGGGAGACCAGGATACAGTTCAAGGTGTACACATTGATCTAAGGTAAGTTTTGCAAGAGAGTTTTGTTACTTGCTCCATTTAGTTGATTTTGATTCCTGTGCTGAATGCCTATGACCCAGTGATACTGCATCAAAGTTTTTCACTGGAAATTCTGCCAGAATTAATTCACAGCCATTTTATTTTTCCTTAGTCTGCCATTGTCTCTTATTTAGTTTCACATCTGCTACAATCCAGTACTATTTCCTTTGTCTTTGACTCTTTTCATTCCTTAAGAAAACAGATAAAAGAATAAAAGTGTCTGCTTACTATAAAATACATTTCTAGATAGAAACATTCCTTCTTTATTCTGTCAGCAGCTTTTAAGTAGAGAAGAGAGATTTTGTAACGTGTCTTGAATAACTTTTTTTTTCAAGAAGATATTATGAAGGCAACTTTTCCAACTAGAGATTTTGTTACATAGTTCATTTTCTGTGTGAGTTTTCATGGAGAGGACACATAAAAAAAGACAAGTTTTCCACTTCTGCACAAACAATTACCTAAAATTGTCCAGGAGAATATCAACTAAGTTTACTTCAGCATTTGCCCTATCAGATGTTGAAAAGAGCTGATATATAACTATTCCTAGTCTGAGTTGGGTTTGTGGCATTGCTTTCTTCTATCTCACCTTGATGCAACTCAATAAAAGCCCAGTCAAGCCATTTTTGTAACACAATTTTTACAGTCTTAGAGAGATATAACAGCTGCAAAGAAAGCAGATAAATACTTACAGAAGGCAACTTCAGAGGAAACATTTATTGTTTTATCTTTTATAAGATGTTGACGAGACAACTTTATAAAATGAAGACTGCTTCAGTTTTATCCTTCTCGAAGGATTTGGAAAGAGAAGTAGAGTTTCATGACTATCAGGTGGAAAAAGGCAGACTGACCATTTCCACAAAATTATTCAGAAGATTTCTGGTTTGTTGCTATGGGTTTGTTTTTTTGCACACAAGTCTACAACCTCATATCTTTCTGCTAAGTGCATCTATTGGGTCACCTGTAGCAATCTCTTCTCTAAAAAAAAAAATTTAAAAAAAAATTTAAAAAGTCCCTGTGAGAACAGTTATCGTGATTTGGAAGGGACTCACAAGGATCATCAAGTTCAATCCTTAAGTGAAAGGTCCATACAAGGATCAAAACCACAACCTTGGCATTATTAGCAGTGTGCTCTGACTAGCTGAGCTCATGTCAGAATGCTTATTAGCTTGTAATAAATTTTTCATAAGTCTCAAAATATCATCACTCCCTATTCCTAGATTCCCATCCCTGCAGGACACACAGCAGCCTACTGCTTGTCTTGCCCAGGACAGAAGCCAGGCTACGATGAGTATCCAGAGAACTAGAGACAAGTATTATACATACTGTGCATCATAATGTTCTAGTGCTCTTTATCTGTCCATTTACCTCTGTAGGATGTCACTGGTTTAAAAGAGCTTTGCCTTCCTATTCCCTTCTTTTCAGGCCAACAATTCACAATAGATTCTGCCATACGAAGAAAGTGGGGGAGGTGAAATCCTCAGCTGAAGAGGAGTCCATACTGTATGGAGACCATGCATGACAAAATATGAGGCATCTTGTTTACACTTTTCCAGTTAAAAGACAGGTGCAAACTTTGTACCTGCAAAATGTGTGTCTGGCAAAATATGTCCCCCAAAGACTTGTTGTCCCCATTTTCTCCAGGTGCTAGAAGGGGAAGTCCACAAAATTCCTAGTAGAATGGTGAAAGAAGCATCATCCTGTAAGAAAGGACCCAGGGGAAAAATTAATAATGATAGTAATCACAGTTTTTCATCTGTGTTTAAGTGAACACAAAGAGGCGGCCATTCTTCAAATTCACTGATAAATCAGCAGTCTCCAGAATCAGAATTCAGTTTCTGAGTACCATAGCTGTGCCTGTACAGGTAGTGCTTCCTCCTTATTTGGTGGAGAAGTAGGACCAGAGGGGCTGATTACTTGTGCAGAGGAGCAGAATTCTCCTAGCCTAAATTGTTCCACCAGTGATTTGAAGATCAGCTGATTGGAAGGTGATCCTTTGTGCTTAATCTTCATTGAAAGATGCCTGATAAGGCACCTGAAATTAATCAGTGTAAAGTGGATCTATTTCCTATCTTAGATCTATCACATCTACACAGTAATGTGTAAAGTTAAAACATTCTTTAAAAATGAAAGACACAGTCTCAAAGATTAGTAGAAGTTTGAAAATTAGGATTATGGCAAATAGTTACTATCCACATACAACTAATTCTTGAAAAAGTAATGAGTTCTGCTGCTAAGAGAAACACATTCAAGATTACAGGGATAAATAAGTATTCCAGTATGTTTATCATAAATTTCACTTAGATCAATTAATAAGCTCAGACTTTTTGACGGATGAGTGAAGGAATCAAGCTTTAAATAGGCTTAAATTTCTTAGATGTTCCTTCATTAAGAAAATAGTTGAGCCTGGACACTGAATTTATGTTTTAAGAACAAAACAAAGGCAGATGATAACCCAACCACAGTGGCAGATTTGGATATTATCGGCATGCATGCTCTAATTTGTTATATTTTACTATGGATATGTTTGGTGGGACTATTTATATCTTAGATCAATAACAAAGTGAGCAAACAACCTAATGAAGGAGGTAGGCATGAGTATCAGCTGATATTAGGTGGGGCTTCCAATCTTGCAATTTGGAGTCAGCTATAGCTTCAAGAATCAGCTCTAACAACAATAGCAGCAGTAATGAGAGGCTGCTAAATTGGCTAAAATTTGTACAAAATGTTCCAATAAAACTATGGATTTCCTATGAATTTTATTGGAGCCGTTTAACATAACTTTCTTAACTCAGACTAATTCATTTTATATCCATGCATTTTGCAGATAATGAATGTTTTTTTGGCCATAGATACAAAAAAAATCCCAAAAACCAAGGCAATAAATCAATTTAAAAGAAAATAAATAAAACCTTCAAATGAAAAAAAAAATAATTTGCATCCTGATAAACAATGTGAAGAAAAGTAAAAGATGTGTTTCTGGCTTCTACATAACATATTCTGTATCTAAGAATGTAGATGGATTTCTAGAAACCACATGACACAGAAAGGAAATTAAATTTGGTGCCTGAAAATTTTTAAAAAGGGGATATTATCACCACTTGTCTTAATTTACATCGTTCAAATCTGTCTAAATTTCAGTGAAACTCAAGCAAATCATCAGCTAAGTTGCAGACCAAGGCACATCCAGGCCTGGCTGTCCCTGCCCAGCCCCCTTGTTCTTGCATCCCTCTTGTCCATGGGCCAGGATCCCATTTTGGATCCCTAGGGACATGGGTTCCTGTCCCAGCAATGCCACAGCACTGACTGTCCTCTCTGTCTCTTGAATGGAGTACTTCTCTGTGAGCAGGGTAAGGGAAGAAGCCTTACTTGACACAGGTTCTGTAATTCAATTTCATATACTGCAAGAAGTTACATATAAAAGAAAGGTGAAGCTGGGATGAAGAGGGAAGAGAGTTTTGACACTGCTACACTGCTCGTGGAATCCACATTGACAATACAAGAGAGATGCTAAATAAAGAAGTAAATTTAACATTCTACATTCCAAACCTAAAAGAAGATTTCCATTGTCAAGGCTGAGACAATTTGGCCAGGAGGCTTTTTTTGAACACCAATTGTTCATATTATTATTGCAAGCTAAAGAAAATAAAAAAGGAAGAAGAAAAAGAAGAAATTAGGAGTGTTAGTAACTGTTTGGTTGGGGGGGTTAAGCACTAAAATCATGTCTGGAAGAATTAGAATATTAGTTTATCACTTTGGGATACTTTTGAATGTAAAAAAAGAAAAGTGTCATATCTTTAAAAGAAAAGTGAAGTGTTTTTAATCTATGACTGAAGGTACTGAAAGATATAATTATTTGCCTCTCTTGGCAATTTTGTTCTACAAAAGAAACAGTTCCACAGTTTCTACTTAAGCTCTCACTTCTTTTATTATGTTCTTCCCCTCCTGTTTCATCTCTCCCCCGTATTACTCCACAGTACTATTTATCCCTCCCCCAGATCTAAGAAAGTGACAAATTTTGGTATGATTTTTTTCTTCTGCATTGTACTTTTTTTTCTTTTTGTTACCTTATTTTCCCTTCATTTCCTTAACCCCTTCCCTTAGACTTGTCCGTAATTTCCAGCTCCCTTCCTTGATTCTCTATTTATTTCTCCCTTTTCTCTCATTTTTTTTCTTACTGTCTTCCTAGAACCCAAGTTTGATCACTTCTCTGCATATTTTGTCACTTGTTTCCTGGTTTCTTGCTTTTCTGCTCATGCCCTTCATCTTCCCCAAAGCAAGAAATCAGGCAAGGAAGGTAAGAGTTCAGCATGGCTGAGTATGGACCTGCTAATCAAATTAAAGGGCAAGAGACAAATGCTCAGGCAATGGAAACAAGGTATATTGGAAACAAGGTATATTGGGAAGGGTTTAGGGACACAGTCCTGTTGAGTTAGGCGTGGGGTAAGGAAGGCCAAAGTGTATCTGATGCTGAATTTGGCAAAGGATGCAAAAAAATAATGAGAGCAGGTATGCAATACAGAAGAGGAAGGTCAAAGAAGGCATCTGTTGTCCCTTTCTCCCACCCCCTCCCAATAAAAAGGGATGGCAAACTGCAGACAATGGATGAGGAACTGGATGAGATATTCAATAATATTTTTGCTTAAACAATATTTTTCCTATAACAGAAAAAGAAAACATATTATCCGTCTTTAAAAAAGGTAGAAAGGTGGACCCTGGGAACTACTGACCAACCAACCTCCCCTCTATGCCCAAAAAAATCATGGAATGAATCCTCCTGGAAGCTGTGCTAAGGCACATGTAGGACAGGGAAGTGAATTGAGACACCCATCATGGCTTCATCGAGGATAAGCCTTGCCTGACCAACCTGGTGGCCTTCTATGAGGGAGTGACTACATCAGTGGACAAGGGAAGGGCTGCAGTTGTCTCCTGTCTGGATTTCTGAAAGGCCTTGAACACAGCCCTGTAGAACATCCTTTTCTCTAAATTGGAAAGAGAAAGATTTGATGGGTGGAATGTTTGGATGAGGAATTGATTGGATGGTGACATGCTGAGGGGAGTGGTCAATTACTCAGAGTCCTGACAGGACCCCCAAGGGTCCATTTTGGGACTAGTGCTGTTCAATATCTGCATCAATGACAGAGAGAAAAGGGTTGAGCACATCCTTGGCAGATTTGTAGATGATACCAAACTGAGTGATGCAGTTGACACACCTGAAGGATAGGATACCATCCAGAGGGGTTGGGACAAGCTCAGGAAGAGGGCCCATGGAAACCTCATGAGATTTAACAAGGCCAAGGCAAGTGCTACACCTGAGCAACCTCCCACCTGAGGTACTGCATCCAGCTTTAGAGTCCTCAGCACAGGAGGGACATGGATGTGTTGGAGCAAGTCCAGAGGAGGGACATGAAGATGATTAGAGGGACAAAACACCTCTCTTTTGGGGAAAGACTGAGAGGCTGAATGACATTTTGAGCAACCTGGTCTAGCAGAAGGTGTGCTGACCAGCATGTCACCAGTGTGTAGTGTGGTGTTGGAACTAGATGATCACTAAGGTCCCTTCCAACCCAAACCATTCCATGATTCTGCATCTGTTAAATCACTAGGCATGATGAAAAAGGGTAAAAAAAAAACAAACAGGATTCATAACCTCTACAAGACATCTCTCTCTCTCTGCCGCTGGCACCAGATAATAGTAGTTATCAAGGGATTTTTTTTTTTTCAAAGTAGCCTTCCTCATCCATCTCCTGCCCATGGGCCAAAGAGGACTCCTTCCTTTTACTAGAAAGATAGGTCTGCTTTTGTTGCCCCAAGAAGCAAAGCAAGAATGTATGCTTGAAAACCATCTCAAATGTTGATATTCCTCTTATTTGCAATGGCATTCCATAGTGTATATGTCTGCAAGATTTTTTTAGATAAATGAAATTGTTTAACCCCTTTTGATAAATAAAAAGAAGAGGAAAAAGGGCCCAAACACACCTTTCTGAAACACTTTCATTTTGGGCATCAGTACGAAATTAAAGAAGATAAATGTTTCCTGGTGGAGCAATTCTACTTCTTAATGTCAGTAATCAATCACTCACAAGACCATTGTGTGGGCACTCTCAGCCCCAACATCCAGATCCCTCCCTGAAAGGAGTGCCTACTCTGAGCACAGGAAATTTTTTCAAGCTGTCCTGCACTGATCAGCTTCATTTTTATGACTTCCTAAATGCCCATTCTGTCAGAGAGATCATTCCCCTCTTTGGAGCAGAGGAGGGTAGACACCTGCGTTTTAATTGCTGCTCTGACCTGCAGATTAATTTAAACCATTCTCTCTCCTGAGAGTACCATACCATGAGAATACAAAAATATTCTCATTTACCTTCCACTTCATCACTGACATCAATGACAGGATTTTTGCTGACTCGGGGCTTGAATAAGCTGCAAAGTAATTATATTACTGTACTTCATAGTGTTATACTTTTACATTCTATACCATAATTATACAGCACACAATTAATTGCATGCAAATGTGTTAGCACATATGAATAAGATTTATCACACATTCTTCCAAGTAAATTACAAGAAATGATCATAACATGGTAATGATGTGGTGTCATAAATTTTTGGAAAGTGTGAATGGGCGGGTTAGGGCTTTTGTACAATCATTATTATGCTGCCTAATGCAATATCCCAAGGGGTTCTTGAGGAGACCATGTGCACTGCCACTATTGCTTATTCCATATCCTCAGACACTGCTGAAACAAATGTGTGCTCAAGTGCTGGCTTAAAGCAGAATTTTCTCTGTACTAGGCCTTAAGCATTCCGTGTCTGTGAATACCTCTCTACAAGCCTGTGTAATATATTGTGCAACCTAGGCTCAATCCTGAGCACTCTACAGTCTTAGAAACAGCTGAAAAAGCTTACATTGGTCTCTAATATTAATAAATTAAATTTAAATTCATCTTCTTATAGTGCTTTAATTTGTGCCGCGTATTTTCTCATGTGCCTCCCTCTTCTTCCTCCAATGCTGTTGTCACACAGTTTTTTCAAGGCAAACATCAATTTTCCACATGCACCTGGAAGCCATTAAGCAGCATGGAAACCATGCTACTCAACATGGTTAAGTAGCATGATTCTGCTACTTAAGTTAGAGTAATACCAAGAAAAATGTACTGTAAACAAAACAGGGAGCATGCCAAAATGGGATGCTTAACACATGCTCTGTGGAGATCTTCTTCACACACCAGTACCTTGCACATCCTGTGAACCATCCCTACAATAAAATAGTCATTTAATTTCTCAAACAACAGCACAAAACAATATTTACTGAAGTAATGACTAGCAAAATTCCTAAGTCCCTGATGTCAGTTCAGAGAAGGTTAACACTTGTGACAACTCATTAGGAATATTAGCTGCAAAGTCTATGACAGCAAAATCAGATAATTTGTGGATTAAGGTAAGGACAGAACACACAGGTTTAACTCTGCAGACTTACAAGTTTAAACAGGTTCCATTTATAATTAAATTTCACACTGCTTCTGACAGGAGGAAAAAAAAACAAATAGCCTCTATTGCTTTTAATATATTTGTCACACAATTTTGGCAGCTTTGATCAGCTTTGTCATTTCAGGCAGGCAGTAGTTTTTATATTGATTTGGGCATTAATCAGAACACATTTTTTATTTCAGAATTAGAATACCAGAAGTGTTTTGTGAGTTATCATGCTAATATGTTCTATCAAAGACTAAATTAACATTTTACTGCTGCTAACCGGGGTCAATGCTTCATGTACAATTCAGATTATGTTTCCAAACTTTTCATATTACCAGCTGTTTAAATTTGAGGGTGCTTAATAGCTGTGGACCTAAAGAAAGAACTTTTGAAAATAACATAACAAAGCCCCCCACAGCCCAGTACCAATACTCCCAGAGCTAATGAAGCCCCATACTGTTCCTGGTCTCTATTGTGCTTCCTTTAATGAGGTAAAGCACAATGTTCCAAACACCATTATGCAGCAGCCCTTTCCATCTTCACCCTTCCTTTCATTTTTTCAAACATTTTTTAGTCTCAATGGTATTCTGAGAAATGATAGGAGAGCAGAAGAGAGGAGAGAACTGCTAACCTGCTACAGGTGAACTGCTTTCATTTCACAAGAGTAAAAGATAATGGCATAGTGGTAAGACTGTATTTTGCAAATTTCCACCACATTCCCATAAAACTGCTACCCTTCTTCTAAAGCAACCACACAATGTCAACAGTTAATTATGCATTAGTGTTTTGTTGGCAAAATTCCTGTCTGTCACCACAGAGATTTCCCATGGTAAACATCCTAGTTTCATCCTACCTGTAAATGCACAGATAGTGCAGCATCTACTACTTCCAGGGGGTACTCATTGATCAGCATTCAAGAGAAATTTTTCGGCTTTTGTGAGACTTGTATAACAAAAGTCAGCATGGCATCTGTGAAGTTGTGGCAGCAGAAGTTTGAAAATTCTACAGAGATGTGGAATTTTTGCCAGGGATCTGATAGCAACAGTTGAGGGTAGACGGAAGTGTTCACTTTTTGTCTGAGAATGGTTCCTATCTACAATGAGGATCACACCTTATGCACTCTGCTAGACTTAGAATAAACATTATCTAAGTTTAAATTTAGAATTGAAATGTCATTGAAAAAAAAAAATCCTTCATATGTATTTAGAACAACAGATAGATACACTCAGCTATAGAATTTAACATATACTCCTGGAATCATCTGTACATAACTAATCATGATTTTAGGATAATTAAATTTAGATGGGGCCAAAATGGATTATCCAGGAAGTTGACTTGCTCCAAAGAATGACCCATCTCCTTTGTCACCTTTTGATATGCAGGAGTGTTGAAAAGACCTTTTCATCAAGGTAAGGACATCACCAAATTTTGGCAATATCAGATCAGAGGTACCAAATTTCCGAGTACTGATATTGTCTCAGCCAATGAGGTAAAGATATACCAACTACAGCAACAATGGCAAGGAACAAGAGCTAGGCTGCTCCTTACCAATTATTTCTGTTCACTCTGGGATCTGCAGGAAGCCTGTACAAACCTGGGAAGAACTATGTTCCCATCAAGTTAGTCTCCTCATAATCAAATTGCCAGAATCCCCTTTAGCATCCCTCTATAAATGCCAAATGTTTAGCAATAATTTAATGTTTAAGAGGTTAGGACTTGGATGACACTGTCAGTGTCTGTATCCACAAAGAAGGTCACATCTCTTTAGCCAAACACCAATAATTCAAGGCTGCATGGGTTTGTACTCTGGCATAGTTGTCAAACAGCACCTGGGAGTTTACAGTCACATTTTAGCTGCGGGTACTCTTAATTAATGGTGGATACATTTTTTCTACAGAGGAGCTAAGATTTTTTCTCCTCTGGCTACTTTCCCAACCTATCATCACAATCTCAGCTGATCTGAGCTGATCTCAGACAGCTAATTTATATCTCTGCTTTGCTCTTCTTTGTGAACCGAAGAGTTGCATCATCCATTATAAGTGAAAGATAGGGATTTATATACATTTTCTTTATCAATAGATTAAAAATAAAAAGATCACATATTTCCTAAGGGCGGGATTAATCTAATTTAACTTCTAGCTAGCTGAAGCCCAATCTGGTTTCCTATACTTCCACAAAAAAGAAAAAAAATAATAAGCAGGTCCAGAAAACAAGATATTAGACCTAGTTTAAACATATCCTGCTTTCAAAGCCTGCTTCTCTCTCTCTCTTCACTGTAGGTATAGTCAAAGTGTCTCGCTCAGATTTGGCCAGATTTTTTTGACTCCAAAATTAGGTTGCACACTAATTCCCAAAAGACTCCTTTTCTTTTTGAAGAGAAGTGATACCTAACCAGTGACCAGCCCAATCCTCACTAGAATTATGTTTCAGGGAAGGAAAATTATTCATACTCCTGAAATCTGCCTAAAAGGAAGAAAAAAGACATTGAAGAATAGAGTTTTATCCTACTCTGATAAGATACTAGCAAGTCACTTAAAAATCCTTCTCAAGCAACTGTGGTGAAAGCAGCTTTAATCTTTAAAGCAAGTAAGAAAACATCTACTCTAAATCATCAACTACTCCTTACACAAATTCTGTCAACCACCTCAATCTCTCTGACAGAGCTGTCCTCAATTTTTACATCCCAGTGCTCCAAGCCCTCAATTTTAGAAGCTATGTAAGAATTCACTTCATACTGAGGCAGTCTGCAATACCATTAAGACAAAACAGCTTTTCATCAGCTTACATTTTTTCCAAAAATCTTCTAAAAATCATGGGATTACAGAAAGAGAAAAAAATCAAAAAAATCCAAATATTCCCTTAATTATTCAAAGAGATGTGGAACAGAATACTTTTCTTACAGTGAAAAACTGACATATTTAAAAACATAGCTTTTATTTACAAATGTTTGATGTTCTAAGTTGACGACTGTCAATGAACATTCTCTTTTGGAAGACAAAATTTTTCACCTGCGTTGTTTTAACAATTCAAGAAGAGACATTGCTACTTTAACTATACATTTAACTTTTTAGAATCTGTGATCTGCAACGAAGTTTTTGCAGATTTAGGTGCTCTATGCTCATGTAGAAATGTTCTTCCCTTTCTTGGTTTCAGACACCCTGGCTAAATAAATGTGTTTTCCTTTTCTGTGAATATCAAGGGATGTTATAGCTATGGCAAGTAAGTAAAAGAACAAAGAGAAAACTTTATTCTTAAAACTTTGGCTGAGACACTATTTCCTAGCATTACAGTAAGATTTCCTGGAAAGCTGGTGCCCAAAACTGAAAAAAAACTGAAAACAAGCAAACAAACAAACAAAAAAAACCCCACAAAAACTAATTACCTAACACACTTTGCTGTTTCTTCTTTAATTTTAAGGAATGTATTTAATTTGCAGAGATAATTGTGAAGATCTTAGTGTCCACTTTCTGCACATTTGGGATCCCAACTAACATTGAACCTGTTGGCTTCCATGTTTTCCCACACAGAGTACAGTATCACTCTTGATCTAGCAGAATGTAATTGCCACTCATTTATGAAACAAACACAATACTACTACCACCCTTCCCATGTAAGATGCAACACTGCACGCAGGGGATCAGCAACAGAGCATGCAGCCTTTGACTAATGAGCCACGAGCCAAGGCTGCTTACTCCATCATTAGGGTGAAAAAGTGTCAGTGGTTCTATAATTTCTGCATCAGCTCATCACCCAAAGTGCAAGGCAGCTTGCTGAAGCAATGAAGCCCAGAGACCTGTTCCTTTCCAGCTTACTGAGCCATTTGTTATCAGTGTTGTGCTTTCAAAGACAAAATAATTTCTCTGCCTGGAAAAGAGGTAAATTTGCATTCTTAGAAAAAATCTGGGGTTTTTTTTTTCATTATAACTCAAAAAGAATAAACCAGAACATTAATCAAGGCATCACAGTAGTGAATCCAGTGTCAGGTGGGGTTAAAGCTTTAATAAGGGTTTTTTTTTTTTAACCCAGGAATATTAATATTCTGAGCAGTCCCTTAAGGAAAAGGCTCTCAGAAGTGCATTTGAGAGCAGGCACTGAAACACAGGTGCTCTGACTTGCCCACTGAAGGAGCCTCTTGATTGTAAGTCAGGTTTTCTCAAGCTCCCTGCAAGCCTGACCTTTTCTGGGTTTCATTGCCTTTGTAAAACTCCTTGTCCCCAAAGAGAGGAAAAGCTACCACCTTTGACTGATGCTAGCAACTCCTTTTCTAGGGAGTAAGGAAGAAAAAATCAGATGTAATTACTGGGATAAACTTAGTTCATTTTTCACCCATCACATGGGACCTAAGCCATTGCTGCAAGCAGAGGTTGCTAGCTGTTCCCTGGCCAGTATAAACTAGTAACCAGCAGCTGCTGCTGCTTTGTACTACATTACACAGGAGAAACTGAGCTTCTGCAAGTAATAAATCAGCATAATTTAATTTTGATTTAATGTTTACCTTTCTTTCCTTTAGTAGCTACTAGTATTTTGATCCCTTTAAAACACTGTCTCTCACAGGAATGCTAATTTTGATAAGCTGCTGCAGACATATCAAACTTTAGTTTTGAAAACACCCTTTTTTCCACAAACCTTCCATCTGTAGAGCACCACTGTATCTCCTCTAACGTTTAAGGGTTAAACCCATTCAATTATCAATATGTTTCTTGCAATCTTTGTTTCACTTGTGAAAATTCCTGTGACAGCTCAACTCTGGAGAGAGAGGGTGGTGTTATATTTACAGTAAGAACAAGCTGTAATTACAAGCTGCAGATATAAATATGCACCTCCAAACCACAGAGAAAGTGAGTTGCTATAGCCATTAAAGTTACCCAGCAGTGTAAACATTTCAGTGCTTCTAATGACAGCTTGTTCTCATTTCCTTGCTTACAGAAATTGGGCTGCTTCTGGCTGCTATCAATTAGCACACCCCAACACTTTGCAGGAATGTGGCTGTCAGCGACCCCACATTCACATGTCAAGATAGAAGCCATGTGTGTCTGAATATCTGTCCTTGGCTTTCCTAAGCCTGGTGACAGCTTGGGTTGCTAAAACGCTCAGTCTGGCACTTCACTGAGCAACAGCTTGCAAGGGCAGTAACAATAATAACAACATATCTTTATAATATGGTGATATGCTTATAATAAATAGAATCTATTTCTAGCTGAAGAATAACAAACTACACTGGAACAAGATGGGTTTCAGCTTGATCTCTTTATCCAGTACTCAGCACCTACACCAAGGCATCCAGAATAAGTCTCGTATTTTATTTATAAAAAGCCCAGCTTTTTAAAGAATTGTTGGAAATGGAAGAAGAGATGTATCAGTGAATATTTTAGCAGTCTAAATAAACAAAGCATAAGTGATGAAATGTCGGACTAGGTAATTTTTGGAGTCTTCTTTAAGCAACATCTTAGGTGCCTGAGAGCTTAGAAAGGAACAATTGATCTTTGCATCTTTCATGCAAAGTATTTTCTCCAATGCCTTTGCTCTGAACAATTTCAGTAGTTAAGCTTATGCTTCCTATGATACTGTTTTCTTCAAAAGTCCACTTGAAATATTTTGGTGGAGATAGGCTGTGTCCAAGCATTTTTGTCCCCCTGCTTATTTTGGGTGAGACAGTCAGATCTGGAGAAGCTTACAGTTAGCTTAAGTCATTGCCACTACATCTGGCTTTTCTCAGTAGCTCAGATAAGCTAGTGCCTTGCTCTGGGTCATTAGACGTGGCATAACCCTAACTGCTGAAAATTTAGAAAGAACTAGCAGCAAACATGAAACCAAATTTTCGCTTTTTCAGGAATTACTCTTGGCTGCTTTAACTCATCCCCATTTCAGCTCATACATGAGTTTCCACAGTACTTAATTCTGAAATCAGGATCTTAAACTCAATGCCCAGCATCTCCAGTCTGACACGATGTGACATTATGGTACTTAAAGGCATTTGAGAAGGTTTTGAGCTATTTAAATTTAGAAAAATCGGTTGCATTTTAACAAGCTGCTTATTATTTAGAATTAGATTTATTCTTTACCATCTGCAGAATAGACACCTTTGATTTCTGTATTAGGGGAAAGTAACCACATATTTACGACCAACTTAAGTCCTGCCTCCTCCTCTTTTGTTCAAAAGAAACAAAAGTTGTCTTTCCTTCTTGCCACACTGATAAACATTCAATTGCTTGAAACAAATGGGGTTCTATGAGCATGCCAAAGCATTTCAATCAGTTGGCAAGGTCACTGCAACAGTTTGGACTGCGTTTCAGATTATTTGCCAGACTTAACACTCAAAATGCTACATCTTATAAAACACTTTTAGAGTTGTAGAATGATTTGTATTAGAAGAAACCTTTAAGATCATCCATGGGCAAGGATATCTCTTACTAGACCAGGTTTCTCAGGGCCCTATCCAACCTGGTCCTGAACACTTCCAGGGATGGGACATCCATAACTTCTCTGGGCAATCTGTTCCAGAGCCTCACCAACCTCACTGCCAGAACTTTCTCATGATCTCTAATCTGAATTTACTGTTTTTTAGCTTGAATCCATTCCCTTTTCCCTGTCACTACGTGTTCTTGTAAAATGTCCCTCTCCATCTTTCCTGTAGTCTCCCTTCAGGTACCAGAAGGCTGCAGTTAGGTCAGCCCTAAGAGGGCTCTTTTCCAGGCTGAACAAACTTAACTCTTTCAGCCTTTCTTCAGATGAGAGGTGTTCCATCCCTCTAATCATCTTGGTGACCCTCATCTGGACTCTTTCCAACAGGCCCACATTTTCCTTGTGCTGAGCACTCCAGATCTGGATTCAGTACACAAGGTGGAGTCTCATCAGAGTGCAAATTAAGCAGCTTAATGTTTGTTCATCTTACATTTAACATCTATAATACAGTAAAGTTTCCTTCATTTTTGTTTCATTAATTCTTGTCAATAAATATTGAACCTGTTGAGAGGAAAGCTTCAATTATTTTCAAATTATTTGAAAATTAATATCTCATCAAAAGTTTTGGAGGAAAGACTAGGGTCACAGAGAGGGTCTGAACATTGGCCTCTTCCTCGACTCCATCAGAATACAGGATAGCTTGGAGGAGGTTGTTCTCACTCCTCCTTGTTGAAGCTGTGACACTTGAAGTAATGTGTCCCTATCCCAAAAAAAGAACGTTCCAGACCAGTAAGAAGAATGCTTTGGGACACTTTGTGAGCCACTACCCATGGAGTCTGATTTCTAATCCTGCAGATATTGGCACTGTACAGTTTTTCATGAGGCAACAACTTGGGAACAAACATGACCTTATCTGTACTTTAGGGTTTGGGGGGAAAAAAAACTAAATCTTCTTATCTCATATTCTAGCCAAACACTTCACATTTTTTGTAAAAATATAGGTGAACTTACATCACAGGCAAAATTAAAAAAATATAACAACAAATATGGAAGCTGACAGAGAATTCTTGCCTGTGAAAGCTAACAGTGTGCACAGGAACAGAGAATGAAATGTTCTTTGCTTTAGATTTGTAATAAAATTTTCAGTGCTTCACAGTGCCTTTGGTAGCTCTTCAGACCCTCTCAAAGGAGCTGTGACTCATCAGCTGAAGAATGAGAGTCTGGGGCTCACTTATTTTTTCCTGAGACCAGGCCACCTTTCTTTAGTGCCTACACCCATAACAAATTGAAAATATTGTGATTCTGCACTGTTTGGCACATTCCACACTTCTAGGAATAAAATGATTTTGCTGGAAAGAAGGGCAGATGTTATTATGTAAAACATTCTCACATTTACCACAAGTTATTGCTCTGGCCTATGCAAGCAACTCATAGTTAAAATTTCATGTTAATAGCATTGGGGAGTAGCAGGAGACAAAGCCAATGTAATGAAAGAAGCTAATAAAGCAAGGCATCTCTGGACCTTCTGCCTCCCAGTGTTATCTGTACTGTACCTTAATTCAGCTGCACATCCTAAATTTTATGGTAATATAAACCTTAAAACTCTAATTGGGAACACTTGGGGTAATGTATGTGTGAATCAAGAAGGCTTTTGATAAAACTGAAGAAGAAAGAAAGAAAAACCCTGTCAGATGTGAGCCCTCCAGAACATTTTTGACTGAATTTTTGGGTTGTGTGTATTCTTTACAGATCAGTGCTCCAAAACAACTAATGTGGAACATATAGGGAAGGGAAATGTGGTCAGAAACATTCCTGTGAGATTTAATTTTCTTTGAATGGAAAACAACTTTTAAAAGATGGGGCAAGTTTAAAAGATGATATTGTAGTGCCAGAATAGTGACAACATTTGTGATGCTGTTATTGTGAATCAATATCAGAGTGACATAATGTCAGTACAAGTTATCCTACCATGGAAATAAACACATCAGGAAATTTAAGACCTAATGATGTTGTGAGGGGAAAACTTGTGGCAAGAGATACAAAGAAAAGGGGAGTTGGTGGTGTATCAATAAATCTGTGGCCCAAATCAAGTAAAAAAACAAACATAAAAACTGTAAATAATACATCACGTATTGTGTCTTTCCTCCTCTGAATAGTATCCATAACCATGAATAACACTGGTTTCCTGTCCAGACAGAATACTGCTCATCACAGTAAAGGAAAAGAGAAAGATTGTGGGTCTGTAAGTCCCCTCTGCCTGGCCAAATTCTGAGACTTCCAGAGTCTCTCTGACACAGGCATAAATCAGAGCCTCATGCCATGAGCACTCTCAGCTGGGGAAATAGGCTGACTTAATAGTACATTTATATGGCACAAAAGGGGCTACAGAAGAATGAAGAATAAGGCCTGTCATGTGCAAATAATGTCGGATG
Organism: Cisticola juncidis; assembly: GCA_013400215.1. Lineage (NCBI taxonomy): Eukaryota > Metazoa > Chordata > Aves > Passeriformes > Cisticolidae > Cisticola > Cisticola juncidis. The sequence goes on from VXBR01008118.1 coordinate 676,241, forward strand.
AGGTGAGAATTAGGATCTTGACAAGTAATAATAAGAGCTTTGGGGCAATAGGCAGCTGATTCTGCTGAGAAGAGAACCTTCAGCCTGAAAGAGCTACTGGGACCTTTGCTTACTAAGACAAATGCCCTGAAACGATGTCAGGGCTTAGAAGTATTTTTGTACAGGTTACTCCCAAACCCAACTCACACGCTCTGATTAGCCCCACTCTTTGCTCAGAGCCAGGTGTACAGCATGGATGAAAACAATGAGGACACAGATGGACTTGGATGGGAATACTGTTACCAAGAATAGTGGGAACGTGACCCAGAAGATCAGAAACCAGCATTAGGCCTAAATTTTAAAATTGTGAGAATTCCAAAATTCATTTAAAAAATGCTTGAACTGCATCAGTGTTAGTGGATGAGGATCCATTTCAACACAAGAAAAAATCAGGAAACCTGACAGAACAAAACCTATGGCACAATCTCAGTGTTATATACCAAGGAATCATTAAAGTAAAATAGGAAACTATTGAAAGAGCTAAAGGGAAGACTACAAGTCATACACTTGCCTGTTTTAGAAATTTACAGAAGCTTAATCGAGGAGCTTTCTAATTCCATAACTGAAAGAGAATTTTATATAAGATCAGGTAATGTTTGCAAGACCATTTTGTTGAATAACCAATCAAAAATTATTCTCATATCTTCTGCAAAGCACTACAGAAGTAAAAAAAAATCTATACAACTGTTTATTGTTTATGCAAACTTAATTAAGCTGAACTCAAGAATCTGTACTAATGCAAACAGTTTAGGCCTTGGGCTCAAAATGTGCAGCCAAGTACTTATTATACTTATTATCTCCTTAGTGCACTTTCCCTTCCCTTCTGCTGCCTACTGTATATCATCAGCAATTTTTAGCACGATTTTTTCACTTGAAAAAATTAACTTGGGAATTTTGCAAATCCATCAAGAAATACCACACACACTTCTACAAGAATATCCCTTAATGAAAAAGCAGACACTCGTACAGAAGAAGCAGACACACAGACACAGACACACACACACACACTTGCTTCAATTTTCTCTTCTTGCCCTCCTATTCTTCTGTAAACAGTTTCCTGTTCAAGTAGGCATTTTCAGCAGGAGTTATAAAAAAAATAGATAATTTAGGAAGCTGTAGGGAAACTTCACCACATGGTATGCCCAACGGATATATTAGCAACCCATCATGTCATACCACTGTATTAAACATCCCTCACTGCCTCTACCTGTAGCACAGGTCTCAAGCACAAAACATGAGAAAATATATACATGATAGTTCTCATTCTCCAAGGAGTTCATAGCAAAAATTATATCTAAGGAATGAAAAAGAATGTACAGGGAGAATAAAATCTTTATTGACCAGACCAAGAATTACCTTTTCTGTTCCTGAATGGTTTCCATGTTCAGTAGCCATCCAGTGCAGAAAGGCAAGGGCACTGCCCCAGTGGCTAAGTTGCTGTATTACTATATCAGAAATATTTTATTCTATTCTATATTACATTATGGGTATTGTAACAGTATATATTATTATATCACAGACATAATAAAAGCCCTCAGCTTTCTGATTCAACAGATGACCAACTATTGCCTTGCAATGTAAGAATACAATGCAAGTGCTTGTGAGGCCTGTTGGTGTACATGCACACAGATGGTGCAAGGCACCTGAGAGTCTGACCTAGAAATTCATCTGTTCTGAGGCCCCTTTAAATCCTTTGCATGCCCTCTTTGGAGCCCTGAATGAAAATAAAAGCTTTTAGCTCTGCTCCTTTTTTACAAAAGCCTACACTACCAACCACCAACTGTTAAAGTTTCACACAGTGAAGTGCCTGAGGAACCTCTGCCGAAGATCTGTGACTTAGGAAAAAGGCAAAAGAGAAAGAAACAAGGAAAGAAGGAAGGAGAAAGAGAAAGACAGCTCACTTCTACTGCCTTTGAAAAAGTGGAGCAAGGTGGGATAAAAGTATCAGATGAGACAGTTCGGACACAAAGCACAACTGACCGAAAAAAGAGGTTCAACATAGGTTAGAACTTCTGTCTGCTGGCTGATTTTTGGAAGCTGCTTCTGCAAAAGCAACCACTTGCCACTGCTCTTCAGACCAGTGGCTGAGAACAAAACACAGCATCCATCACTGGCACGATAAGCTCTCTGTTGTTCATCAGCAGCACTCCTTGTGTTGCAGCCCTGAAGGATGGAGGGTGAGCTCTCTAGACTGTTTACTCTTAGCTAAACTGAACTACATTCAGGTATCAGTCAGATGACACCTGACAGGAAAAAAACACAAAGGCTTCAGCAGTAATCAGGCCTCCAGATCAGCATCCACTGTCTTTTTTTTTCACACAAACATAGAAGGATAGAATTATTTGGGTTGAAAAGGATCCCTCTGTCAGGGATACAACACACTAGATCAAGGTGTTGAAATCCCAATCCAACTTGGCCTTGAACACTTCCAGGGATGGGACATCCACAATTTCTCTTGGCAACTTGATCCAATCCCTCCCCATTCCCACAGTGTGGGATTTTCTTCCTAAAAACTAATCCAAACGTACTCTCTTTCAGTTTAAAGTTAGTCCTCCTTCCCCTGTTACTTCATACCCTTCCCAAATGTCCCTCTCCAGCTGTCTTTCAGGCCTTCTTTAGTTACTGAAAGTTTGCTATAAGGTCTCCCCAGAGCCTTCTCCAGGCTGAGTATTCCCAGCTTTTTCAGCGTGTCTCCATAGTGGAGTTGATCCAGCCCTCTGATTATCTTGGTGTCTCTTCTCTGGACTCACTCTAAAAAGCCTATAACCTTCCTGTGCTAGGGAACACCACGCTGGATGCAGTACTTGTAGCAGGGTTTCAGAGGGAGAATCCCCTCCCTTGCCCTGCTGGCCATGCTGCTTTTGATTCAGCCCAGGACATGTTTGGCTTTCTGGACTGTGACAGCACCAAGTCACTCAGAGCTTTTCATCTGCCAATACCCCCAAGCCCTCCTCCTTAGGGGTGTTCTAAATCCTTGTCCATCCAGCTTGTGTTTGGGATTGTCCTGGTACAAGTGCAGGACCTTCCTCTTGGCTTGTTAAATTTTATGAGGCTCATATGGAGCCACTTGAGCCTCTCACAGTCCCTGAGGATGACATCCCCTCCCTCCAGTGTGTTAACTGCACCACACACCTTGGTGTCATCAGCAAACTTGCTGAGGGTGCATGAAATCTCAGCTGTTTAATTTGTATTTAGAGTTTTATTTTTTCTTCATTTTTAAATATGAGTTGTCATTATTCAATTTAAAAATTACCATTCTAACTCAAAATCCACACCACAAGTCGAAAAGGCATGTAATTATAAACTTTTGGTATCATTATGAAATTAAATTATAAGAACATCTTATGCAATCGCTACTAAACATTCTAAATAGATGGTGAAATTGCACTAATGAAGTTGGAAGTGAAACTGGAAACTAGGTGAAGCTGGAAACAGGACTGGTGTTGATAAGAATCAGTTACAAATGTAAAATTGATCACTAATTGACAAAAGTTTCACAGATAATCAACTAAATAACAGCTAATCAAACAAGAGTTACAAGTTAAACAAATAAATCTGTAACTCACAGTCCCTCCTTTTGATCCCTGTTGCTTATGAAGTGGGGCTTCATTTGCTGGTCATTTAAGAGACCAGACACTTTAAGAGTTCATCCTTGCTCAAAGTGTAGACAGACTTGAGACTGATTTCATAAAGCCTTCAGCACCAGCTACTCCTGTCACTGCACATTATCTCCTCAGTAGTATTGGCACAGCTGCCTGAGAGGCTTTGCTGTGAACCAGACCAAGGAGTTAACAAAGCTGGAAATAATCCCATGGATTTTAAAACTTTTTTGTCTTCAAGTCAGATCACTTTCTCTGTCTAGATCTCCACAGAAGTGGGAACACGCAGGGAGGTGGCAGTTATCCGCTGCCTGCTACTTCAAAATTCTGGGTCACAGCCTAACAACTTATTTTCTTAGTTGTTCCTTTTAAACAGTTGCAGATAATACACAGAAAAGCAGAAATAAATACTCAGCATTTAAAATAAGTCTCAGAGTCTCAAACTCTGACGTATGTGGTGAAACCTTAAAACTGTGCCACAACTGCACTTCTGCACGACTGAATTACAGAACATTCATAATGTTGAAATTTTGTTTTTTCCCCCACTTAAATATTTCCCTGCCATTTTCCAAATACCTTCCATTTTCCTCTCTAAGTTTGCAGCAGCTAGGCTCAGATTGCTGCACACTCTGGACTCCATCTCCACTTGACAGAGGAGAACATGGGGATGTGTTCACTCTACTCTGCTGGCTGGAGCCTTGAACCAAAGCATCCGTGCTTGACTTGGGAGAGCTGAGCTGGACTGCCCTGCACCACCTCAGTCTATCCAGGACACTGCAGTGGAAACCTACACCTATAATCACAGGCCCCGTGTGCAGAAAATGCCAAGCCTTGCCTCGGATGAGCAATAATAACTGGAAGTTGGGGAATTTATCATGTGCAGTTGGGAGGAAATCTGTCTCGAGAACATGTACTTAACTGATGGTGTAGACATGCTGAGAGCTATTCTGCTGAGAGCAGTTTATTCCTGCAACATTCAGTTATTGCTTCAGGGGACTTTAAATATCATTTCTTGTGGCTCAGATGATCACAGGTATTCAGGCACATACAAGAAATGTAAGCTTTCTAGAGTGCTATTTCACTGAGGCACAGATGGAGCTGCATGATTTATCTGAAGTCACCCAGGGATACAGCAGCAATCAACCTCACCAGGACTATTCCCCAAAGCACAGCCAGACTTCATAATAGATGCTGACTAAGTACACAGTCAGCAAGAGGAGTGGAAATGGATTCCTCTGCTGAATTTGGTTTATTGCTATAAACAATTTACATGGATAGCAGCTTGTTATGGGGCTGGTGATTCATTGAGAAGTCTTACTAGATCATACTTGCATACTTGAACTGTGGGTGCAGCTAGTGTCTGTGAGGCAGTTGGCTACGTTTTGGCTAAGTTGTCAGCAATTCAAACAGTGGATTTCTAAACATAACATCACATTCAGTGGCGGGTGGTAGAAAGCCCTGCACAGAGAGGAAGGAGGTGTGGAAAAAAGGAATAAAGTTTTGAATTACACTCATAATCTAAAGATGACATCACATCACTGAAGCCACAGTGGCAGTTCTCATACCATCTCCACAGTCGGCCTTTATCTTCAGTGATCTTTTAAGTGTCACTGATGGTGATCCCAGCTTCTCTTGTACGCAGATTACAAAGGTCTTGCACCTTTCATTGGCTCCTACTGTACGATTGTTTTTAACCAGCAGTGCAGACTGGAAGGATCTCAAGAGGAATGGGATTCAGATCCTCACTCTGCCCTGTTTACTGTGCTCTTGAACATATGTTGAGAAGCCTATAATGGTTTGCTGTAACAACCAACTCACTGTATAATGGGTGATGAACGAGTTATAATATTTTACTGCATTTGGCATAGTACATGAAGTGGCATATGCAGGAAGCATATTTCAGGATTTATTCAAGTACAAGCATTGAAACATTCACATTCTTTGCAGAAGGCAAAAGGAAATAAAGACTTCTTTTTTTTTTAATAAAACTGAAACATCCTGTGAAAGGGTTTGCTCCAGTTTTGCCATTCGGAGGTACTAAATACAAAGCAGTTTGACAGAGTTCTGCTTAAATTGTACTCTAACATTTGTCACTATGTATAACTTTAGAGGAAGAAGGCTGTGAGATTCTAGGATACAGCTCTGTTAGATGCTGCAGGGAAACTGCCTGAATCTGGGAAACAGGAGGAGACAATGGCCAGTGGCAGAAGCTGCCAAGAGCTGGACAACCCAACAGGCCTGCTTTTTGGGGTTTCTTAGCACAGATTTGACATGGGTCTGTGGTGTACCAGTGAGATATCATTGCTGATATTAACACCTGCTCACATTGTCACCTGGGGTAGCTCTTTGCCATTTAGTTTCCTTTCTGTTACAGAAAGTGGGCTTTTCTAAATGAAGGAACTGCATCGTACCTGTCCTATATAATAGAGGCTATTTGTAATGTTATGGTATTAATTGCAAAAACAAGGTGTGGACTGATGTAATAACCACAATTTGTCCTCTCATCTGTTTTAAACCAGAGGTTTTTCCTAAATCTCATCATCTTAAGTCCCAATACTCAGCTGCTGAAAGAATGAAGCACTCTTTGAAGCATTTTTTTAGTTTAACATAATTTCCAAGATTTCCATTAACAGCTGCCATGTGGCTGATTTTCATGCACAGTGGAAAATTATCATCATGCTCTATCACTCTGTCCCTCTTTCCAAACCTAATGTCCACTTTCTCCTGTTTAAGGCAACACTAGAATGTTGACACTGAATGTCTTCTATTTGAATTTGTGAGATTGCTGCCTGGTTGTTATCCAGTTGGTCCTGGAATACAGCAAAACTCAATCTCTGAGAAAGTCAAACAAGAAAAATTCTGTTATGGGAGAGAAAACAAAGCAAAGCAAAACAAAATAAACCAAAACAAACTCACTACAATGAAATAAACAAAAAATCCAGTTTCTTTGTCTGTCCTATATTAATACCTTGTAAGGGCTTCAGCACAGTCTCACACAACATGCTTATTTCCAATTGGAGAGACATGGATTTGAAGGATGGAATATTCAGTGAATAAGAAATTGTCAGGATGAGCACTGCCAGAGAGTTGTGGTCAGTGCCCACCTGGAGGCTGGTGAGAAATCTCTTGGAACTGGTATTCTTCAATATCTTCATCAATGACATAGACAGTGAGATCAAGTGCACCCTCAGCAAGCTGGCAGATGACATGGAGCTGAACAGTGCAGCTGACACACCTGAAGGACAGTAAGCCCAGAAGAACCTCAAGATGAAAAAGTACAAGGCCAAGGAACTACACCTGGGAGAGGACAATCCCAGACAAGAATATTGGCAGGTAAAAGAACACATATCAACCAGCCTTGAGGGGAAGCACTTGGAGGTTCTCATGTATAAAAAGTTGGACATTACCAAGAAAAGTGTGTTTGCCACCCAGGCAGCTAACTGGATCCTTGGCTGCATCAAAAGAGGAGTAGCCAGGAGGTCAGGGGAGGTGATTCTGCCTCTCTGCTCTGCCCTCATGAGGCTCCACCTGGAGTAACTGCATCCAGCTCTGAACTCCTCAGCACAAGAAGGACGTGGACATGTTGAAGCAGGTCCAGAGGAGGGTTACCAACATGATCAGAGGGCTGGAGCACCTCTCCTACAAAGACAAGTTGACAGAACTGGAGAGGTTTAGCCTGGAGAAAAAAAATGCTACAGGAATACCTCACTGCAGCCTTCCAGTGCCTAAAGAGGTCTTATAAAATTGAGGAAGAGAGATATTTTTCATGAGCAGATAATGATAAGAGGAACAAAGGGGAACACTTTCAAACTAAAAGAGAAATTTAGATTAGGTGTTAAGAAGAAATTCTTTACTGTAGTAAGGGACGGGAACAGGTTGCTCAGAAAAGTTGTAGATGCCCCATCCCTGAAACTGTTCAAGGCCATGTTGGATGGGGCTTTGAGCAACCTGGTCTAGTGGGTGATATCCCTGTTCATGGCAGAGTGGTTGGAATTTTTTTTTTTTTAAGGTGCCTTTCAAGTCAGGCCATTGTATGATTCCATGGGAGGGTATACATTTCCCCAGATATCAGATACATATATTGATTTTATTTCAATCAGAATGAATCCTCACCTACATGAATGTGCCATGTTAGCTTTACAGGGACTACACAGTCATATTTTTCTCACACACTGAAAATGCTGGGAGTCAGGTTTTATGCTTCAAAAGTCAGGACAAGCCATCAAAAAGAGCAGAAAAATAAAAGTGATGGAAACAAAACTGCACTGTCAGATGCATTTTCCTCTCAATTCTTAATCTGAAAATGACCACATAACTACATAATTCACACATTTTCATGGAAGACAATTATATGCATTGTCTTGCACAGTAAATTACAGAACCTTGGCCGGTGTATACCTTTCCTGGTAATCAATCACACTGATATAATTTAAAGATGCTTTCTCCAATTTGTTTTTTTACCATCAACAAGATGAAAGCCTGAAAAACATACTTAGCTGAGTGCTTTCCTATTGATTTATTTTATCCTATTAAAGCCTTTTTCTTTTTCTTAATACAAAGTAGGAAAATACTTAAAACCTGTATGACAGAAATCCAGAGTCACAGTAAACTTTTTTTAAAGTGATAGCTCCACATACACTCCACACTGCCTTTAACTCTATGAAAATAAACTGAATTTGCATAGGTGTTAAATATCATTAAACCATTGGCCCACAGGTATTCATAAGACACCACAGACAACAAAGTGTTTTTCTCCTGTTAACCCTGACCAAGACAGCAGCAGTTTTCTGTGTCTCAAAGCAATGTTAGAGGATGTCCAGGACACAATATTGTCTACAAGGATTTGGTTAAACACCATGATATTAGGCATGGCACTTCAGATATACAAGGTTTAAAAATGTACCCTGTTTGGAGCATAGAGCAAGGGAAAGGCACATGCTACAGGCATGACACTCCCAAAGTCAGTGAACCATGACAAGAAACCAGAAGGTACTACAGGAAGTTATTGGCTGAGCAGGAGATCTCAGAGAGATTTGCTGTCTCTGTCCAACCCTTGGGCTCTGCAGCCTCTCCTTCAGTGCCTCCACTGGGAAGCTGACTGCCTGCTTCCAGGGACAGTTCAGACATGGCACAGTGGTGCAGCCTCAGATCATACTGATGTGTAAACCTCCAAGATGGCAGAAAAATATGAGAAAAGCTTTTCTGGAGCTTCTGCACCTTGTCCCAGGAGCTGCCCTTGTCTCAAGCCTGTATTGCAGCCATGCAGTGGCTGGTCTGAAATGAAAATTTCAGTCACTTTAGGATATCTGACCTTTCTTATTCAACTTTGTCTTGTCCCTCATGAATGCTATTGATGAGACAAGCCTCCATGACTGTTCAACTTCCTAGAGACTTATCAAGGCAGTCTTACTAAAAAAATCTGGATTGGTTCCAGCTTGTTTTAATAGAGCATGAGAGTATAGGCATTCAAAGAATAGCAATGGCTTAGAGTCAGGCAGTCTATTGTGTACTGTGTGTACAACCACAGCAGTAACTGGTTGTAAAATAATCATTTATCTCAAACAATTTGAGGTAAAAATTACTTCTGACACAGCTGAGTGTTTTGGGCTTAGTAGGTCCACTGAAATGATAAATATGAGGCTTTCATTTTTCCAGACAGGATAGGGTTAATTTTTGCAGGAAACAGGAGGAGACATGACAGGAGTCAGAGGTTATTCTAGACCACCTCACACTGTTTTCTGAGGACAGGGGGAAGGACTCCCTTCCAGGTAAGGATAGGGTGGTTGAGGGAGCCATCAGGTACTGTCAGGGGTTTTCCACAAGTGAGTAATAATATTTCTTTTCTTGTGTCCCCTGCCATTAGCAGTATCCCCATTACTCTTCATTTTCTTATCAGGTTGCAGTTTCCTGCAAAATTATTCTTATCCCATTATCTTAACCTTTTGTGCCTCCATTTCTCCTCTCCAACCCACCACAGGGGAGGTAGAGGAGTGAGCAAGCAGCACATGGTCTGGAATAGTTTCAAGTGGGAGCACTAAATGAGAGAATTCCATTCCTAAACCACAGCAGGGGTATTGTTTTTACATATGAAAAGTGTGGGGTTTATGTAGACATCGTAATATCAAGGTATTATTCAAGGTCATGAAAATTCTAGTTTCACAGTATTTGTAGTGTTCATAAGGTTAGGAACCAGAAATAACAAAAAACACAGGATAAAGTTACTAATTTAGGTAAACTAATTCTTATTGCATAGCAGATATAGGAAAATATTCCCCAGAAAGGTGTCAATGAACAATTTTATGTCCCATGCTGTACTCAGTTCTACAGGATCTGTATATGGGTAATTAATGAATCTTCTCTAAACTAGCCAACCACATACCCATTACCAAGCTCATGAGTCAGCATTACTAATTCACAACAGCTTCAGCTGGTGGCTAGGGATTGTCCCTCACAGCATGTGCCACGTTTAGCTCATGTGCATGACACTAATTACATTGCACATGTTGAATAATTCAAGCTTCCTTGGACTCAAACACAGACGTCAGTAAGGCTTATTCATGCCCACTAAGCATGGTCCCACACTGGAAGCTGTGCACAGTGCATTCTGTCACTATTTTCAACATAGAAAAGGGCAATTCCTGATACAGCTAAGGCTGCCAGACATGTTGATTTTTCTGGGCTTGTCCTTTTTCCTGATGAGAAATATTTTCTGGGTGGAATCTGAAAACTCTGCACTGTAATTTGTGCTGCCCAGGCATGGATGAAGCTCCCAGTGTGTAATATGCATGACACATCTCATTGCTATGTTTGTAGGATGGATGCACCAGACAGAGGTCAGATGTAAAGAGGGCAAAGTATGTTTTTTATTTCCTGGATGTGTTGGACATCCTGAAAATGTGCTGCACCAATGGCCTAAACATTTGCAGTAAATCTGATGTACAGAAGAGCTGGAAACTCATGTGCATTTGTGAGTCACATGGACACAGGCTGGAAACTGCAATTACCCATATTAGGTGACATACAGCACAGTCTGACAGATGTTTGTGAAAATGAAATAGTGTTGCCATTTGGAAAATGGCACTGACAGAGTCAAAGCACTTTCACAGGTCTTTCAAGCTACTTATTGCTGCAAAGAGGAAATGGAAGAGGAAACTGAATTCTGATGCTGGTATCTGAGTACAGAAGAGGTGTAGATATGGTGAGTGATAAGGGCCTTTTTTAAAAGGTTGGATTACTCTGTGGCTTACAAACAGTGAGAGAAGTAAGTATTGTTAGTGAGGAAACTGGACTTATTTTCATTCATCCCTATAGCTCATGAATGTAATAAATGAGTAGTGCTCTTAACTACCAACATCTGCACTTTTCAAAAACTGGATAAAACATAGGTCCAACAGAGAATGATTGAGTCCAAAGGTCATTTAATATTGTGTATTTAAAGTGTTTTGTGCAATGACAGCTTTGTTTGAAGAAAAAAAAATCAATCTGGAAAGGCTGAGATAGTGATCTGGAAATTATACTAAAAACACCTCATGTTTCTGAAGAAATAGATTATTTATTGATGTTTTTCTCTTGGTTATACTGATTGTCATCTATGTGTTCAGAACAAAGCACAGATCTTTAACTCTATGAAAATTTTAGGTAGGTTTCGAGACCATCAAGACAGCAGAGAGGAAACATCAAAAAATATATTAAACACATTTGCGTCAGCCTTAAAATATGCAATAATTTAATTAAGAATAGGAAAGCTAAATTTCATCCAGCCCACACATTAGAACTATATTAAAGCAAGAGCTCAAACTCTCCTTTAATTTTTCATTATAATAGAATATTTGGTACCTGCTCTTCTGCCGATGACATATCTTTATTGAAAAATTCAATCTTTGCTGAAATTAAATTCCTTCTGAAATAAGGTAAAAATTCATTCCCATGTTCCAAACAACTGATCTTGCACAGGCCTCAAACAGGGGTTTTTATTCAGGAAAGAGATAGTGAAAGTATAAAATAAAACTACCAAGAAAGATTTTCCCCATCTGTAGGAGTTTGCACCTGAATCTCAAAATGGCAGTCACCACTGTCTACCCTGAAGCAGGGAGAAATACAATGCTTTTTCAACAAAATAACTGAAATGCCATTCTCAGTCAGGTATTTATATTCCATTTCCCTTGCCTATTTTTTTTTTTTTAATTTCATGATAGATGATTTCAGACTTTGGGAGAGTCTATACAGCAAGGTTGTGGCCAGATGTGTGCATCACAAGAGCTAATTGTCATGTGCTCTTCCTCATTTACACCTCTAGATTTGCCATCTGCCTCCTGGCATTGGAAGAGATTCAATGAAATATTTCTGTTCTTCAAACACTGAACAAGGAACCTGATTAGTAAAAGGAACATTGTATAAACCTCAAACCTACTGTTCTTCTTTTTCCATTTCACTGCAGAGTTTGTGCATAAAATTCCTCTGTGCCTGACTTCTTACTGCAAGCTAAGACAAACCGTTTACAACACTGTCACAGCAAGCAGTGCACTCTTACATTTACATTGCCTTTAGGCTGATAAGAAGTGTGATCATTTTCTTTTTTGTTATTAGTCACATTACCTTCATTTGGCATTTGAAAGTTGTTTCTTCTAGCTGAGTAATTGTTAATCAGTCAAAAGGTTCTTTCATTAATTCACTTAATACTTCCTCCCAGCATATTCTTATTACTTTTCTCCTTCAAATATTACTTTATATGTAAGTGTATATTCAAACACTCTGATCTAAACATAAAGCCCTAGGAGGCTTTATTATTATTGCTATTATTATTTTCTCTCTGTTTTGACCTATCCAATGTTTTTACTGAATCTAATAATTTGATCTAGCAAATCAAATCTAGATTGTAACAAATATTTTAGAAATCAGGCTACTGGAGCTTTTGGCACAGCATAGGATATGCTGTATGGAGTTTCAGGGGCATTTTTGCCCTATTACATATCTTTGAAATACATTTCAATATCCTACTAAGAACTATCAAGAGAGGGTTTTATTTCCAGCTATGTTGTTCTTTCACCTTTAGCTTAAACTGGAGAGGGATTGTGTCTTTAATCCTGAATTTAATCTCAGAAACTAAAGACCAGAAATTACAGGTTGTAGTATCCTCAGATACTTTCAAGCAGTAAACAACATGCAGTACTAATATTACAGAAGCATTTTTTCAGGTGTACTCTTTCTGGCCATTGGAAATTGTACAATCAGCAGTAGTCTATTTTGTCTCTTGCATCATTTCTCTAAAATCAGTACATGGCCTCTGCAAGAATTTACTGATCCAGTTTTGAATACAATTTCTTGCTTTAGCAATCCATAAGAAATCAATCCAACATTTTTACAATGTCAAACACAGAAGTGCACAGACACACAAACACACAAACACACACAAATGCAGGTTTTTGTATGGTTTCAGGAACTTTTATATCATTGTTATATTAGAGTGAGTGTAACTGTATTTTTTTTTATTATGATACACAATTCCAACATGGTTCAGAAAAATGCAGATGTTGTCTTTCAGACCAAGCCAGACCAACAAAATATCTTCCTCTACCTGGGACATCTCCAGACAAAAAATAGTTAACCTATTGGAATCTCCATTAGCTGCAACATGCAGCAAATCCTAATTATCCTGGAAGGTGAACATCTCCCTTGTTTTTCACTGGAGAGTTTAACAAGTTCTATTATTCTGTTTAGAACAGGCACAGAGGAATAGCAAAAGCCCAGCATCATGCCCAGCACAAAACAGAGCAATGCAGTGACTGCAGGTCTCCCTGATCCTAAATGAGCAACGCAATCAAGTTACTGCCCTTGTTCATGTACTCCAGATTCAAAGTGCAACTCTTCTGTTTTCCAGTAATTCTCAACTAATTAGGATACTTTTCCTGCTTTCAGTTCACTTTGAACATGCTTTGAGATATAACTCTTTCTCTTCTTTCTCTCCTAATAAAAATATATCTTCCTTACTGTTATTCTGGTTTTGTCTTCAAAAAGAAAACATTGTCATCATTCTCAGCAACCTGCACTCCTCAGCCACCTTTCTTTTGTTTGTTTTGTCTGTTACTCAGTTTGCTGAACCTGATCCTCCAAGACTGTGTCAAATATCTATCGGAGAATAATCTCTCTGATTTTATGTTCCCCAAAGGTGTGAAGTTTGGTTGTTAACTTGAATCAAAAAATATATACTATCCATAGAAAATTTCAAGGATGAATACAGTCCCGTTACAGGATCCAGATAATACTGAACTTTTTATGGAAATCATGCTGTACCCAAACACAAAATAATAAAAACTCCTGGATATTTAAATAAAGATTTCCAGAAGCAAAACCAAACCAAACCGAACCAAACAAAAAAAAACCCACAAAAATTAAAACAATTACAAACTTCTGGGATTATTCCAAGAAAGTCATTGCTGATGCACACACATATGTATCAGCTCTGATGCTTTCCAGCTGTTGAGAAACAGTGCTTCATCTTGCTTAATCACAGAAAAAAAACCCAAGAAATTATTCCATTGAGCAATTAATTCTTACTATTCACCTTGTGAATAAAGTTGCAGGACACTCAGGGAATTATGACTCTTCCATTCTGCCTTATGGGGCACTTTTCATGCTCGGCCCATACTTTTGCAGCTTTGGTAGGAGCCAAGTAAATCTCCATAAAGGGTTATTACCAAGGGGTAACATATTCTATGGTGTTGAGCTCACTGTCTACAGGAATATCCATGTATGTAGCATAGGTTGTAAAAGACTCAGGAAGGTTTTACTAAAGCCTTTACAGGAAGGTTACTGGTCAGAATGGACCTCTATACCCCCAGGGCAAGAGCCACCCCCCTGAAATATTTTTTTATTGCAAGATCCTAAAAAGCTTGTCCTTATGGCCAATGCCTCATTCAACACACCACTGAGCACAGTGCCCTGAAATAATCCATCTTTTTGAGATGCACAGAGACTTAGTCTATTTGCAACAGATGGGTACAGTTTCTCCAATTCAGTTAAAACCTGGTGATCATATTTTCTTCTGAAAATCCTTAGGGCTTTTCTTTTGACATTTTTAGCATTGTTTCGTATAGTATCCTAATTACTTTGCCATTGTACACATAAAAAGTTATCATTATGGAGAAATAAAGGGAGGAGGCACACATTTATGGCACACATAATTTTACTTGCTTTTAATTTGTCTGAGCTTTTCTTGAAATTGTAAAAGAAATTCAACACAGTGTGAAAGATTCAAAGTTCAGGAGAATTCTAATGAATAACTAATGATATCAAAAAATTTACCTAGAATAAATGTGTGGATATGCTATTACATATTTTCTGTGCATTCGTTAAAGTCTTTCAGGACGATCATTTCAAATAATTTTAAAGAAATGATTGGAATTTAACATCTCCATTAATAAATCATATAAGAAAAATCTTCCTTGATTGAACAGTGTAATTATTGTCAAAATGAAACCTTTTCAGACTATTTTTTTCCGAAGTATTCTATCAAATTAAAATTTGTAAAAAATGCATGATACACTGGAGAACATTACGTGATACAAAAGAGTGCAGTAGAGAACAGCAATGGTAATATACAGGCTGTGCCACTTACCAAATAAAAGAGATAATAACAGTTAGTCAAAAAGTTAGCAAATAAACTCCACACTTATTGGAACATATGTACTTCCAAAGGGCCATTTATTCCAAAATAAAAATAGTCTAGATGAACTGCGTTTTTAAAAAAATTCTATTACCTCTTATTCACTATGGAGAAAAGCAAGATTATTAGTTTAAATATCTAAATCCCAGACAATTATGGTGGATGGGATGACTGTCACCTAGAATTTCTAGGTCCTAAAGTCCAGGTATCTACCTTCGGAGCTGCATACTTTTATTTTAAAAATTCCACAAAACCCTCTTGTATGTATTTCAGTCATGGATTTGTACATTTACAGATAACTCAGGAGTAAAAATCTTGAAATTATGATGTAGGTACTAAAAAACTAATATTCTGGAAAACACATTACTATCAATTACACAGTACAGGCAAAGAGGTGAGATAAGACTCCTCAGCTGTCAGAATAAACACATATGTGATTACCCAGTTCAGCATTCAAAAAATTCCTAGTTGTATAGATTATCACAACAATAACTGGCTGTGAGAAAAAACCAAAATAAAATTAAACTAGCTGTGAGAAAACAAAACAAAACTATTTTAGAACAAAAAAGATAAGGAAAAATAATTTTATCTCAGGAGACAAAAATACAACATATCAGTTATTTAAATTATCATATGGTGACATGAACTATGTATTTATCAAAAATAGTCTAATTATTCTTTAAAAAAATTCTCTAAAGATTTTCCACAATTTGTATTCTTGCCCCTGAAGCCATGTACTCTCACTTCAGACAGGCTAGTGATGAATATACAAGCTTTGACAGAAATGTCCTTTAATACCATTTAACACAGGAAAAAGTGCACTATACAAGTGCAAAGTGGAAAATTACTGGCACAGAACTGCATTCTAGAACTCTGGGATCCATGGTATTTATTTCTTGCACAGTGCTGTGGCTAATCTTTAAGGTACTTTTCACTTTTAGAACTTGAGACCTCTGTGCCCAAATACAACATATTTCCCCTTTGCCACCAAACAGGATAGTTACAGAGTGTGTATTCCTGTGGCATAAAAAACAGTCTTTACTTTGAGAAAGCAGTTTCTGATTTGCATTAATGAAAATTACATAAAGAACACTTAAATAATGATTAGAGAAGATTGGGAAAATCTAATATTGGGATCTAAAATACAAATTTCAGACCTATTATGTAGTTTATGGTCAGTCTAATGACAATGTGATTAATGCAGTTTATGCCAGAAAACATGATGTCATCTGGAAACATAGGATAAAAACTAGGAGCTCATATATTCTTTATTGAGTATAAATGGAAGGTGCAAGTTAGACATTTTCATTTTAATGTGCAAAATTTAAGCAGCACCAAAATACTAAGAAACAGGCGCTTTCCCGACTTATGTATATTAGCTGAAAAAAAAGAAAAACTTATTTTCAGTCTAAGCTCAAAAACTTCTTGTTTGCTATTCTGTAGTTAACAGATTTCAACTCTGAGAATCATCTATTATCAGACAAAGTTTCACTATTTATTAAAGCATCTTCAGAGATTTCTTCTGATTGACAATTTAGTTATGGTTCAGCTTTGACTCATTTCATTGCATGGCTGTTCAAGAGAAGGTTAACTTTACACCCTCCTCTAAAGAATGATTCAGTCCAGATTACCTTCATTATTTTTCACTAGATAATCTGGCATTTGCAAAAGCTGAAAACTGAATAATTAATCAGTCAAAGAGCTGAAAACATGAAAACTAATGGGTCAGGGTTTATATAAGAGTCACAACTCCTATATGATGGAAGATGTGTAGGACCAATTTATATTTTTATTTAGATTTCACCTTTCCAGGTACTCAAAATTAATGTCTGTAGCCATTTTAAAGGTCAACAGGATTGAGTATACTGATGATTTTGTATACCAATCTGAATTATTTTTAAGGCTGCACCTGGTGTGAGTGACTTTTGAATCATTCCTTGATCTTTACTGAAATAGATCAGTTAGCAACAGAAATTGCATTTCTCTGAAAATCCCATCTAATATATGGAGATTTCAATCTCTGTTGGAAAGGTTACAAGACACCTGGTCATGTTAATCCTTATGTAGGATAAATTCTTTTTCTAATTCCAAGCAACATAGGCAATATTTTCCCATTAACTCTAAGTAAACATGGATTGCCGACATATCCTGACTTTAGGGATTTAAACAACTTCCACTGCAAAATCAGAAGTCATGTGTTGTATTCAAAAGTGCTACAAGGAAATGGAAATTGAAAGGACCATACATCTAGCAGAAAAAAGAGTAGAAGGTAAACGTGACACTGACAGATGAAAATGACAGTGAGGTCAGGGGAACTGCCCTGCATATGCCAACA
Organism: Cisticola juncidis; assembly: GCA_013400215.1. NCBI lineage: Eukaryota > Metazoa > Chordata > Aves > Passeriformes > Cisticolidae > Cisticola > Cisticola juncidis. Next base: position 693,876 of record VXBR01008118.1, read on the forward strand.
TATAAACAGCAGTGCAAGAGGGTACTGTAATGTATCAACATAGCATGAAGAGGTTGACCATCCCTTTTTGTTCTGTGCCACGTGTTTGTCTTTTCTTATTGCTCAAAGCAGATTTGTTCCCTGGTAAAGACAGTCCAATTCTGAAATAAATGTCCCAAACTTTGTGGTGCAAAGGCAAAAGGCTCTTGGGATATTTCCCATCTAGAACACTGTTAAGAATCCTTTTGGATGATTTTCAAGGGTTGTCAAAAAGATATAAACAGACAACTGGAGAGCTTTAAAAGCCAACAAAGAAGAGGAGTTTCCCCTGCCCCTTGTCCCCCCTCCACTTACAGTGGCTATCTCTATAGCAGCACAAAAAAAGGTACACAGTCTGCTGCCTGAGGATTGCCTACAAATTAAACTGTTACTAGGAACTGTGTTTCAACTACAAACCCCTCAGACAAACCCTGGACATGATCAAGGGTTTGTATGATCCACTTCCAACAGGCTGTCTGAATAAGGCCATCCTCTTTAGGTGGGGAAGAGCATTAATGGTATGGACATAAGCCAAATCATGCCAGCTGGACACAAAGAACTATGCTGGATTGGGGGTTTGTTGATGTTTTTAAACTGGGTAAATGTAACCATTGGATTGAGCCACTCCAATAGCTTGTCTGTGGCAATGACAAATGGAAAATGTTTAGGGAAATCATTTAAAAAGCAGGAAAGGTACAGAATGATATATCCCTTGGTGTATCCTATTGCCTTTCAGCAAAGACATAGAGGATTTAATGAGTCACAGACTGCAACCAGATAATTGATTTCAATAGCTTTGTCTTCTTGCTTCCATCCAATTCCAGCTTTGCATTTCCCATTTTCTTTAGGTTTAGTTTTAAATTGAGATCTTTGGCCAAGAGGAGAGCACAACCTTCCTGTCTTCCAGTTTCTGAGACCAGCTATGCACAGGCTGCAATGGTTCACACGAGCTCCAGTAGATGCAATGTGCTGGATCCAGAAAATTCAGTTCTGGAAAGATCCAAGTATCTGCCTAATCTGTTTGAATTCTCAATCAGGGGCCTGCTTTGGGCTCCCATGCTGAAGAGAAAGTCTCTCCCTATGACAAGGAGACAGAAGTTCCATCATACGATATCACTTAAATGCTTGAATAATTGCATACTTGAAATTCACATGAGCAATTTCGTGATTTTATTTCAAAATTGGATATTTTATTTCCAAATGTAATCAATACTATTTCTTCATATGTTTTCTGGGTTTTGTGGATTTTTCATTAACTTTTCCAAGTCTTTCTTAGCTGATAAACTTGTCTAGATAATTAAAGGCCTTCATATAACTAATTTATTTTGAAGATTACCAGTTCTCCAGTTTAATTAACATTTCTGTATGGAGTTGAAAGTGCGACATCTGCCTGTATAAGATATGATTTTTCTAAGTTCAGGACTTGGTGCCATTGCAGAGAGAGGGCAGGGGCCTCAGAAGAGGAAAGCAGGCAAGAGACCTTTTGAGTATCTGAAAGAAGAATGTAATCTAGGAGAAGAGCAGAGGCTGATGGTCTGAAAGAAGAAGTAAAGTCACAGTGTGTCATCAACTACTTCTTAGAGAAAATAAATATAATGTGAAAAATACATTTCACTATAGTTCCACTACAGTTTATATTAAAGTAATTTCTATTACTCTTTAAAACCTAGATTGGGCCTTATCATTAGATGCAGGAACCCATGGCAAAGAGGAATCTAGCAGAGATAAAGTACTCTAGCCCCTTGAACATGAACAATGTAAGCAGCAGGTAACACTGGTGGGGGAGGCAGTCCCCATCTGTGTGTCTGATCACTTCAGGGGGATTAACACACTGCCACTACCCGTGGCACATATGCTACTGTTTAGCAATCTATAATCCCCTGCAAAACATTTTTTTTTAAACCAAGAGACAAAAAACTGTGCCTTAACAGGAACCTCAGCTCTGCATATTTGTTCTTTTACTTGTGTTAAAATCAAGTTTTGTCGTTAAGCGTTTTCAAATGTTTTTTCCCAAAGGTTGTGTCTCTGTTGATCTAGCTGTAAGACTTTGTGCCGTAGTTCCCAGTACAAAAGAAATCAAATTGTAAGTAAATAACTCAGGGCTATTATGTTCCTTATAGACTTCTTCATGAAAAAGAACAAACAGACCTATTACTAGTCACATTCTAATCTGTCTTAAAAATATATAGTTAGATAGGCTAAGAGCAATACTACATTTATCTAACCAGGAAGGCTGATTGGTGTTATGACTTAGGCTGTGAAGTTTTTTGTTTACCAACAATGTCATTAATTTTTTTCTTTTTTTAATACAGAAAAAAAAAGCCTATATTTTTATTTGATTTTGTTTCTATATTAATTTTACATCTTAGCTGTTAAGGAAATGAGATGTGAAAACATTTCTGTACTGTGTGAGCACATTCTTAGTCTAGCTGACACTTTCGTCAGGCTACATTTATCTGGCTTTTTTCTACCAGATGAATAAAAAAAAAACCATGCAAAATTAATCTTCTCTCTTTTTTGCTTTTCCCATTAATAGAAAATATTTAAATGCATAAAAAAATAAATTTCAGAGTGGAATGTCAACCGTGAGTGCCCATAAACTGTCAGTGACCCAAGAGGCTACGCAGTACATCACTGAGATTTGGAAATGTCTTTCAGAATTTACAAAGTCCTCTGTCATATCACAAATCTGTTTCCTCTGCACAGTTCAGAGGACTGGTTCACTGATCTGTGTGTCACACCTGAAACAATAGGGTTCTAATTTTGACCTTGCATCAATTTCACTTTACTGTAGTGGCAAAGACTTCAGTAGAGTTATTTCATAAGTACACATGTGCAGCTGAACCAATGCACTCAGCTCTCTAATATCACTGTAGGAGCTCATCCTCATTATCACCCACATTTCTTCTCTACTCTCTTATTGTACTCAAGAGCTGCCTCTGTTTCTTTTATATTTCAAGTTCTCTGGAACAGACTGCTTATTTATACTTTGCCAGTCATTGTTTCTGGACATTTCTGTAAAGTGAATCTGAAATAATAATAATAATATTCAGAGAGTGTCTAGACAAGGTAGAAGCAATTACTGAGTCAAGGCCCTTCCATAATTGTGCATTCCCTACCAATTGCATAAAAATCATCTGATTTCTCACTGGAACCTATTGCTATTTTTTAGTCATGCAAGAGGTTTGTTGTCGGTCAATGACAACAGCTGATTGCAATCTAATTTATATGATGATTTTGCAATTTCTTCTCATGTCCCTAAGATACCCAGGCAGTCCATCTCAATCAGAGTATAACAAAATGCAGTATCTCTTCAGTGTCCTCAGTCTTTGTGCAGCTTGCTTTGGCTGACCATCAATCCACGCTCTTTACTTCTATCTGAGCGTACTCACTAACAGCAAAGCGGGAAACACTGGCATGCCCTTCCAAGTCATCTAAACTGATGGATGCTTACTTTCTATATTTTGCTGCAATAGCTAGTGCTTTCATTTTTCAGGTTTTGTTTTCGAAAAACAGATCATCTTTCAGAGATCTCTGCATAGACTAAAGGAAAAAAAAATCAAAATTCTACTTTGGAATTTAAGGTTTTCTGCATTTGTTCTCATTCTGTATCCATCAAACCTGAGATACTCAAAGATGTTTTCAGCTTTCCCATCATCCCGGTAGAGCCTAAAGATGAAATTCCCCACCAGGGACAGGTAATAGCAATATTCAAGGTTCTTTAAAGTATAGATAGAAAACAAACTTTCCAAATATGAGTTTGTATGTGAAAAAACAGCTTGAATTTTGAATGCTAATTGGCAGCACTGTTGGGGGTCAGATTTGTTTCTTTTTTACTTATAGAATTTTTCCCATAAGTTGCTAGGAAACTAACTACTGGGTACTTGTAGGTACTTCAGCAGAACAAAGGGGCCAAAGAGAGGAGTTGTAGCACCTGGCTCCACTTCTTTGGGTCCCGGGGAGTTTCTCTCAGAGGGGGGAGATACCGTGAGTTTTGGGGCAGGTCAAGGACAGGGCTGGGGACAGTTTCTCTCTCTTGCTCTCGATATTGGTGATAGCATGGCCAGGCTGTTGCTCGCTGCGGGGGAGTCCCTGTCACCACCATGTCCGGTGCAGGGAAATCCACCATCATCTGCTCGTGTGCCCAGGAATTCTGAGCTCGCCTCCTCCTGCCCTGCCGGGCCGGCCCCGTCCCGCCGCCGCTGCTTCTTCGGCGCTGCTTGGAGGCTTTTCTGCTCCTCTGTGGCCCCGCACTGCCCTGTCCTGCCGGGACATCCCTGCCGCTCCAGGCACCACCGACAGAGCTCCTGATCTCACCCACCAGCCCGGGATTTCCACCGTTCTATCTTGGTGCTCTCGGAGTCCCCCAGGGGATCAGACTGCCCCGAGATCAAACTGCCCCGGGCTTTGTGAAACGAAGCCCCTCGAGGTTCCTGCTTCTGTTTTATTATTAGTGCTGTAGTTGTTCTTGTTTGTTTGCCTTCTTATACATACAAGTAAAGAACTGTTATTCCTATCCCCGTACCTCTGCCTGAAAGCCCCTTTAATTGTCTAAATTATAATAATTTGGAAGGAGGGGATTTGAATTCTCCATTTCAAGGGAGGCCCTGCCCCTCCCCAGCAGACACCTGTCTCTCAAACCAAGACAAACACGTACTTGGGTAAATGATTGCTGGGGTGTTTGAGGCTAAATTTTTGAAACTCTTTAATTTTCAAGCAGAAGACTGCTACTTGGTAGATGCACCTCATGCTGCTAGTTGCAAATTTTGCTGATACTCAGAATGAACAAAATGACAAATCCTGAATCCTTCATCTAATAAGAAAACATGAGGCAGAATCACCAATTAGAAGGATAATTGTGTTGGTCTTACACAAATAAGATATTTAGACTGGAAAAATGGGAGACTTGGGGACCAAAAAAGAGCTAGTTCCAAAAAGAAGTGGTCTCAGGAAGGAGAAGGGAACTGGAAAGTAGCATAGTAAAATCTCTCTTAAGTCCTTAAACTCCAGCATCCAGGTCCCCCCCAGATTGTGGTTCAATCTGCCTCACCCGTGACAACTCTCTGCTGGGCTGTCCTGACTTGGTTTCATCTGCTTTCTGTCTTTCTTCCTACCTGTTGGCTAAGTTATGTATGAAAACCCTCCATTTCAAGAGTCTCCATCTCTTGCAAGGTGTTTGTCAAAAACACAAACAACAACAACAACAACAAAGCACAAAAAAAACCTATTTAAAAGAGGCAGTGACTTATTGTAGGAATATTCTTTCATTTCTAAAATTAATTCAGGAATTTGTGCTATCTTACTTGCTGCTGCCTTCTCTCTATTTGGATCTATTACTTACCTGCTAATTGTTTCCTAGGAGTCCTGAATTATTGTAACAAAGGCAGCACTTATTTCTCCTGAGTTTCATGCCCACACACTTCATTGTTTCACTATAATAGACTTACTACGTTCTTCTTCTAAAAGGTCATCATACAATACCACCTGTAAGGATTCACCTTTCAGGTGCTGCATTTGCTATTGTTTTCCTCTTTAGGAACTGAAGTGTGTGAATAGCGTCAAGAGGAAAGAGCCTATTCAAATTGTTAAATAAAATTAGCTAACTTGACACTTCATAAATGTAGAGAAACCTGGAGGGAAATGAAAGACCACAAGCAAGCAAAACTGTAGCTTGTTAATCTGGAAAGAATTCTGCCCAGTACAAGCAAGGCATGTCAGGAGTTACAAAGGTTTTATTTAAATATATATATATTTACATAAAAATTAAGCCAAGTCACATAACGCCGGTTTAACTGTACCATTTCCTTCTAAGTGAACACTTTTTTTTAGCTACTCAGCTGTCTGTCAATCCTAGCCTTTCAAATTTTCTGATTGGCAAAATACCTACCAGAACATGCAAAATGGAAAAACCTTCTAAACCATGCTCACTGAAACTTTAAAGAAAAACAAAACAACAAAATTTTCCACAATTTGAAATGTTTAGTGGCCTGATTTTTGACAATATCCAATATTGTGATATTTAATATTTTGTAAATTGCATATGCAACTTTTCTGCCAATTGTTACTTCATTAACCTCATCCAGCTACCCTTAAACTTGATTTAAAAAAAAAATAAATAAAAGGAAATTTCAGAAGAAACTTGGCTTCTGTCATCTCAAAATTTTTTGTAAATTTTAATTTAGTTTCACCCAGTCCTTTCAAGTGAGAGGCATGTGTTCAAAGTCGGTTTGTTAAAAGTAGCAGCTGGTGATATGTCCCACTATTCTCCAATAATTCAGTAGTTCAAACACTCTCAGAGGAAGACATTCCTGCTTTGTGTCCATGGTTTGTAGAGTCCTGGGAAGGATTTGAACAAAGCTTTTGCTTCACCTTCCTCTCAGTCAATGTGTGGGCCACTCAGAGGCTTCAGAATCAGGTCTGTTCACAGTCCCACATGTTGAAATCTTATCATTTTTTAATATTGAAAATGTAAATAATCAGAAGCTGCTAAAACCATTAGCTGGACTGATTGCCCTTTCCCACTAGCCATGCAAAGCAGGACTATCTGCTAAGGACTAAATGCTAAGGACTCCTAAGGTATCCATCAAGAAGTGAACCCTGAAGGAGCAGGAGCATGTGTCCTCATGTGGCAAAAGAGGAGACATCAGGGAAGAGAACTGGCTGGGCTGAACAGAAAGATATGACGGGATCTAAGAGGCAAAAAGGAAAATTATGCTCTTTGGAAGGAGGAGCAGGCAATTTAGGATGCTGGGTGGTTATGCAGGGAAAAAAAAAAGAGAAAGACCAAAGACTGACTTGAATTTAATCTGGTTACTGCTGCAAAAGACAATTAAACTCTTTTTGTAAATGCAATAGCAGTAAAAGGAAGGCTAAGGAGGTTCTTAGTGCTTTGTTGGATTCATGGAGAAACAGAGTGACAAAGGATAATGAAAAGGCAGAGATACTTAATGCCTTGATTGCCACAGTCTTTAATAGTAAGACCAATAGTTCCTTGGGTACTCAGGCCCCTGCACTGGAAGATGGGATGTGGATCAGAATAAAGCCCCAGTAATCCAAAGAGAAATGATCAGCAACCTGCTACACAGCTTAAGACACCTACAAGTCACTGGGGGGGGATGGCATTCACCTTAAGGTTCTGAGGGAGCTGGCAGAGGTCTTCACTGAGACACTTTGAATTACTTACCAGCAGTCCTGGTTGAACCCTTGTAATAGATATCCTTGGTTTAATTATTTTCTAGAAAACCTTTGCAGAGTTAAGTTTTCCTCCAAAACTGTTTTTAAATAAGTTCATGTATATTACCTAACCTTGATTTTCCTGACCCAATTAAATTACATTTATCATCAGTTCCTATACTAATTTTACATTTGGCTGTTAAAATCACTGTTAGAAGCTCACCTTCAAGGACACATTAGGAAATGATTCAAGAGAGATGCACACACATTTGCTTGTCTTCTAACTTTCACCTTCATTACACAAAATACACCAGCAAGAACTTCTTTCTTCCTTCTCTTCCAGCATCATTTCTTCAGGTTGTCATTTCCCTGACATGTTGAATCTACCTAATCTACCTAAAAGACTTGGCCTTTTTTTCTTTTGAATGTTTTCTTGTTCTCCAAAGCTTTTGTCATCTGAAGAGCTGAAGTATTCTTACTACCTTCCCCAGTTCTTCTAGCTGCTTTATGTACATTCTTTAGAGATGTCTGCACTCTTCAAAATATTAGAACTATTTTTGGAGAGGGTCTTTATTCAGCATTCCACAAAAACCCGAGACCCTCTTGCAAATATTTAAATATATTTAAACTAATTGTTAAATTAGTTGATTGTTAAATCCAGTTAAATTAATTAACTGTTAAAGCCTGTTAAATCCCCAAATGTTCTTTTAAAAATTTGTATTTTTTACACTAAAATATTATTTTAAGAATTAATCTTCATCAACAAATTTTAAAAAAATAAGAAAATAGCATCTAAATTTAATAACAGTTTACTTCCATTTGACTGTGCAATGAAAAAACATTATAAATTCCATCAAACAGGAAAAAATACTGCCATTAACCATCTTTTTTTTTTGTCCTAACCCAGACTGATAGCCTAGCCCAGATGTATTCCATGACTTCAAAGACAGAGAGCTCTTCTCCTGATTAATTTGAAAGCACTGATCCTGCAAAATAAATAAAAAAAAGGTTTCACATCTACACCTAAACCCTTTCAGGTTCCCCAGAGTCTTGTTCACATGAACAATAAAATATAAGCTGTGCATTGTATGCTGAGTTTATGCACAGTCTGCTTCTGTGATAGTAAAATCTCAATGGATTACCAATGTAGGGAATTTGTATGAGAATCTGTGAAGCAATGTTTTGTAAAATAAAACACTGGCTAATAAAATGAAGAATTCAGGTACAAAATAGTTGGTATTTTTCCAGAGAAAATAATTTCCAAAAAATTATATTAAGTGGCACAACTTAGAGTGGGTTTTAAAATTTAGTTATCCCTCTAAAACCTTCAGTGCTTAGATATGTCCTTGGGAATTCTGAGTAATTTTAAATATTAGAAAGGTTTTATTGATGTACCAAATAAAGGAAATAAGGAATCCACTGCAGTATAACTGGAAGTCAGGTCTCACTTGATTTGAAAATAAATCAGAGCCTGAAGAAAATAGAGAAATGTGCAAACAGTCTGGCTAATAAATCACTGTCTCAAAGAATATTTGGAGTTGCAAGGGATCCACAAGGATGACTGAGTCCACCTCTTAAGTGAATTGTCTTCATGGGGATCGAACCCATGACTGGCATTAGTACGATGCTCTAACCTACTGAGCTAAATGAGCTAGAAAACTCAAGTCTATTTATTTTTTAAGTAAAAGCATTTATAATATTCAGAATACATAAAACAAAATGAACCTTTCATCCTGAAATCATAACAATTTTTTGCACCAGCTCTTTTGAAATGGTTTTCCCTCTTCTTTTTACAGGTGAACTGATGTTAAAGAGGAAGGCTTGTGGGATTTTCTTCCTTTCTTTTATCTATTTAGAAAGTTTTCAGTCCATAGCCTAAGAAAGTTTTGAGAACATATTTGTCTGTCCTTACTTGCTTCAGTTATGATGATATCAGAGCCAGTATTCAAAATTATGGTACACGAGTCTGGAGCACATTAGATTGATACTTTTTATAGCTGCCCTTCTTCTTTTTCATTGTTTTTACTTCTCTTCTTCAGCAACTTATTATGTATCCTCAACACACAGGGCTGTCCTCTAACAGAGCCAGTAGAAAATATTGCAGTGATAAAATGCTTGTCAGAAAACACAGCCAACCACATGCACACCTTGCCAACAAGAATCTTATACCTGCTTCAAGGCTTCCTGGTATCACAACATGCTGATCAAAAGGACAGAGCAATTTCATATGTGATGAATTTTGAATGTCCACTGAAGTGAACCCATTGTTTTCTGTGCTACTAAGGCAAAAGCCAGAGTCAATCACCATAACTGTTTGCCAAGGACATAAAAGAAATCTTTTAAATATTTACAGGAAAAAAAAATATTTGGGGAAATGAAAAAGAAATTTATTTTAGAAAAAAACATCAAGTCCTGTGCAATGCAATTACTAGCAGTATATCAAAGAGATGAATTAAAATTCAATTAAGGAATCAAATTAACTTTTTAGCAAATTACAAGGGGTTAGGATTTCTGCTAAAAGTCATTACAGATTGTTAGCAATTAATTTATGTCATTTAGTATTGACATGTAATTAAGTTCAAAAAGTAACTTTTATTTCCAGTGGAAGAGCTTTCCTGATTACATTATGAAACTTAATCAGGTAGAGGAGCCACAAAGGCATTCCCTCCCTCTCCTAACGAGCAGCAATCTATATTGTCTGTGTTTGACAGGCAGTGGTTTATATCTACATAGTTTTAAACCAATTATGTATCTTGTCTTTTATTTATGAAAGCATGCTTTTGATTGTATAATTTCTCCAATAAACATTCTATCAAACTTAATTACAGGTTGGAAATAGATGCGTGAAACTGAATAGGTAGACACAAGTTCTGAAATAAATACCAAGCAATTTGTACTTACATTGAAATAACAGTCCAAGCTAAAATTTAAGCATAAACGTTTTGTTAATTTCTTAGTTCTAGCCTAATTTATATTTTGAACTGGAGAAAATATGTTGTTAACCAGTATATTTGTAGCACCTTATATTTTCTTATTTTCAAATGACTTTTAAAAAACTATTGCCAAATCAATTGTTGATTATGGCAGAAAAGATCCTGAGGTCTTTTAACAAGACAACCATGAAGGAGCAGTGCACCTCCCTGGCAAAGCCCCTTCTCCTCTGTTTAATCCTAGTGAGGCACTCAGTTCAGGGCTCCCCAGCACAAAAGACAGAGACATACTGGAGTGAGTGAGGGAGTGAGTGAGGGAGTGAGGGAGTGAGTGAGTCCATCACTGGGCAGAAGGATGGTTAAGAGACCTCTCATATGGGAAGAGGTTAAGAGATGGAACTGTTTAACCTGGAGAATGGAAAGTTTAGGGGGATCTTATCTGTGTGTACAAATACAAGATGGCTGCGTATACAGGAGACAGAGCCAGATTTTCCTCAGTGGTGACCAGTGAAAGAGAGTCATAGAATTAATAATAACATCAAAGAATCATAGAACACTTTGGGCTGGAAGGGCCCATGAAAGGGACCCATGAAGGGTTCCTCATCTAATCCAACCCTCCTGCAATGAACAGGGACATCTTCAACTAAATCAGGTTCCTCAGAGTCTGTCCAGCCTTGAATGTGTACAGGAAAAGGGCAACTACAACTTCTCTGGAAAACCTGTTCCATTGTTCTACCACCCTCATAGTATTTTTTTCCTTATATCTAATCTAAATATCTCCAACTCTCTCAACCTTTCTACATAGGAAGGGTGTTCCATCCCTCTGATCACTTTTGCAGTTGTTCTCCGGACCCATTCCAACAGGTCCATGTCTTTCCTGTGCTGGGGATCCCAGAGCTAGATGAAGTCCTCTGGGTGGGATCCCAGAGCTAGATGAAGTCCTCTGGGTGGGATCACACAAAAGCGGAGTAGAGAGGGAGAATCTCCTTCCTCAATGCACTGGGCATTGGATTGCTGTAGCTCAGGATAGAGTTGAATTTCTGAGATGTACATTGCTAGCTCATGTCCAGCTTTTCATCCACTAAGAGGTAATGAACACAAGTCAAAAGATAGAAAATTACATCTGAGAACAATAAAAACTTTTTGATTGTGAGCATGATTGAACAATAGAATGGATTATCCAGGGTTGCAGTGCATTCTCCATCCTCAGAGATGGTCAAAACTTAAATGAACATGATTCTAGGCATCCTGTGTTCTGAGCAGGGACAGTGGGATAGATGATCTCCACAGGTCCCTTTCAACCTCTGCTACTTTGTGATTCTATAAATAAAGGTAATTTCCAGTGTCTGAGCACAGTCAGTGGAGACTATTATGATTTTTCTATTGATTCCAAAAGAGCGTGGTCAGACTTAATGGATGGGTTGGTGGCCTTGTGATACGATGGGCTTGTTAATGTACTGAATTCAAAGTTACAGAACAACACCAGTGTGCTTAATTATTTTGTTTAAAGATCAATACAAAAATGGTCTGGAATGGTGAGAAAAACTTACTTCAGATTGCAAATGATGGCTGTGAACTAACAGCCAGGTAGCTGACCTGTCTGAACAAATGGAAAGATAATTATTTCTCAGAAGTTCCATATCAATTAACCTTGATACAAAATGAATGACACATGCCTGAATTTACAGGAAACAGAACATTAGATTCAAGATATTGAGTTCTTGCAGCTGACTTTTCTAATATCTATTGCTCATTTAAAGGAGTCTCTCTCTTAAAGGAAAAAGCTTTCTTCTTTCTAAGACATTTTTCTTCTTCAAGGTAAGGGGAGCTTTCAGCATGAAAACTACCCTAAAAGGCTATGACTGCTAAGATCCATTTGTTTTGCTTGCTTCAAACTTACATTGCATGAAAATGAGATAGCTAAATGCAGAGGTTTACTGTGTTTCATATTTTTTTGCAGCAAAGGATTCAGAGTCTGGAAGAACGCGAGCATATTACAGAATGCAGCACTGACAAGTACAACCTTTTTATTCTTTACCCATTGCATTATCCTGTAAGATCTCTTTTTTTCCAATCCCCTGTCCCTCTCACCCACCTCAAAAATCTTGATCAAGGTCAGAGTGATATGAGTGGATTAAGGCTTAGCATTAAATCAGAGTCATCCGTCTCTCTTGGGATCCAATATGCCTACATTTAATCTACCATACCATCCTGAGTAACTCTTTTAAACAGCAGTCCACCTCTCTTGCTTCTAAATGTCTGTCTGACATTTCTGAGTTTCTCATATTTTTTGCCACATCATTTGGCAATTTTCTTTTTCTCTTAAGGGAAGATTTATTTTCTGACCCAAAAATTTAGGGGCTTTTTTCCACAGAGTGAAACATATGCAAGTAGGTACATTTAAAGTATTTACTCTTAGTATCTCTACTACTAGTAACAGCAAGACAGCATGTTTTGAAGATTTTGAAACTAACCCTTCTGAGAAAAATCTTGTAAGAAATTTAGTAGTACACTTTTGCAAGATGTCTATCCTAGATTTTCAACAAAGTAAAACTCATTATACTGAACATATCAGTATAAAACAGTAACTCTGAGCCAAAAAGATTACATCTCATAGAATCAGAGAATCATTTAGTTTGGAAAAGACTATCGAGATCATCAAGTCCAACCTATAACCTAACACCACCTTGTTAATTAGACCAGTCTTTCCTTAACTCCAGGGACAGTGGCTCCCCCACCTCCCTGGGCAGTTCCCAATATCCCTTTCTGTGAAGAGCTACTTGCTGAACCTCCCCTGTCACAGCTTAAGATTGCCATCTCATCCTCTTGCTGGAACGCCAGGGAAAATTTAAAAGTTAACAAAATGGAGCTTTTTAGTTTCTACCATGAGTAGCCAATGAAAATTCTTTGGCTTACTTATAAAGTTAAGGTCCAACCTGGTTAACAGTTTGCACATATTATCATACATTTTATCAAATTAAACTGCTTATGCTAAGGGGGGAAACAAAAGATAACATAAGATATCATGAAAGAAGATAAATTGAGAAAAATATAGACTAAAGAAAAATTATCATCAGCTATAAGGATGTTACCATTTAGAACAATTTACTAATATTGCAGACTGGATATTGCCTGATATTTTCATTAAAAACTAAATATTTTGCTCACACAAATGTTATAAGCTCCAGTAAGTACCGTGTTCCAAGCTTCATGAAAAATGTATGGAAGATGATAGTAAGATTTTCTGGCCTTCAAATGGCACTCTAACTTGATTTAGTTTTGGCAGTCCTCTCTGATCATGCAGTGAGATTCAAAATAGTACTTTGGAATCTATAACATATTTCAGAAGAAATGTAAGGACTTTTTGTTATAACACCCAAAAAAACTGCTTAGGTGATCAGGAGGCCATAGCTGCATAAGTTTTCAGAACATTACTTGCTTTTACACATACCACAGGCACTTGCACCACCACTGAGGCTGCAGGTATCTTTGCCCCCAGCACTGATTCAGCAGGTGGACTCAAGGCAAGATTTACATGTTAAGATTCATTAAGTACAAGACATTACTGTTACTATAATTTAAGAAAAGGCACCAAAAGAATGGTACTAGTCGCCTTTCATGCAATATCATGACAAGATCCACTTAACTGTTCAAAAAGTTCTAACATTTGTGCATGTGGACTTTAAAATAGGAAGCTTCCAATGGCTCTTATTTATTCTCCTCTTTGAGGCTTTTGAGTGACAAAATTTAGAAATCAAAACAGCAGGACTAAAATATCAGAATCAGAGTGTTGCTTTTGCTGCTCCTTGACTTCATCACATGGGGCTCAAAGAATTCTCACATCAAAACAGCGATCAGTGAGAGTGGCTGACAGTGGGGAAGAAGGAGAGTACAAGAAATATGAGCCTTGACTGATTAGACACCTGACATCTGCCACTGAGATCACCATGCAGAAATGAAAACTGCAGCTCCAGAATACCCAAACACTGCAGTCTCCAGCACTGCTCACTATCTAGAGACTTGTTATGTATCAGTTGCAGCTAGTGGTTAAAGGCTAAAAAAGTCTGGAGAGAGAGAACATGTGAAAGAACAAGTGTTAGATTGTAAAAGAGGAACCCTCTACATATAGTCTTTACTCTCTTTCCTCTCTATCCTTTTGATTGCTCCTGCTCACAAGCAAGAAGGCCTCCAGAAAAAAATACTTTGTTTATATCTGAGATTTAAAATTCTATCTGTAAGACACTGTCACATCAACAAGTGATGTAGTTCCATCACTTCTTAGCTTCTTATAGGTATGTATCTTTATGTCCACACATCAACATATGAAACAAACATCACATCTCAGAACCAGCAGCACATCTGTGGCATTTATAGAATCAATTTCCTAACATGGACTTAGCAATGGGAGGAAAGATCAAAGTAATTTCTTTTTCAAGTAATACAGTCAATTTTGTTTGTCTGTGCTGGTTTTGGAGAGAAGCTATCAATATACAGTCTTAATAAAAACTTTCTGTGCCAATTCATTGTTTTCTTTATTGATGTAAATCTGAAGTTTCAGTTTGTGTTGAATTTAACAGTAATTCTCTCAGCTACTACTTTTTATTTTGACTTGATGCCCATAAAATGTCAGAAATTATATCTTTACACACTTATTCAAATAAATATTGTCCTTGAAAAGAGAGAGTAAAGATCAAATGACAAATAGTTGAACATCTTATAGAGAGAAATATAAATAGTTGTAATTACAGGCATTCAAACCACTTCATCTTGCTACAGTTAGGACTTACTACATAAAGGAAAGAGAAAAGTCAGATGGCTCTTGTTAAATAAATACCAGTCCAGTTTCCCTCTTCCACATTTATTTATGGTATAGCTCCATTCGCTGTTTTCTGTCCACCCTGAAAGTACAGAATGGTAGTGATTTCTTTCTGGTCTTTCTTCCCACAGTCACAGAGTCATCTTAAATCTGAATATTAAAACAAGGTAAGAAAATATGCATTTGCCCTTCTTCAGGTCAACATAGTACCAGTAATGTAAGCATCAAAAACAAGCCAATTGGACCTTACACTTGAAGAACATGCCCATTTCTCATACACAGAATGAAGATTTATGGAAGCAGTAGGGCTGTTTCAGACTTTTTTGCCAGACCTGAAGTTGGGAAACATTTTGGAGTCTTATGATTTAGATGATAGATATTTCGATAGAATTTCGATGACTTAGATATCCATTCTTTATCAACATTCATTTCCACAGTATTCCTCTAAAATATATTTCTCTTCCTACAGAACAGCATACATAGGCTCTCTTTGTTTTTTACTGAGATTCAAAGTTTAAAACTGAATGTCTCAAAGATTTTGTAAACTGAGGATGCTCAGTTAGAGAAGACTTGAGACAGACTTAAGGAAGTAATTAGAATTTTAGGTGACCCTGTACATGTAAAGGAGAGTCCCCAATAACAGAGGCAGCTGGTCAGAACTACTAAGTGTCAGAGAGCAGGTGTGGCTTGCCAGGAAAACAAAAGATGAATTAACAATCATCTTTGAAAAATTTAGGTAACAGACCTACCCTTACATATAGAAATAATATAGAAACAAGAAGAACAGAGTCCTTGAAAATCTAATTTTTGTCCATTAAAAAAAATCCTTTTTCTTTATTCCTTTCTCTTATGGGGTCTGGGTCATCCTTAAGAGAATGGAAAATTTGGCAGAAAATACAGTCTAGAGTGAAGAGAGTAGGAAGGGATTAAGAGAGAGGATCATAAAAGAAGATTAAACAGAATGCACCTACACAGAATATTAGTGTATACTGCATCATATGAAATTAAAGAAGCTGTCAAGTATAAGCACTTTAACCCTTGATTTTGAAAGCTGTCTTTTTTTGAAATTCTTCTATATGGAGAAGAAAAACTTAGATATATTTGGTAAGATGAAATGAACTACCTTTTCCTGTTTGTTTTCTTTTTTGCCTGATGATGATGATGATGGTGATGATGATGATGATAATAATAATAATAATAATAATAATAATAATAATATCTAAAACTCTTCTGCTTATCTCCTGAAACAATATGGGAAACAAATAGTATTGACAAGTTCATATTCAAAGTTTTACTTGTCCACTCCCTTTTAGTGTCTGCAGCAAATTAGGTAGAACATGGCATCATCGAGCTTTTTAACCATAATTTTTGGTTCATCTCCAAAAAAGGTCTGTACTATACTACCACTAGACAAGGATTTATGTGGATAATACAGCATATGATTAAATAATCACAGGCAGTATTGTAATGCAAATACATAAAGACACAAATGGGGGTTGGTTAATCATAATCACAGAATCTCAGCATGGTACTAAGGTCTCAATTGTTACTACATCCACGAATGGGATATATATCTTCTCAGACAGCAGTATCTTAGCATTCTGGCCTTTTCAAAGAAGGAAAGGTTATGACAAAGCAGTATGCATTTATGAATATTTGTCATCAAGATTCTTAAAACTTATCCTTGCAAATGCGTCCCTTAGAACAAACTAGATCACATTTATTTGGACAGTCTCTTGATCTGGGCTTAGGTGCAAGCATATATAATAATCTGACTAGGTTCACAGTTATGCAACTTGCCCAAAAGGTGTTTTATCATAACAGTTGCAACTACATTTTTCTGATCTTTCTACCAAAACCAACTCAAGCAGGCTGAAGACAGGTAAACCTTTGGTAAAAAAATTTGTATGTCTCTGGAACTACCACTAAAATGGCACCTTGTCCTAAATCTGCACAGTAGTGTGATGTTATACCAAAGAAATAAGAGCTTTAATCGGTGTACCTTTGCAGATAAAAGGCAGCATAATAAGAATAACCTGTTCTAAACTGGAATACTTTGTAGTATTTTATGTAAGTGACAGATAAATATAGTCTTAATTTAGTTACCCATTCCACCCTAGAAACAGGAACATCAAAACCTACATAAACCCTTACGGCCCAACTCTAGCCCTGCATATGGATATCTTCAATTAAAACTACATTAACTACACTATGGAAATCTAAAAGAGTCCCAAGAGTCAGTTCATTCAATTACCAGTTGCATAATAGTTACCATTGCTAATGCCCTCCTGCTTTTCTCTGCTGCTGTAAAGTGTATAAAAAGCCACTGCCATCTGTGCTAGCTTTCAGAAGTGCAGTACCACTTTTCCTTACTGTCACAGCACTCAGCAGCAAGGGCAGGACTCCCCCACTTCACACAGTGGTTGCCTTCTCTGGCAAGAGAGAATTTTCTCCCACCCACCCTACTCCTTCCCTACAAACCTGGAGATGCAGGAAAAACGTGGGCTTCACAACCCTCACTGATGTCCTATTTTTCTGCCTTGCTGGAGAAGCCTTTCCATACCCTGGACTAGAATTTCCATGTACCTATGCTTCATGGAAATCAACATAGCTCTATGGTCTGCTTCCCCAGTACCTGCATCTGGACAATCAGATTAATGCAAGATAAATCTCCTGCATACATAAGAGTAGGATGCAACCAGCCCAAAACAGAGATGTTCCAAAATACGTCTCCTCACAGAAGTTAGCTGGAGGATCTTGGTGCACCTGCCCAAGTTGCAATGCTTATGGCAGCAACTCACTTTGTTTTACATGTTGCCCAGAGAAAATGGAACAACACTTATCGAATAAAATAAATTTAATTTAAGAAATCTAGCAAGGATATAAGTTTTGCAGGAAATTCTTTTGGTTCTATTTTGTCCCAGATGGATCTGCTCATGAAAGCTTGTGACATGGTCTGCAAAACACAAATACTTTGAGCTTTTCTAACTATTTAGGAAATGCAGTGTTTTCCAAATATTTAAGGTTAACACTGCATATATCTCTTTGACCTGACATATTAATCTACTCTTTAAAGTGGAGTGACAAATTACTCAGATTGTGTGTATATGTAGACATATATGTTGGCACATGTACATCATAGGTTTTAAGAAGCATTGTTTGAAACAGGACTGAGCAACTTTGCAAAACACAATTAAAACTTAGAAAAAAAAAGTTCAAGAAGAAAAATGAAAGTTAGCAGTGACTTTATTTGTGTGTTTTATGTTTTCTTTTATAACTCACATGATCCAAAAATTACCAGTTTGCGACTATGTCCTGTAGACACATTCTGTTCCACTAAAAGCTGCTTTGTCAGGTAAATTCTAAGCCCCTTCAGAAAATTTTCTTTCTAGAAATGTTTTGCAGGGACAAAATGCATATGAGAAGAAGAGTAAACTACCCTCTTGATAACACTAACCTAATTTGCAACAGTATGACAGAGTGTCAGGTGGAAAAGCAAACACAAGCTTTAAACACATGAAAGAGCAGTAAACAAAATTGAGGCTCACATACACCAGTGGAAAATCCTTTAGAATTATTTAAACAGCAGTGTCATCGGTCCAGTTTAGATTATGACATTAAACAAAATTGAGGCTCACATACACCAGTGGAAAATCCTTTAGAATTATTTAAACAGCAGTGTCATCGGTCCAGTTTAGATTATGACATTAATAATACTGATAACTTTCCCCAAACTGCTCCTTTACTGAGTAGTAGTACTCAGAATGTATGGAGATGTCTGGCAAATGTTTTGTGTACACGTTGATGTGTCAGCTCCTGCCCCTCTCACACCTTGACATACAAATTTAACATTTATAAAATTCACAGAGAGGACTGAATACAATTTATTTGCCAAAAATTGTGTGCTTATTGAACATTTGCCTGGTGTGTATTGTACATCTTTGCAGGACAGAATTATCTTTCTGGACCTGCAAGCCAGCTGTGATTACAAATATTTTGCTTTTTCATGTGTGTTGCTTTCCAAGGGTCAGACTCTTTCCCAGTAAGACTGTTTTACAATAATCAGGTAAAGTGATGAAAGAACTTAATGGCTGGAGGAGGTAATACTGCACCCTTTATTACTGTCACTGTAATGATAGCTTTGTACAAGTGAGAAAATCTGACTAACACTATTAGTGACATCTGCAAATGGACAGAAAACTCTCCCTTCCTTCTAGAAACACATACCTTGAAATGCCTGGGAATTTTGCAATTTGGATACCCCATGCTGTTTTTGGTCTGCTTCTCACCCTCTAAAGCCAAACTAATTTTTAAGAACTGCATCACAGGTAAGATATTGCAATCACAATCAGAATAGGTGGATTTCACAGGATATGTGAAATTTGTGTCAACTATTCTTTGTGTCGACTATTCAGCTAGCACCAAATTCAGATGGAGCATTAAGTGTTCAGTAACACACAGATAAATGGAAAATATCTAGCTGAAATATCAGAGAATATCTGTAAGAAAAGGGGAGTTGATCAGCAGTTCACAGGGTAGTATCAGGGTCATACATGTCTGGTTTATTTATTTTATGTGAATGATCATCCTATGGTGATTTGAACTTTTAATAATCTACGTCCATCAAATACATTTGAAAAGTCCACATAAAAATGAAAGCTTGGGCTTTTTTAAGAAGAAAAAATGAATCCCCATAAATAATAAAAGATTGAATAGCCAGCTGTGGTATTGTTTGTGGCAAATAAGTCCATAACAGGGGCTAAGTTATGACTATAAGTGGGTCAAAAAAGCCAACTCAGAGTTAAGTTAGGAAACGCCATTCAAAAGAAATTGTATGATCCTGAGTAGATACAGTGTGTGAAATATGGACAAAGTATATGAACATTCAGAGAAACCAAAATACTGGAAGAGAAGGGACCTTCCTCTCATTTAGAAACAAAAGAGAGACAAGTGTTACTTTACATAACCATGCAAAGATCTGCAAAGTGAGGACAACATGGGTAAAAAGATGACAGACAACAAATTAAGCCAAATAGATTTATTTAAAGACCCCATATGTGCTGTTACAACTGGGAGGAGTAATTCCTCAGTCTTGTGTTGCTTAAAATACTTAGCCCAAAACACAGAGTGCACACAGCCCTGTATTCACTGTTTTGCAGTCATATGCACAAGGAGAAAACAAGAAAAAAACAACAACAACAATAACAACAACAACCAAAAAAAAAAAAAAAAAAAAAAAAAAAAAAAAAAAAAAAAAAAAACCAACAGAAAATAGAAAGTTACTTGATAAATCAGAGTGTTTATGGTTGTAACCTTATCCCTATAGGGGTGTGTGTGAACTGAATGTGTGAAAGCAAAATAATAAATGGGAAATGACAAAATTCACAATAGAATCAGTGAGAAATATGTCTATTACAGGATGAAAGCTCACCCAGCCATTGCTGTCCCTCAAGAAAAGAGCAGTCACTGAAAGGCTGACACATAAAATAGATAAGGAAGAATCTGAGACTACTTTCTTAATGGTGAAGGAATAATAAGAAGACCATTAAAAAAGAGCTAAAAGATCATCACTGTAGTTTATATGTAAATAAATTCTGTACCCTGAAATAAAGGTTAAAGGGAGACCCCATTACTTGGATAATTGTTGTTTAAATAGAACAGCTGGTAAAGCAAGAATCTTCACTTTTACGTGCAGCTGGAGGGGAAAATCTTTCCTTTTGCATCTACTAGGAAAAATGTAACATAAATGTGTAAAAAATTATTTTTCACTTCTTGTCATGTGAGAAGTCAGATAGATTTCTCAAGTAAAGGTGTCTCAGTTAGATCCAGACAAGGTTTCACTTCTGCCTTTTGTTCTGTATTTCACGTATCTCACTGAAAGACAGGACACATTTATGATGCCAAGGGACTGTAGCTCTCAGTCTGCAATGCCAGTTTCTTTGAGATTAGTGAGAGCAACTAGCAGATTGATAAATGGTTCACAGTGGTACCCATTTCCTGAGGTAATGAACTCTTGGCTGGATTAATTTTACAGGATCCAGCAGGAATTCAGAAGGAAACAGAATAAAAATATTTGGGGAGAAAAACAGCACAAAGGAAAAGGTTCAGAATAGTTCTAAACATATCTTCTGGATAACAATAAATAAAATATATATCCCATGCAATGAAAACGCTATATGAGATTCTCTTTGGGGACAAAAAGTAAAACTCCTTGCTTGATGTTGTAAGACAGGAGTACCTTTGAGCACTGTCTGGCCAATCCAGCTGTTCAAAAAAACATCACAAGAAGCAGAGACATGCAACTGTAATGGGATTATTCAACTTGGTAGAAACATGAGAACTAGTCTAAGATTTATATAACAATGACACAATCCTTAGGAGTTCTAAAGACCAAAGTTGTTCACAAGTATTTCAAGGAATTAAAGTAAGGCAATTTCTGTGGGTGCAAAAGAGTAACTCAGCACAGTTTCTCTCCAGTATGCTGTGCATTATAGATCATAGGTTTCCTATGTTCAGCTCCTTACGCAATAACAGAGCGGAGAAGGAAGGCATCTCATACATAATACCAGAATACAAAAGCAGCAAAAAAAAGTCACTTAAAAGAAGTTTATTTGACACCAAAAGAGTTTTTTTACAAGTGTGATTCTTCAGGATCAGCATTTTTAGGCGTTGGTGAGATCTGTGACTCAGGGGTAGGAGAAAATGAAGATGAGTACACTGAAGTGCTCAAGGGACAGGGACTGAAATGTGTGAGGGGAAGCTGACAGAGAAGAGGAAACTCTGGGAAAAGATAATTGCTCTTCCCTCTTGCCTACAACATAGAGGAACTATGAGAAGATGAAAACAGACTCATTTCAGAAGTGAACAGGAAAATAACACAAGTTAGTGCACATGCAACTCAGTATTGGTAAGAAAATCTTTCTCCTCAAAGAACGATTGAGCCCATGAACAGGTTTCCATTCCTGCAGATTTTAAAAATTCAGATGGACAAAGCCCTGAACAACCTTATCTAAACCTTGAAACTAGCTGCTGTTTGAGCAGGAACCTGGACTAGATGATGTACAAAATCAATTGATTGTTTTCATTTTTTTTCCTGTGAATCTTTGCTTGTAAGTAGAATTTAACAGACCAGTTGAGTATCAAGAGTCAAATTTTGCAATGTAAGTACAATCACGTGAAACTGAACCCCAGAATTACAGATTACTGAAAAGAGTTGCAGGCTAACAGTATTTCATTTTATGATGCACCTGAGAACCTCATTTCACATTCACTTCACAGTTAAAAGCTGGCAATAAAACCCACGTATACCAACATCTGAATTATGCAACTGCAATTTCAGGAACAGCTTTGGACAAATATTAACTTTGTAAATTTTGCAGTGTTCTGTAGGTCTTGATGTTGCTGTTGTAATAAAAAGACCATATAAAAATGAGCCACAAATGACTATCCTTACCTACCAAAAGAGTACTTGGGTTTCCTCATACTTTTGAAGGCTTATTCTTTTGCTAACTGCACTATCTCATAAAGCTTCCTGCATACAATGAGAGATTGATTGTGAGTGTCCTCTTTATTCAGGATGAATACTCATGATTTATGATTGGAGGGCTGATTTCTATCACTTGCTCTTAATTTTGCATATGAATCTGTAGATGGAATTCTTAAACTTCAGAGAATTAGGATACTAAGAGGTGGTTGCATATGATTTAACATGGTCATACTGTTGCCACAGAATTTTCAAAGGCCTCTCTCCGCTCCTCTGTGGAACCCATGTTGATATTAATTCTTTGTTTCTGTATTCTGTGCTATTAAACTCATTCCATGTTCCTCAGAGTGTGATTAAAGACAGATTGACTATATTCCTACAGGTTTTGGATTGGGCATAGATTTTGTTTGTGTCCACTGAGGACAGAAGAATGAGTGGTGAGACTGTGCAGACTGGAGTTTTTTACAACTGTTCTAGGACTGAACTTTCCAAGCACAAGGAATTTCAGTGTGAATACTTTCCTGTGCAATCCTGTTTATACAGTCACTCTCTTTTTAGCACTACCCACCAGCAAACATCTGTGAATTATAACAGCCACATAGGGGCTGCATGCTTCTTTCTCCCCACAAAACACAGATGCTGGAACAAGGTCTTTACTGGAAACAATTAGCTGTAGCAGAACAGTGCATGGGGCTTACACACTGCCTACCACAAAGTATTTAAATTTAGCTCTTATGTAAAAATGCTCCACTTATTTGGTGCTCATAAGCATTACCTGCCCCTTCTGCTGCAGGGAAAATATGTGTATAATTCTCTTTCTCTGAGAATAAAAATTTCTCCTTCATGCCGGATGGCAGACAGGGAATTGTTAGTAAATCACAGCTAACACATAGGGCAACATGAAAGAACAAAGGAATGCCAGCTTTTGCTGGCTGGACAGGGATCTTGGTGATGACCAGTTCTTCTCCTGCATTTCCTTGTCACCATAGAAGACTTGCATGTTGCAGAGGTATTCCAATAATTCCTGCAACTATGACATACACCAGTAGATGAATCCCATGTATGTGACAGATTGCAGGACAAAGGGCAGCTCTCACAAGCTACATAGCATAAGCACTAACAAACTCAAACCAGCAAGACGGATATTCAGGGGATTCGTACAATCATAGCATTATAGAAGGGTTTGTGTTGGAGGGTCCTTTAAGGTCACCTAACCCAACCTTCACCGCAATGAGCAGGACCATCTTCAATTAAATCAGTTTGCTCAGAACCTAGACCAACTTGGCCTTGAATGTTTCCATAGATGGGGCTACTGCCTCTCTGGGCACCCTGTACAGTGTTTCCCAACCCTCATTTTAAAAAATGTCTTCCTTATATCTAGTATGAATATATACTCTTATTTAAAACCATTAACTATAGATTTTACATTATTGTTAGACCCTGCTAAAAGGTTTGTACATCTCATTCTTGTAAGCCCTCTTTAAATTCTGAAACACCACAATAAGGTCCCCTTGGAGCCTTCTATTCTTCAGGGTGAACAAGCCCAACTCTCTCAGCCTCCTGGAACACAGGAGCGGCGTTCCAGCTCTCTGATCATCTTTGTGGCTGTGCTCAGGATTCATTCCAACAGGTTCATGTCTTCTTGTGCTGGGGGCCCCAGAGCTGGACACAGCACTCCAGGGGGTGTCTCACAAGGGCAGAGAGAGACCAGCTGGCCACACTTTTTTTCATGCAGCCTAGGATAGTTTTGGATTTAAACTGAAAGAGAGCAGATTTAGATTAGATATTAGAAAGAAATTATTTTCTGTGGGGGTGTGTTGAGCTATTCATGGGTTTAAGGTCTTAAAAAGCCGAGAGCAGTTTCTGGTTAGTATAAAGTTGTTTATTATCTAAATGCATCAGTCCTGAAGGCAGATAGTTCTAAATGTGGTCTTATTAAAAGCTATGAGGCTTGAGGTCCTAGCAGGGCAAAAACAGCAGCCTGACAGGTCACAAGAACAGAGGCAGTTTCCCAGCCCACAGGAAAGAGAGAGAGAGAGAGTGTGTCCCAGCCACAGAACAAAGGCATTTTCCTGCTGCAGAAAGAGAGAGACCCCTTCCCAAGCAGCGTTCTCAGTGGCAGTGACTGCAACAGTAAAAGCGCCAGCAGCAGCCCAAGCGATCTAATACCTGACAAAGTTCTGAGCCCCATTCTCTCTTGCTGTAAATGGTGAAAAAGATCAGTTAATTGAAGGACTGATGAATCAATGCTATTGCCCCCAAGACAGGGGATTTTTATCCATAAACCATAAATGCATATTCATGTTCCTATCTATAGGTTACCCAATCAGCTAAGGACACAATTCTAAAACATTCCTTCTACGCCAATCTAAACCTAATTTTGAAAGTGCATAAAGCTATGAAAAAACTATGAAAGACAGTATCAAACCTTACACAAAACCTATGTATGTAGCATATCTATTAATGTAAAAAGTTCTATCATATATCTATGATATCTATCATATATCTATGATATCCAGTACATCTATTAACATAAAAGGTTCTATTTCATTCACGTAAAGATCGTACCTGTTCTATCTAGTACTGTCAACAATGTTCTATTATGTTTTTGTTGTGTCTAAAGCTAAGCTACCAGGCCTTAGGTCTCTGGGCCCTGTGCTGGCTGACAGCTTCTAAAGGTACTCAGAGTATATTTACTTAAAACTAAACCTTAAGCTTCTACTTCATGTTTATATGGCTTAATGTATTTTAATTTCTCTAAGGGCTTTAATCCAACCGCTGCATTTTTTTCTCTCCCTGGGGAACCCAGGGAGGGATGAATCCCAGCAGGGGTGGTGAGAGCCTGGAACAAATTTCCCAGACAAGTTGTGGATGTTCCATCCCTGGAAGTGTTCAAGGCCAGGCTGGATGGGGAAAGGTGTCCCTGTTCACGGCAGGGGAATTGGAACCGTTCTGTGATACAATTCAATGATCTAATGCTCAAAGTTATTGCTCTGATACCCTCCCCTTTCACAGTGTCTTATAAAACTGATGCAATACTGGACATTTTTAGTATGGCTGACACTTTGCAATGTGTTTTTACCTTCCATTTGCATGGGAAAGCACACAAGGACAATTCTCTGTGGTTGAAATGCCTAAGGCTGTTTGTACTGGCTCAACAGAGCACAGCAGAGAAACAGCAGGGACTTTTTCATATTTGTGACTTTTCAAGGTCATAGGCCTTTTTTCTCCATCTTTACAAAAATCTCACCTCCATTATATAGGTGCTTCAATAACTTAGGGGTAAGTGAAATGTAGGTAAGGGCTTGAATGAAATAAACCTCTGCTCTCACAGGTTCATTCATCAACATGCAGTGCCCCAATAACATGCTTCAAAATCACCCTACCAGGATGAAAGAATTGTTGGACAAAGGCAAATGTTGATCAAAGCCATAAACAATCATCATAAAAATCTAACTAAAACTTATAAAAATTTATTTAATTTCTGAATCTCTGAAGTAACTCAGAGTTTATCTTGTGTGGATATGATGGACTAAAAATGCAAAATTCACAACCATTTGGTCAACTACAAGAGTGCTGAAGCCCAAAGCAGCAATTAAACTTTATCAGTAGCATATGTTCTTACTGCTCCAAAAAGAAAAAAAGCTAAATAAGGGTAGACTGGGAGAATACCGGAAAGATGCATAAGAAAGAGAGTAATCCTTTAGTAACCAACTACTGTTAAAATCCAAGGCTTTAGTTTTAAGGGAAAAAATATTTCACTGCTGTTTTCAACTTGCGACAGATATTGACTAACACAATGGACAACCCAAACAACAAAATTTGATTTTGCACTGAAGTAGAACATCTCCAAGGAACA
Source organism: Cisticola juncidis (assembly GCA_013400215.1). Taxonomy (NCBI): domain Eukaryota; kingdom Metazoa; phylum Chordata; class Aves; order Passeriformes; family Cisticolidae; genus Cisticola; species Cisticola juncidis. The sequence continues at coordinate 720,155 of VXBR01008118.1, forward strand.
GGTAGGCACGCCCCTAACACATCAGAACAAACAGACAAACTTTCAGTAGATGCACACTGCTTGTCACTGCTGACAGATCTGTAAGATGACTACTTAGTTGTTATATCTGCTGAAGGAAATGTCAAGTGGAAAGAATAACCTTGACACGGCAAAGATTAAAAATACAAAAAATAGAGTGCTAGTAAAAAATTGTTCTGAATTTGATGGGTATATTTTGCAGTTTTTATCCCTTAGTGTCTAAAGTTCCCAGATAGACTAAGGTGACCATGTAATTTCTAGGCAGTGGCCAGGTATCATGTTAGGAAGTAACACTTCATAAATTTAACCAGTTATGAATTTCTTCCTAAGAAATGCCACACTATTCCTTCAAACACTACCATAGTATGAGTTCTAACTGGGAGCCTATCAGAGGATGATGCACATCCTCATTTTGCATCAGTACAAACTCTCTCCAAGCCAAGAAAGATACCTAATGCCTCTTTTTAAAAATTATTATTAGGAAAATATTTCTATACAGATTGACAGATGAGGCTAAACAATGGCCTTTCCTTCCTTGGGGAGTGTTTGCTTTCACATCCTAATCTATTCTTTGAAAGCTGAGCTGGGATTTGCAGAGGAAGTTGCAAGAGGGACAGATCAAATGGCTATGACACATGGCATTTTCTGGCACCATGGAAGTGTCAGAAGTGTATTTCAAACAATAAGCATGTAACCACGTTTGTATGTCCCCTAGAAGGATTACTAAGATTCACACGAAAAGCAGACAACACTTGTAAGCTGGACTGAAGTATCTTCAAACCCTAGCTCAAAAGTAACTAATTCTCCTGGTGTTCCTGCATAAACTGATCAAATCCACAGAGGTATCTAAAATTAACTTAGGGACACAACTTCATAAGAACAATGAAGACAGAAAGGAAAAAAATACAATTAATTTTTCTTCATTTTTATAAAATTTATTTCTCTTCTTGAGTCTTCTCTCTCACACAGAAATAATCCCAGTGTAGACTACATCAAGAAGAGAACTTTGTACCCAAAACTTAATTTTCTTTTTATTGTGTTTTCTGACTTGGTTGTTCAAGCAGGTTACCAGCTGATAACACTCATGTTTGTGGGAAGCACAAGGAGACAGCATGAGGATGGGAATGGGAAATGGGAGTACAAAACCACCTATTTCACATGCAGTATCATTTTATACCTGCTCAGTAGATTACAAGGTCACAATTTGAGTGAATCTACCCATCATAACAACACACATGGGATTTTCTTAAATTTTCTGTTATGTGCAGATCAAGTTTTGATGTTTTTCCGGCAGTTCAGTCTAGCCTGAATTAAAGCTATTTATTCTGTTCTGTACTTATAATCAAACATCTGCTTTGGTCAAACTAAAGCTTTAGTCAGAGGAAGGGTTTAAGTTCAAGGTTCCTCACTTTATGCCAAGGTTAAAATCCTAATTTGATTAGTGACTGAAGAAAACCTTTTGCATTCCTTACTTTTCACTGGTAGACCCAGGAAGCCTAAGACTTCTGGAATCCTGACAGATTTATTGTCTGAATGCAAAATTCAAATGTGATTTTTTTTTTCTCATTAACCCTGACATGAAACAATTATGTGCACATAGACAGTTCTGTGGTTAAAAAGAGCAGAAACATCTCCTTTCCTTAGGCATTATAAGGCAAGGTGCTGGCAAAGTATTCTGTGAGTCTGTCCTCCTGTTACGTGAAGTTCTATTTTTTCTACTGCTTTAATACCAGTAATAATAGTGCTCATCAGCTTGAGGTTGTTGTTAAAATGAGTACATAAATGTGTTCATTCTTGTCCTTGACTGATTTCTAATAGATTTGTAAAGCTTTGTTTTCTTGTGGTACCAAGTGTTATTCCAGTCTTCAAAACACAGAGCTTTCACACAATAATGAACACTTGGGAATGACCATGTAACATCACAAGATTGTGAGTTTATGAAAATAGACTGAGAGAATTATTTTGCTGCCATTTTTTAGTGCTTATTCTGAGAACTGGTTGGGTTTATCAAGCTGGTTGAATAGATGACAGATGACAGAACAGCTATTCTTTTAACAACTATTAAAAATCAATACCAGCATCAACCCTAATTGCAACTAAAGCACTGGCTAGGATATTTTTTAAAAAGGATCAATCTTTAGATTCTCACACAGGGATGAGTTATATTTGAGAACTGGAATTTCCATACTAAGCTTTTCAGTCAGTGTAAAACTCTTTTAACTTCACCAATTGATTAATTTGTAAGAAGAAATATACCAGACACCGTATTGTCATGGGTTAATTTCCTTTTCCCTAAAAAGAAAAACAGCAATGATCAAATAAATAATTCCTGCAGGAGCAAGTACATTAGGAAAAACATTTCTTCACAGTCCAAATGAAAATTCACAGACGAATTCATCTGCTATGAAATAGCATCTTGTTTCACAAATTCCTAGATGCCAAGCCATTACCTGAATATAGAATCACAGAATCATAGAATTGCCTGGGTTTGAAGGGCCTTAAAGACTACCTAGTTCCAATAGCCTGCTGCAGACAGAGACGTCTTTCAGTAGACCAAGTTGCTTAGAGCCCCATCCAAGCTGTCCTGGAACTTCCAGATATGGGGCATCCACCACTTCTCCAGGCAACCTTTTCCCAGTATCTTACCATCCTCACAGTGAAGAATTTCCTCCCAATATCTAATCTAAACCTGCTCTCAGTTTGAATCCATTCCCCCATGTTCTGTCAGAATGTGCTGTTGTAAATACTCTCATCCATTTTTCTTGTATTTCTCACAATTATGTTACACCAAAGCCATCTCTTCTCCAGGCTGAACAAACCCAGTTCTCTCAGCCTTTCCTCGTAGGAGAGGTGCTGCATCCTTCTAATCCTCTGGCCCTGCTGCAACAGGCTAATGTCCTATCTGTGCTGGGAAATCAAAAGGAAGCTCACAGAACCTCAAGCCTGTTCCCAGGGCTTTTAAGGGTATGGCCAAGCAAATCTTCATGTTTTGAACAATACTGAGTGCTGACACTTGTTCTTGATGCATGTGCAAGGCTAATGCAGCTGTCAAAGATAAACATATCCAAATTCCTTCTCTCAGGATGAGAACAAATCTTGCAAGCCTGGAGCTCTAATGCAAGGCAAATCACCAACTCCTGTGTGATCTAGAAAGCATGTCCTTTGGGCCTCAGCTAAAATAGAAAGCAGCTCTAAGCTGGGCAAAATAGCTGGTGGGACAGACAAACCTTTCAGAAAATCTACAATTACTTGGAAATGAAAACCTTTCAAAAGTATGCGTCCAATTTGACTATATTTTGGGGGAGAACTGTCAAAACAAATAATTCCTACATGCAGTAACATGGAAAATACTGAAGTATTTTGTCTAGATAAAGTGGAAATGCTATAACTTCTGTAATATTTATGTCATTATGACAGCATACATATATTTATAATTTCTGCCTTATGGAGAAAGTGTTCACATTTTTGATGTTTTAACACTTGTTAAATTCTGTCAAAATTGTATTTTATTGCAGAATTGTAACATTCATCTGCAAATAAACACAAGTGGGTTCTGAAACTTTACAAAGCATAACAGTCATTTTCTGTCTAGTTTTTGCATCAGATGGATTCACAAATAAGGTGTTTAGTTTAAATATTTGCCACAGAGACAGTGCTTGGAGATCCTCAGATGCTAAATGCTGTGAAACTATAAAGCTGACCAAATATAATTACATACTTTAATAAATACCTGAATTACAGGAACATCTAGAACAGTTGCATGCCAACAGAATTTCTCTGCAGGCATTATCTGTGATAATATCATCGAATTTTTCACAGCTATGCTATTTCCTACATCTGGATCACTCTTAACGATGACAGCTGTGTGAACAAGTAACTTTACTTTGTACAGCCTCCTACAGTGCTTAGCACCATTAGTTTGGGAGAAAATATCCCCCCTTTAGCAATCAATATGCTCTGTTTTATTAAACTTGTTCTCTAATCACAAGCACATTCTGTGCAGTTTAGGAAGGAAAAAAAATTTACTACCTGCCAAATAATTAAATTATTCTTATGACTTTCTACTCTTACTTCATTGTTATTAGTATCCTCCAGCATAAAGATGGGAAGAAGGGAGGAAAAAAAAAAACAGGTAGGGCTCTAAAAGAATCCTATTGGAAATAATGAAAGCAAATGATTAAGTGATAGTCCTTGAAGATCAATTTCATTTTTATCCAATAAGATATTTATCTATATCAGTTAATAACAAAAATATTAAAAAGCCATCTGATGAGACTGGAAAATAAAATACTACATAACAACACCACGGTAATTACTTTTCAATTGCTATGTGCTAGTAATCAATTATTATTTAATATAAAATAATTGTTCTACTAAAGTCTGGGCTTTTATTTGGTTGTAACTAGATAATAGTTAAATATCAATTACATGAATTAATCTTTCCCTCGGCATTACACCACTTGTGGATAGATCTGGTTTTGAATAATTCCTTTAGGAATTCATGCAACAATAGAATTTTTTCATTATTGTCTGCTTTTAAATTCTTTCTTAAGTGCATTGGTTTGTGCTCAATTCTGGTGACTTCATCTAGGGGTGTTACTTTGAAGGTACTTTACAGTTCTCCTGTCCCTTGTATTCTTTTAAAGAATACATAAATTTTGCCTCTTCAGTCTTCCCATGTTTTACCTGCTGTCTCTTTTCTTCACTTTATGTTATTTCATCTATGTCTTTTCTAGTGTCAGTCCTACGTTCTAGACGGTAATCCAGATGTGTTCAAACTAGTATTTTACAGCTCTATCTGTACTTACCTACTAATAAGTAATATTAAGCTACACTTCCCTTTCAATAAAGCAGATATGTGAGGGATGTCATGCACACGGTCTGCACATGAAGAACTGGATTTCAGATTTGGTGTATCACAACAGCACAAGCAGGACAATTTTGTGGGAACTCAAAATAGGCAGACAAAAGACTTATTATCAATTATTTCATGTTCTTCCAGAGATCTTACATAAAGGGATTTTCTTTTCTTCCCAGTTTTATGCATAAAAACACCACCATTTGAACTCTACCACTGGCATTGTTAGTACCAAACAGGAGGAGAGGTATTAACTTTCAGAGTGTCCCATTTTCAAAAATCTTTTGCAAAGCAGGCTTTGAGGTTTCTGCTTTATAGACACATATGAACATTCAGCATCAACTCCTGAGCCATTTACCCACAAACAAAGTTGAAGAAGTTAGCATCAGGTTGGGAATTTTACCTCACTTGATCTACTACAGTCAAGTACAATCCTGAGATATATTTCAGTTTTCTGTCAGTGGAATAATACAAAACACCATAGAAGTGGTTTCAGGAAATCACTAAATGAAAAAATGGACTTGCTTTTATTCTGGATAGCTGGAAGTCAGTGGTTTATTAAGGCAAAACTTTAAAATAGTAGGGATAAAGAAAAAAAGTAATACATTTAAGGAAATACAGAAGCATAATTGAATAAATATACAGAATCTAAGATGGTTCCAGCAATCCTTCTTCTTTTATTTCATGGTTCATTATTTAAGTTGGTTGTTGGGTTTCCACGCTGATCAGTTTCATTTAAAACAATGTCTGGATGTGGATAAAGATTTAATTTATACATTCTGGCAGCCCAGGCAAACAGGAAGCTTCACATAACATGATTACTGAATTTGCATGGATCTGATGGCTATGGGATACAATACTGCATAATGTTAATCCATTTCCCAACAAAATCTGGCTGCAATAAGCTCTGCTGAACTAGCTGGATGCATTAGAACAGTAAATGACAGTACTATGACAGCTCTGCTTTAGCACAGGACTACCCTGCAATGCTTTTTATATGCCTTACGAGAAGAAAATGTACTTTATAAATTTCTCCCTAAAAAGTTAAAATTCTAAAGGGATTCCAGAGAAGGTGAAGAGTTTCTTGCTTCAAAGAAATATATTTAGAAGAAAGTAGTCCTTCCTTATACAAAGTGAACAATTATGAAAGTTTAACCATCTTCCCCTCCACCTGTGCAAAACTTCAGATGTCCATTATAACTTAAGCTTTAACTGATATTATTTTAGTGGCAGCAATGAGTTCATGTCTTTCCTCCAGAAAATACCAAGGATGTTCATGTCTTTGAGAACATTCTTGGTGTATCCCATATGAAAATGGTCCAAAGGATTCACATGTTATTTAACAAGAAAAACTAGACCGGCAAAACCACTTTGCCCAGCTTTAATTTCCTGAGCAGTTCAGAATACAGAAGAACAGGTTCGAATGCTGCTACACCCTATGGAACAGAGCAGACCATGAAGCACCACAGCTGAGAGCCCCACAAGAACATTAGCATGACATGGGACCAGAACTAGTATAGCCTAATTAGGCTAGACATCATGATACAGACCCTAATTATGTGACAACACAGAGTCTGGACTGAGCTTTTATCTTTGGGCCCCAACTCACAAAACAGTGGCACAAATCCGTATTCCCACCTGCTGACCCGGCCTGGTGGAACAACACTGTATTGGTGTTGATTTCACTACTAAAAATAAGTCTGTGGCAAAAAAAAAAAACAAAACAAACAGTATTTTATAGGCAGAAAGATTTTTTGTTCACAAGAGCCGTCTGTCACTGAGGAAAAAGCTTATTTTTATCTGACAGATTTTGGCAACAGATTATCAAACCAGGCAGTGGCAAACATGAATTGAGTTGTTGATGAATGGGATAGTTCAATGAAGCGACCACTCCTGAGTTAAAAGTTCTCACCTGCTTTAAAATATAAAGAAAATCCATCAGACTGCGGCTAAAGTGATGTAAATTTAAAACCACGCAAAGGAATTATTTCTCTAGAAGTCACATGTACCTATCTAGTCTATTGGTACAAAGAGTCACTGGAACAAACCTGGATTGCCTAAAAAAAGGTCTAGGTATTTGCAGCAAATATTAATTGTATTTATGAATATTGTTACCAGCAATGCTAAAGGATAACCAAAGATATAGCATAAGGTCATTAAAAATGTCATGTTTAATTGCCAAAGATTTAGAGAAAAGAAACTACCACATAAATTCACAACTGTTTAATTTTACAAGCCAGTTGAAGCTTCTGAATGTCAAATAAAACTAATTCATCATTTTCAATTATCTCAGCAATCTTTGGTATTCTACTTTATAAAGTGGAATATCTTTTATGTACAAGCAAGTCCCAGCACTGACAATGGTTTGATGATTTTCATGGTTTGAATAAGCTGAATTTATAGTGGTGCCAAACCACTGTGGTCAAATGCAGATCCTTTTCTACTGAGTTTTAGAAGACTTGCAACTGGATTTTCATTGAGTTCTATTGCCATCATGGGATGATCACAGAGTTCAGTTCAGCATCTGAAAAGACACATATTTAAAGGCTTTCAGACGTGTGCTTAGCATCTGTATCTTTTGCACACATAACTGAGAGTGGACTTAGTGTGCAGATACTTTCTGTATTAATATCTACTCTGACTGGATGTCTCAGTTTTAATGGTTTTCTTCAGATTTTACCCGCTTGTCCCTTCTCACCTCGGCATTTTTTCCCTCTTGTTACTTTCACAAAAGCTCCTTCTTTTGAGTGTGTTCACTAGGTCAGTTTTTATTTCCTTATTTTTTAACAAAGGGGTAAAAATAAAACCAGATGTGATATGAATCCATCAGTTTCAATATCCTAATGATCAGAATCTTCCAAAAGATGTTTGAGGTGTTTCTGTTTTAAGTAGGGTACAGGACAGTCTTCTATGGATAAGACTTCTTCAAACACCAGGTAGACAGATCAAAAAAAAAATTTTAAAAAGAATCCTTAATGATGATGTTTTCAAATGTGATACACTTACTGCTAAGGTTCACAACCCTTTTTTTTATGTACCAAAGATACTGATTTAAGTTTTGGTTTTGCTAGCTTCTTAATTTTATGTCTCATAAAGAAAATATTTCTTTTTACCAAGCTGAATCCATTACATTTATTTGTTTTGCCTGGGTTTTGGCTCAGCAGAAAGCAGCCCTCTAGCAGAATATGCCACAGCTCCACTAAAAATAAATTTATAAAAGAGAAAATTGTCCCCTCTATCTTAAAACAGAGGTAGTCACATATTCAAATATTTAAGTCATAAAAAATTATCAGTCCTCACGACAGGTTCAAAATCACTTTCAAACATATATAATGCTTTTATGTTCTGGCTACTAGTTGCCCTAAAGGAAAGAAAAAAAAAATCTGAGTTAATTTATTAATGTTTAATCAAGTATGTCTGAGGTCATTAAGGTATGTGAAGAGTGTAATTTATGCTCTGTGATAAAAATTGGTCCATACAAAAAAATATTTTGAGAGATCAGGTCCTTTGTTTTACATATTTTCTTGAGTGTTTATGTTTGTGCATGCCTAGGAATGTCTCTAGTAAACAGTTAGATTTGTGAAATGTAGAATAGTTAATGCTACAGAGGAGGAGGAAATGACATGACTGACTTCTCCCCTCTCAGCTACTGTAATTTGCCTTAGCAATTGCATCCAGCATCACTGCATCTCCTCATTACTGAGCAGAACATTTCCAACAGCTCTTTCATGGCCATTATTACTTTGCTTCTTTGATAAATTTAAGGTCAGAAGTAGACATTTACACACACAGAGCACAAACTGCTAACTTTTCTTTCATAGCCCAGATCCCCAGCTGCCCATAAGGTGGGAACAGCAATCTCAAAGAGATTAAAGCCAACCTAAATGCATTTCCTCAGCCAGCAAGATACAAAGTGGAGGGGAGCATGACCTGATCTGTAGTTGAGTTTGCTTTGTTCTTCCACTCTTATCCAAGGTCTCATTTGACTTATATTTTTCTTTGAACAAACCAGTTTTTGCAAGTGCTGAGAAAACCTTTGGAACTTGCTTGGTCTTCAGACACCTTTGTTTTCCTTAGGCAGAAATATTTGTGAGCTGGTGAAGAGAAGGATGGTTTCTCCTAAAATCACACCCCATCAACCTGTATACAACACTCAGCTTTTGACCTACTCAATCAGAAAAACTTCAGAACAGGACTGGGCACACAGAAGTCAGTCCTTTAAGATAAATTAACTCTCTAAACCCTAGAAATGGCCTTCCCCACCAACTACGTAGATAAGCTACATCAACAGGGTCACATCACGGTATCATGCTGCTTCTGGCAGCAGAAAGACCAGGGCAGGTGAAACTTTCTTGCAGCAAGAAGCCATGGCCTGTTTCCAGATGGGATCTGAAGAACCCCCTGGGCTGGGAGACAGGACTGTGCTTCTGCAAGGGCTGAAAGAGAAGAAAGCTGTTCCAGAGACCAGCAGAAATCAGTTCCAGTGAATAACAACTATCCCTATTTCCAGCCTTGCATGAGAACCAAGTGACTGTGGCTAGTTAACTAAATAGCAGTTGGCTATTAAAGCAACAGGTTTAGTCTGCTCACCACTCTGAGCAGCTCAGTTTGCTGTGCATGCAGAAGATAACACTGCCTGCTGTGCGGGGACCAGATGACTTGCTGCTTCTAATGCTCGTTTTACCTGGGGTTACTTCAGGCTTTCAAAATAGCTTCCCATTTTTGTTCACTTGCAAGGGCTTTCTGATCTTATGAAAAGGTACTATAAACATAAGATATTACCCCTTAAAGGACACAATATGATTTATCTGGCTGCCTCACCTATTATTTCTGACACAGCTATTTCTTTTGTAGCAGTTAATCTGACAGCAATTTGCTTCAAAAGAGAGACAGAGAGTGTATGACTTGCTGCTGATACCACAACATTTTGCACAGTTCAGTGTGGAAAGAGCAGGCTCCTGGGGGACTCCCTGCAGGCTTCACCTTGCATCTACTCAGTCTCTGCAGTCCCACACTGGCTGAGTTGCCTGCCAGGTGCCAAGGAGGCTCTCTCGCTCAGGATTTCCCTTGCTGCCTGCTCCAGGATGCCGCTGCTGGCCTTGCATTGGCCTGCACCCACAGGTTTGCTGTGTGAGCAGGCTGAGAAGCAGTACTCCCCTCGGGCCAAGCCTTGCAAGAGGCTGTGGGTATCCCAGGCCCTTGCTCCACAAGTGGATAATACCAGCAGCCTTTCCCAGTATCTTGGTTTGGAAAGTCAGCTGTCTGCCACGGAAAGCTGGAGCTTTCCTTGGAATGGAGAACATAAACCCTCTCCCTCCCAATTATTATAATTTTACAATTAAAGGCTTTCAGGTAAAGATTTGGGAATAGGAATGACAGTTCTTTACTAGGAATATTAAAAGCACAAATGTAGTAAAGCAAGCAAGCAAACAAATCCTAGAAGCACTGACAGAATCAGGAATACAACCTGACACCCTGGTCAGGGTGTTTGTTGGGAGTAGTTCAAATCAGTCCTCCTGGAGTAACAGATGTGGTTCTGTTGGAGTAGAGATGATCCTGTAGAAAGGGTCCAGTCTTCCTCTGGAATCCAGTGGAAAACAGGCTGCCCTGGTGTTTCTGATTCTCAGTTTTTCTCTAGGTATGAACTGTTGGCTCCCTCCAATGGGTAGAGCGTCCCACAGTGGGATGATGTAATTGTATCAGTCATGCAGTGAGCCTTAATGGTCCATTAACAGAAGATATCCCCCTGGAGGGAGGATGGGTTGTGGAGGATATAAGGAACACTGCTCCACCTGGATTTAACAGCTGGCACATTAGCAGAAAGACACCCACTCCCTACTCCCTGGAGTTATGAGGAATGGGTTATACAAGAGATAAAGGAAACATCTCCCCAGGTGGTTTCAACAGAAGGAAAAATAGAATAAACACTCTCTTTTTTTGGTTACATAACCCACAACACCTAGGCAAAGGTAGACAGCTTCTTCCACCCTGGCTGCTTACAGGGTCAGCCTTTACCCAGGCAACTCAGATAGGAATTTGGCAGCTGGCTGGGCACTAAACTTTCTGTTTCTGTGTTTAGGAAACCAGAGCTGCAGGAAGCACTCAGCCCCTCTTGACACTTTGTGTCTGAATAAAACCTGTAAATAGTTTGGCAAATGGTAATGCACTATTCTAACAAGCTAGTGGAACAAACTTCAGAACCAGCTTAAATCTGAGTCAAAACAAAGCATCTCCCCCACCCTGTTACTACCACTCAGTTCTTCCCACCCACAAAACAAAAGCCAGCACAAAACAATCTATCAAGCCTGTCCACTCCCAGGCACAAACTTTGGCTCCTGAAAGAGGGCTTTGAATGAGATTGAAAAAAAGTGATTACAGGTTGACCAAAAAGACCTGTTTCCATGTATACCATTGGGCTGGAGAATCGTGAAACACCTGCTTGCTGCCTGAAAATGTTCTTTAGAGGGTTAAAAGAAAATGTGTTTCAGCAGATATAGTGGTATCATTTAAAAATGACATTTCCATGCCTATGTCTGCAGCATGGGAGTCTGAGCTGCCAGAGCTCAATATGTGTTCAGCAAGGTAGCCTGGTCCAAGCAGAGCACAGTGATAACACAGGGCTTGGGCTGCCAGGAACCATATGAGTTTCTTAAAATTGCTGACTCCCCAAATCACTTCTGTGTCTTTCTTTCTTGCAGGAAACATTAATGCTCCATCCTCAGTCTGTAGAGGATTTTTGTCAGCTGGTCTTTTAAATTACAGGATGGGCCCAATTAAACCAGATTTTGATAAAATGTGATTTTTCATGTAGATAGCTGAGAACTAGAATAGTATGAGACACATTCAGAGAGGCTAGAGATTTATATCAGTATGAGGAGGCTAAAATAGCTATGTGAAACCACTAGATTCAACTGTGTGAGCATATAGCTATAAATGTTTGGGGTTGTATGTTCCTTTTTATAAATTTCACCTTACCCAGGAAACAAATATACAGGATTGGGAACAATTGTGGGGGGGGTTTTGTTGTGGTGTTTTGTTTTTTTTTTACTTATCTTCCATCTATGGTAATACAGGTGTGCATAGGAGCCCAGCTACAGTGTCTGTATTGCAGGCAGCCCCAGTAACTTATCGGATTGTTCCCCAAACAGATGTGCCTCAAGAAGGAACAGATCTCAGCTGCCAGAAGGGAGGCACAAAGGGTATTGAATTTAATGTTTCAACTAAAGACACATTTTTGCATTAGTACATTTTAATTAAGCTAACCAAGTCCTGGGAAATTACTAAATGTGAACTGCAAGACTTTCTTTTCAAAAACAAACAAACAAACAAACAAAAACCCAAACCAGCCCATCCCCCCCAAAAAAAATTCAAAACCCCAAACTCATAATTATAAGTCAAAACCAGACTCTTCATGGAAACTAAGAGGAGGAAAATGCTGGGTCAAGAAATAACAATTTCTACTAGGTGGTCTCTGAGTGAGGCATGTACTTTGGCCTTTAAGTCCTATCTTCAAGGCCCTACGTTCCTAAACATACCTGACAGTGATTCAGAAATGCCAAGTATGCATGACGTTACTTTCCCATTAAAATGTGTACAAATTGCCACCTTAATATGATATCTGAGGCTCCAAAACTGTGACAAAGCTTTTGCAGCTAGACTGATACTTGAAAAATTCCAAGAAATTATGCAGAATCCTGCATGGATTTAGAAAAAACCAACATGGTGACTAAATCTGGATAACAGATTTGTTGTAAGTACTTAAGTACTTAAGTACTAAGATCATTCCACAAGGATCATCTGGTATTAAGTTTTGGAAGGGAAAGAAGAAGCAGCCCTGAAAACTGAATCTTTAGCCACCTCAAATTCACGAGCACATAAAACTAGGGGCAGGGGCTTTGAGAAACAAATGTTTATTAAACAGAACTTGCTGGAGGTGGATGCTGAAAAAAGAAGAATGAGATCCAAGTACTTAAAGCTTCTGGGGTCCTAGTGGAAATCAATGACAGAGCTGCAAAGAGATTCCAGGCGCCTTTCCTCTCCATTAGCAGTTCTAATGCTGGATTCATTCACTCCTAACCAAAAATGCTGCTTGAAAGGCTTGTGCTTCAGTGAGTCCAAAATTCACTTCTTCCCAAACTACATCAGACTGTGGAATTGCAGTTATTTTATTAGAAGAGAATGTGCTCCCCACAGGTGGAAAGAGCAGCAGCTGATTCTATTAGTTACGCAGCTGGCTCAGAGAATTCACTGATAAGAGATGCAGACTGGTTTTTGCTCATCGGCAGCGCACTTCCTTTTTTCTTAAGCTGACCAGCAAATTGTAGGCTTTGAGATGCCTGCTAAAAAGAGTCAAATCCATTACTACTGAGGCATATATAGGCAATAACAGCTGAAATTACAGTCTTCATGTTTAAACATCTGGTCACAACCAAGGAGGGATATATCCCCACTGGCCATGAAAAAATAAATCTTAAATAAGAATAAATTAATTGCCTATAGTTATATGGAAACTTTGTAATCATTTATATTCAAACATATGAGTGAGTATTCATTAAACTGTGTTTTCAGACATTTAGAGAAATTATTTAATGCATACATTACCAAAATGGTTAGCTTCAAATTGGAGAAAATATCCTGCACACTGACACTGTCATTTTATTTTATTCAGTATCACCAAATCAAGGAAATAGATAGGAGGAGGAAATACACAGTTTGGGCTTCGGTTTCTTTCTCTTCACCTGAGAGCACACTGGATCTACCAATACTTAATGGGTTATTACCTTGCCCGTTTCTAACACACAACACCCACTGGGGTTTTAGACCTGACTTGCGCCTTTTTTGTGTCTTCCAGAGATTTTAGCACATCACTCAGAAGAGATAAAATAAAAAAGGGGGACATTCCAGTATTATTCTTATTCTACTTCAGATTTCTACTTCTGTCTTGATCTCCTCAGTTCCTCCACACTTTACCATGTTCCATTTGCAGAAAAGTGCAGGTGAGAACCCACACTAGAATGGAAGAGGAAAGGTTATAGGAAGGGAATACCAGCAATGCAGTCAGCTTGAGGGCTGCAAGGAAAGTAGAGTGACAAAGACTTATTCATGCTTTGGCCAAGTATAGGACACCAGAAATTATATTTCACCTGTGTTTTTTGTTTACCCCTACATCATTGATCAAAGTATATTATTAGCCCTTTGCTAGTTTCAACTCCTTAACCATCATGAGTCAAGTCATCTTGTTGACAAATTTGCTACAGAAACTGAAAGCCCCAGGCATCAGCACAGAATGTTTTAAAGGTCCAGACCAGTATAAGGTGGTACCAGTACAATACAAACTCAGCCACCAACCAAAACTGAGAAACCCCAACTGTTCTGAATCAGTTGCAATGCTCTATGCATCTTGCCTAAAAATGCCTGCAGAAAGATTGAATAAAGCTTGAATGTCTTCATCAATGATAACTAGTGGTAAGATTTCCACAAAATAAAACAGTGTTTAATATAGTATGCCCTAAACCAAATACATCCATATAAATCACGAAATCACAGATTGAGTTGGAAGGGATCCACAAGGATCATTAAGTCCAACTCTTGGCCCTGCACAGGACCCCCCAAGAGTCACACCATGTGCCTGAGAGCACTGTCAAAAGGTTTCTTGAACTCTGTCAGGCTGGTTTTGTGACTACTGCCCTGGGGAGCCTGTTCCAGTGTCCAGCCACCTCTGGGTGAAGAACTTTTCCCTGATATCCAACATAAACCTCCCCTGACACAACTTCAGGTCATTCCCTTGATCTTGTCACTGACACCACAGAGATGTCAGTGACTGCCCCTCTGCTTCCCCTCATGAAGAAGTTGTAGCTGTGATGGGGTCTTCTCTCAGTCTCCTCCTCTCCAGGCTGAACAGACCAAGTGACCTCAACTGCTCCTCATACGGCTTCCCCTCAAGGCCCTTCACCATCTTCGCTGCTCTCCTTTGGATGCTTTATAAAAATAAAGAATAGCTAATCATTTTTATAAGAGGATGTGGTCATGGTAGAAACAGAGTACAAGACATAACTCTGTCTAAATGTACTAAACATGTCTTGTACTACATAAAAAAGTAAAAAAAAATAATCCTAGCACTTGAAATTTTCAAACAAATTGTATGTGGAAAATATGGATCCAATGGGAAGTTTCTCACAGTAGATGGCCTTTCAAAGATAATGGCAAATAGAAGCAGAAAGCTTCAGGAAAGAAATCTGAGCAAAACAACTTCCAGCTGCAAAAACGGAGAACCACTTGTTCAGACCACAGATATGCAATTGTTGTGCATGACAGTGTTTGGTGTCATTGGGGAACACTGGGTCATAGCCATACATGAGTCTTTGAAATCCCAGGATAGTTTACCATGCATGTTTGTGTACTATGAAATAACTGTAAGAGCAACCCCAAAGTAGTTCTACATTGCTTAGAGTAGCCTAGTGTAGGATCTCCAATAAAGATAGGAAACGGTAAAAAGAATCACCTAACTATAAATCTCCTAGTTTACATTTGCTCCAGCTCTGCAGTAAACTTATCTGGAGTATCTGGGACATAGTGTCACTTTGTGTGGCTACTACCATACCTGTTAAAGCAATTTATGAATACAACAATTACAGAATCACAGAATGATTTGGGTTTGAAAAGACCTCTAAGACCATTGAGTTCAGCCTTTGAGTGATTGCTACCCTGTAAACTAGGCCAAAGTTTACCACCTCCAGTTGTTTCTCAAACACTTCCAGAGACAGTGACCCTACCTCTTCCCTGGCCAGTCCATTTCAGTGCTTAACAACACTTCCCATGAAGAAATTCTTCTTTCTGTCTAATCTGAGCTTTCTCTGGTACTATGTCCTCTTTTCCTGTCACTGGCTGCCTGGGAAAAGAGGCCAACCCCCATCTGGCCATAACCTCCTTTCAGGCAGTTGTAGGGAGTGATAAGGTCTCCCCTGATCCTCTTCTCAAGGCTAAACAACCCAGCTCCCCCAGCTGTTCCTTATATGACTTACTCTCTACACCTTTCACCAGCTCCATTGTCTTTCTCTGGACACACTGCAGCACCTCAATGTGCTTGTAGTCTTGTCATGACAAACATAAAACTGAACACAGTACTTTCTTACTGGTCTAATACTTTCACATTTTGCTTTACAAGGTTTAGAATATACTGCCACTTTAGGACATGGATAGAAGGATGGTTCTAAGCAAGGAAAATGGCTTTTAATGACAAATCAACCTCCTACAGTTCAGTTCTGCCTCCACTGAGATATATGTCAGCAGTTAAAAAAAACCAAACAAGGTAATCCACCAGTTCCTTGTGCAAAAAACACCATGAGCAGTCTCAATACCAATAATACTTCCCTCTTACCAAGTTAATACATCAAATTCACCTGTGATAGTCACATCAGCAGAATCAACAGCAGAAAAAAAATTAGAGCATGAGAAGAAGCCCACCAGAACAGTTTCATAATTACTTGAAGATGTCTTGGGAGATGCTCACTGCTTACATATCTGTCAAATAATGAAAATTGTTACAAGAAATGCAAAAATCCAAATGGATTCTCTGTGTTTGCTTTATATCAGGGAACAGTGAGGTAGCAGAGGGCATGTATGGAGATAAATAAATAAATTGATAAAAGCATAAGCTGAAACCTTCCATGTGTTTGGTAAACATATTGCCCTACATTTGGACTTGAAATAAAGAGCCCAGTTTCCAATCAACCACATCAAGTCCTGTGGTAGGGAGAGAGATAATAACACCATACCACAGCTAACTGAAGTTCCTACTTGCTGACACACTGAGTACATTTAATCCTCAAGCCCAATAATTCACCTGTGAATAACAGAATGTTGACAGGATATAGATTTGAATTTCAAAAAGGATACAGGGCAAAAGAAAAGTCCCTTGTGCCAAAACTACTGGTATTGTTGCACAGTGAACTCATTTTTCCAGAATGATGTTTTGTGCTAACTCACAGACAGCCTTGCCAAGTTTGGCCCGATGAGCCCAGTAAAACTGGACCTGTTGACTGTACTGCAATGACCAAAGTGTCTCTCCACTTTGTCCACTACTCCTGACATGCCAGGGTAGAGAGCAAGTTGTTTAGCTCTTTCTGGTCTCTAGCCAAAGACAAGGAGCTATCTATGTCTTAAAAGGCCAAGTGCGAATCTGATTTTGAATGGATTTAGATTTCATTAAAAAAAAAATTGCAAAAAATCACTGATTACCTTTCCCATAGGCTGGCTGATTTTAGCCTACCTTTAATTCATAGTTACTAGAATTATCCTCCTTTTGTGTTTTTTTGGGTTTTGGTTTAGGTTTTGGTTTGGGGTTTTTTTTTTTTGGTTTTAGTTTTGGTTTTGGTTTTTGTTGGTGGTTTGTTGTTGTTGTTGTTGTTGTTGTTTGTTTTTGTTTTTGGGTTTTTTTTGTTGGTTTTTGTTTTGTGGGTTTTTTTTGGTTTGGTTTGGTTTGGTTTTTTTGATTTGTTATTTTTTGGTTTTGTTTTTGTACTACCATTGTCTATCACCTGGCTAGCAATTATTAAAAATTTATCTATGTCATTAGCACTGGGGAAACATTTTGCATATTCTATAGTACTCTAAGATGAGTCATCAAAAGTTGATAAGGGCCCGACATTTATGTCTACTAGTTCTTCACAGAACACCAAGAGGCACCTCTTTAGAAACACAGTTTGAGAACTGCTGTGTCAGTGAATTTTTTCAAGGACAATAGAGAATATCTTCACCTAGAAAACAGAATACATGTAAAAGAATCTGGCGTGGACTTTCAACTTGGAGTTTGAGCAATATAAATACTGAAATCCATAAATATGAGGTTATACATCTATCTATCTAATTAGAGCCAATAAGGCACTGGTACTTCTAAGGTTAAGGAGTGATGTAATCGTTTGAAAAACTGCTCTGAAAACAGATTTCCATTGTCTCACAATAATTCAATTTCAAATACGTTCTTGCAACCAAGAAAGATACTTTATCCCCTTCAATTTATCTAAGAATATGAAAAATGAATTGTTTCTAGCACATCAATCCATGCCTGGAAAACAAATCAAACAGAGGTAATGCAACAAATTGAAAGGAATCAGGCATGTTTTCATTGTGTCTGCACACTTTTCACAAGGCTACCACCATGAATAACTTCTGACCACCCAGAGCACTTCTACTGAGATTGATCAGGTTGTGCAGAATCCAGGCAGGTAAGAAAGGATTTGAATGCTCCACATCTTGAGATGGGGATATGGTTCATATCACACTCCCCAAAACTAAACCAATGAAACACAAAAATTACATTTAACTGTCTAAAGTTAAGTACCAAAATACGTGTTTTGACAGTTGCCCTTTTCAGAGCTGCTGCACTTATAAACTCAGTGTACCTAGGGGTATCTGTAATCCACATTGAATTTTGTTTTGAGTGCAGACACTTAAAACTCAGATCAAATATCTCCAGCTTCTAATTATGAAGTAAAACGACTAATTTAAAGCATGTAAATCCGATACTTTTGGCTTGAGCCTGCCTATGCACTTGAACCTCTGACTGCTTCTTCCACTTCAGTGACTCAGACTAAAATACTTTGTCTGAATTTGTTTGAAGTCAGATTCCCAACTGAAACATTAGCAAATTGCAAGGTGGGGAATATGAGAGAATAGAGTTTGTTCTGAACTTAGTCCAAACTATTTTTCCACTGTCTGTCTGAAATTCTTCAGTAGTGTTACAACATAAGTCCAGTGGCTTTTCTGTAAATCCATACAGAATACTTTTAAGTCTTTTTTAGATCTCCTACAAGTTCACTTGAATTTTCTGAATGCTTCTGTGTACATTTTATGAAACGTCTCCTTAGAGGACATTTCTGAAATCCCACTAGTTTCCACAAAATTAATTCCATGATACCCATATGATTTAAAGGTAACATACTGAGAAGTTGTGGGACATGAAAAAATATGCTTAATTACAGTATGTAGATGAAATTTAATGCATAGACCATGGTTTGCAGTCAAAAAAAAAGCTTAAGGATTTTTATTTCAGCTGTAAGGCTACTGATATGTGCCTCCAGTACTACAAAAAGCAGCTGCAGCCTGCCAGCCAAACAATGGAGTGAAACCCAGTTACAAGCAAATTCAAAGATGCCTGGTGTGAAGGGCTGTATGACCTGCAGGAACACATATTATACATGTATAGTTTCTTCCAGAACAATAGGAAACCATTGTTGCACTGTTCTTTGGATTGGCATAAGACCCAAGTCTGCCAGGAAAAATTCCCACATTCCCTAAGGAGACTATTAATTTTCCAAAAGAAAGCAAGTTGTTTTTCTATAAGATCCTTTTCAGTGATCAGAAACTTTCCTGCTGCTGAAAAGGAACAGAGGATGGAAAACTCTGCATGTTCCTTTGCTTTCTATCAATACTCTCTGCACAACCTCTTATAACCCACAAGCTTTCAAATACATTAATTAAATACACCAAGCTATAAAATAACTTAATGTAGCAGGGGGATATTTTTTAACCTGGGATACACCACACAAAATGGACTTCAAGATTTACCATGATTTACTTGTCACAAGAACCTTCCTCTTAAAATGTTCTGTGTGAAACGAAGATCCTTATTTTTCTAGTCAATTTTTTCACTTAAAAGTGAAAAGTCTTCTTAAACTCTGAGACAGTATCTGGCCTTTGGGAATTTTCTCTTTGTTTTCCATCTGCTGGACTCTCAGGAAGAGCTCAGTGGTCACTGGAGATGTTCACTGTCATTTTGGTGTGTCTGTACACTCACATGTGATGCTTGTCTCTTTGCACAGGTTGGCCCTGTGGTCCAGAGAGGAGCCAGACCTAAGACCCAAGACTCCTCCAGCCAGATATGCAGAGAAAAATGCACTCTATTACTGTGGTGGCAGTATTATTGTATTATAATGCAGTAAAGTGCCCTGCAATGGCAGAGAAAGGGCTGAAACCATTAATAGTTCTTTTCCATCTCCAACATCAGTTGTAACTGGAGCACAAAAAATCTGAAATACTTTAGGGAATACTGTAATTCTTGGTGATTACTTCTTTTTTTTTTTTTCTAAGGAAAACATTAGAATTTGCTGGTTGTCAGGCTGAATCCCAAAAGGTGTACTTTGTGGAGAATCTTGACTGGATCCAACTTTCTGCAATATTTAGCTTACTTGAAACCAAGAAGATGAGGATAGAGTACTTAATCACAAAAGAAGAGCTACAGCCATTGACCAGGGAAGTTATAGCCTCATTGTCCCTCTGTATTCCCCATCCATAACCTCTTCTGACCATAATAGCCCCCTGTATGCAGGAGATGTTATACTTTATGCTGTAGCCTGATGCCTTAAGTTTTAGCTTTTATATTTTCCAGATTCTGTACTGCATTGGTATTTAACTCTGAACTCTATATAAAGTGTTAGTCAGCTCTTCACAGGGTAGTTAAACAAAAAAATCTTTTTCCAACCCAAGGACCAAGAAAACCATTGCAGCTTCAGGCCAAAAAACTATAAAGAGCAAATTGAAGAGAGCAAACTTTGAGGATGGAACTTCATAACCTGAAGCTTTAATTGGACAATTAACCCCAAAATGTAAATGGACCAAAACTTATACAAATGTGAAAACTCGTGACTGGGTGTCCATCTTGGGTGGAGCCCTGGCCAGGCCCTTGTACTGCCCAAGGTAGTTGAAAGCCTTTTTATTAAATAGCTACTTTATTCCTTTAACACTGTCTAGCTTCTGTTCCAGGTAGTTACTTAAGGCATCACCTTGCACAGTGAATTTCCAACCAAATGCAAAGCATTATTTTTTAAAGACCTACAAAAAGAGAGATCAAATGACAAGTATGATTGAAGAAAAATTCAGAGGCAATTTGTTTTTAAAATTGAAGTGTTGGGGTTTTTTCTTTCCTTAGGAAAACAGAAAAATAATGCAAATTCTGAAAAAGCTGTCAAGAGAGCATCCAGAGGCCAAAATACTTCACATTCTCATGAGTATGATCCTTCTTTCCAAGGACTTGAGATTGAGCCCTGAAGCTATACCACTTTGCACAGTGTCTTTTTTCTCTTTTTTTTCTTTTCTTTTTTTTTTTTTTTTTTTAAATCTTATTTTGTCTCTCTTATTAGTGATAACTGCAGGCAAGATTTTTTTTCCCTCCCTCATTTGGGTCAGTTGTGTCACATGTCGTGGTTAGCTTCTTTAATGGAGTGTTTGCAGATGAGGTTGTAAAAATCATTAGCCATGGTCGGCAGATGCTAGGTACTGCTAGGATGCTGTTCCAATCACTCCTTTCCTTTAATTAAAATTCTAAATAAATCATGAGGTTTTGCAAACGCAAGCCGACAGTACTTGCATAAGATGAAAGCTGTGCTGACTGCTGGCAGTCTTGATGCAGCTCTTTAGCCTCTATTTCTTCCATGTTTTGTTTTGCTGTTTTTTGGTAGTTTGGTTTATTTTTCTCTTGGCCATCACACAGAATCCCCATATGCAGTTCTTCAGTGCTTAAAAATCATTATTGCTGGAGATCAATACCAAGAAGACATCTGCAGCTCTTCTTGGAGTACAAACAGATTTACTCAGGGTTTGTTTTATTTTGTTTTGTTTTTTACAATAAATGCAACTAAAACTTCATGTAAAGAGCAAAGGAAATACTCTGTGTTCAGTAGCCTATCGATTTTTTCTTGATATTTTTGTAAACAGATGTGAGAGCATTAAATATTCAGAGCAGAAGAATATTTATTTGTCATGAAAACTGAATAAATTTAATCTTTTGCTCCTTGTTTCTATGGGAACGAGTTCTATTGAATAAACTGTCTTTGAATAATATTTTATTATTTCTAATTATATTAATTATAATTCAATATGTCACATTAAAATAATTTCAGTAGTAATAAGAAATTGTAATACTGGTGCAAACTTTAAAAAAACAAGCTAGTTGAGTTTAAAGTAATTTATGCTGCCTGTAATTTTTAGTTTCCATTGTCACGAGAGCTAATTACCTGTTACTAGACCTGAATGTTTGCATTTGAATTCTTAATGGGTTGATGTTTTATTGTGTTATTAAGAAAATATATAAAATAACCATGATGAAAAGACCAAAAGCTGTAGAAAAATAGTTGTAGTGAAGTAGTCAGTCACTAGGGAGTCTTTCTTGGCCACAAAATCCCTGCTTTTTCCATATTCTACATAACCATTCTCTTTTTTTCTTCTTTCTTCTTTTATTAAATTAGTGGAGAAACATCCCAAATATGAGTTTTAAGACAAGTTAAAATAAGACAGGTTATTCTTTTATGTGTACATAAAATCAATGTAGTCCCTCACAGGACATCTCACAATGATCAATGTGAAGAAATGGGCTCCAAAACAACACCATGATGGAATAGCAAAATTATTTTGAAGTGAATACAGCAGTGCTTAGTCAGAAATAAATTTGGGTTGAAGTGAATACAGCAGTGCTTAGTCAGAAATAAATTTGGATTAAACCCAGTCTAATCAATATAAAGAAGAGCAAAACCAACAAGAACAACAAAACAGCATCAATCTAAAACAAAACAAGGACATTTAAGTGGAGGCATACTTAAGTATCATTATGGAGGAATTAAATATAAAAGATTAACTGGTCTTTTTTTTCCTGTTATTACAACATCATCATATTGGTTTTGTCATCACCTATCTACTCATACACAAAATATCAAAAGTCAGGAAAACTTTTCTTTCTTTTTTTTTTAAGTGAAAATCAGTTGTAGACCCACTCAGCATTACCAGCCTTTTCTTAATTATGCCGTAGCAATGTCAGAATCTTTTCTTCTTGATTTCCTTCTCATATCAGAAAGTCAACTAAATCATGATGTCAACATAAGTTAGAGATCAAGTGATGATTCAGGAAGAGAATCAAATTCCTGATACAATATGCAACCATTTTATTAAAGTAGCAAAGGGAGATCTGAAAACAATGTGAAAAGAGTAACGTGCTATCACTTTATGAAATGCAACTATTTAAGCATTCTCATGACTGCATTTGTATAGAAAACACTGAGCAGCAAAGTTCTGCTCATAGTGTCATAGAATAGTTTGGGTTGGAAGGGACCTTTAAAGGTCACCTAATCCAGCCTCCCTGCAATGAGCAGGGACAACTTCAAAAAGATCAGGTTGCTCACAACCCTCTCCAACCTGACCTTGAAAATTTCCTTTCATGGTCTCCAGACTTAAGACTTATGATCATAGAAATAGAAATTTACTTGCAGATTTTTCATCTGCCATGACTCAAATAAACCTGTCACAATCGATCATCTACATCAGAAATATTTCAGTAAGTTTTAAAAAGCCATTGCAGAGTTTTTCATTTAACAGCTGGAATATCTAATTAATTTGAATAATGGTTTTATAGCTGCAGTGTGCTAAGGGAGCAGAAATCATTTTTATCTCTTACTAAAAGGAATTATTCACTATCCATAAATATTTAAAATATACATACTTGAAAATGCAATATGCTGCATTTGGCAACATGTTGTGTAAACATGATGGGTCCAAAGAGGAAAAGTTTTCAATATGATCTTCTTTGTTCTGCATTATTGTTTCTTGTGATCTGCAACACAGCCTGAAATGGCAGGATTTTTTTTAGTGTAGAATGACAACAATTCTTTTTCAATATAATTCTCTATCTGAGAGAGAAAAATTACTCTTATTATTACAGAGGAGGTAACAGTGTTTCTAATACAGACTAGTCCACATTTTGTCCCAAAATAAGTGATCAAAAGATTTTTTATGCAATTTTGTAGAGCTGGCACCTTTAATTCAATAAGGGTATTAAAAGTTGCATGTGCAATTTGTTCCAGGACCATGTAACTAAAGCAGCTACTTATTGAGAAATAACTTCTTCAGAAAAAAGCTTCCTGCAGTAAATCTTAATGTACAGAAATGATTCTATAAATCAAAGTTGTAGCTTCAGTGACGTTTGTAACTGAGGAGGATTCTCAAAAGGAGAAAAGTCATCTAAGGCATTCATTTCAAAACAATTGAATGAGGCACTTGTCACCACAGCAGGAAACAGAAAAGCACTTAAAGCTTGTACAAGTAATTTATTTTAGCAATCATCCCAAAATTTATACAGGAAACAAAATGCAAAGGAAATAACTAATGAGAGTTCATTAATCTAAACTCCAGCAGTTACTAATTTATAGAAATGGGATATGCATTAAAAATTCCCACAATACAAACGACACAAAATGAAATGTTTCAAAAGAGGGTTTTAAAGACAGGTAAAAATAATATATGCAAGCTAAGGTGAAAACTTCAGGAAGTACAACCCAGGAGGCCGGAAAATGCATATGCCCAAGAAATCAAAGCATGCCTTTTGTCACTGCTTTGACTGAAGCAGTCCTTCATTTGAGGGCTTTACAAAATAACTGGCAATTATTCCAGAAGTTCCAGAGGTTTTAGAAAATATGCAGTACACTTTCCATACTCAAAATCAAAAAAGCCTGTTTCTGGTAACTACCAGAAATTTATCTTCAGTCTAGTAAAATGCAAGCGCGACTAAGTAAGAATGCTACAGGATATTTTAGAAAGCTGTAATAAAGAATAGGACTACAGGAAAAACAGCAAGAATAATACAATTCTCAACAGGAATTAATTTGAAAGAAACAGTAGGGGACTAGGTAGAAAAACAGGCAAACAATAAAATAAGTGACAAATGAAGAGTACGTAGATACTGAGGAAAAATAGACAGTGAAAAGATAGGAAGCACTGAAATAAGCAGTAGAGGGACAAAGTGACAATGGACAGGAGATGATATATTCATGTGCTCCTCAACAGAGTTCTGTTGTTACAATTGTGAAAACAGAACTTGGAAAACATACAGAATTCTTCAATATGCACTTTTGACGTTGACAGTGATCTTGAGAAACGGAGTAAGAAATCAGAGACTAAATTCTTTATTTCCAGGCAGCAGAACTGCAGGAGGAGCAAATGGCAAGGACCACAACCACAGAGCTTACCATGTTCTTGGATTCCACTTCAAGAGAAGCAAAGCCGAGTGCTTCCTATTAGAGTACATTCTTATTTCAGACTGTGGTGACACTTTTAAAGCAAGCTTCTTCATCTTCCACTATATTTCGTTTCATACTGAAACTGGTCTTGCACTGCTCACACTGGTTGCCTTCTGGACAAAACCAGAATATATAGGAGCTCCAGAGCCCTCCTGACAAGTCTAACCTGCTAATAGATCCGTGGGTGTGAAGCAAAAGCTCTTCACCTACACGTAGGTTAGATGTCATGTCTGCAGTGTCGATAGTTTGGACCTTCAGTTGCCCTCCCAGGGTTCTGCCCTACCTGCATACACAGATATTGCCACAAACACACTTGCAGAAACACAACCTGCAATCTAGTGTCAGACATGCCCCTTGTGCCTTCGAAAGTTAAGAAAATTTTCTGTGATTTTGTCCGATTTTGCTTCCATCTCTTGACTTCAGAAACCCTCCAGATTGCAACTTGGTTACAATTCATACATCACTAGTTTCAGTGGGTCACATATTTTGGAAAATAAAAAGAAAATTCTTTTTGAAACTTCCTCTTGAACACTGATAAACTTTTTAAAAGTAGGGTCATGTTGGAACATTTGACAGTAAGAGCCTTCAAAACAGACTCAAGAACATCTAACTGTGAGAATGAGATACCATCTGTATTCACTATTATATCTCATCTCAGAAAACACATTTGACATGATCACGTAACCATACATATTAAAGCACAATTGTATGAAGTAAGCTACAAATGTTAATTTTTTCAGTAAGATTAGTTCATTCTTTTGTCAAGAATAATCAGATAAAAATTAAAAATAGGAACAGCTTTACCATTTTGAAGAGTATTTTAAAAGTGAAATTTCTAAGAAAAGTCATTGAAACTTTGTCATAGTTTTTGAAGAGCAATGTCCAAAATTATAGATTTACTTTATTTCATAGATGGATTGCTAGTAATATCAGCAAAATTTCATGTTCACTATATCAATGCTTATTCATACTCCACTGGGCAGCAGTACTGAGATAAAGAAAGAGGAGAAAAGATGCAAAAAGGAATTAAGGTTACAGGGTAAAAATGTTTTTTCAACAGACAATAAAAATAAACTGGGTTTTGCAGTCCCTTCTGTCAGGACCAAGGCATACAGAGGTCAGCAGCGATGAACAAAATCTTATAGGGTTTTGAAAACTGTAAAATAATGTCTAAACATAATTAAATATCATATTAGAAAAATTATCAGAAAAATTATAGCAAATAATAGAAAATTGTAATATTATATATCAGCTAATGTATATATTTTTATATATTTATATATATATATATATATATCCCATTTTTTGATATATTTAAAAATTTAACTGCAGGCATTAGAAACTTTTTCCCCATCTCATACCAACCAACCAATTTTATTTTTGTACTCAAGCTATGCACCACTCAAAGAGTTCCCCTGTAATATAAGGTGTGTTAAAGTGACTTAATTAGTCCTATTTAAATTAAGGACCATGGAAAAATTATCTAATGTTAAAGATAAATGAATAATTTTTATAGCATCAAGTAAGATTCACCAGATGGCAACACCTGACCTACAAAAAAAACCAACTGACAATTAATTTGATAATCAGAAGTGGCTTTCAGTTGCTACTGCTTGTGAGTCACTGACGTGTAAAATTTTCTACTATCATCTAAAAGTTAAATAAAAACAAAAAGGAATTTCTCATTTTTATTTATTGAACAACACTATTTCAGTGATCAATTTAGAAAGTTAAAAGTAGACAGCAAAACTAAATGACAGACAAAAAATGCCATATTAATACAACAAGAGAAGAGTTTTTTTCATTGTTTTGTAGTACCTTTTCAGCTTCTTACTGTAACAGAGTATGACCAATTGACTGGACAAAAGCTACATACAATTATATTCATTTTTTCCCCATCATAAACAGAAAAATATTTTAATCTATTATTTTTACCCTGTCAAGATCCTACTACACAAGAACTGCAACATTTGCATAAACAAGCTTGCAGTTCATAGCACCTTCCCAGAATCCAATTGTGGTATATTTTTTGGAGTATATATTTCTGTTGGCATAAATACATTCTTAAGAAGACATTGAAATAACATTTTAACAGTCCTCTCCAAAACAATACATTAAAGAAATATTTTATTAGCATTTAAAAACCTATGAAAGAAAAAGTCTAGCTTTAAAAACCCACCAGCCTGGGAAATTAAAGTCTCTGCACAAGAAGTCATTTTCATAGCTTGTTGCAGTTTTCTGCAGACTCTGAAAGACAGATTCTCACTGATTGTCTTTCCATTTTTGTTTTGCGCATAAAGAAGATTTTGAATTGTCAAAGTGATGCAGAAAATTCTACCCCGTCTTATGAAGTTCTTTGTAGATTTATTCTAATGCAAAGAATCTAAATTAAATGCATGCTCTCTGTCTCTCACACATACTCACACAAAGACAGTGCATCATATTTTTCATTAGGTACAGTTGGATCTGGCTGTTTCTTGAAATCATAGGAGTGAATTTGCTTTAGGGTAATTTGAGTTTAAACAGCATATGACAAGGATTAGAAATTATCCTCTACATTTTCACCTCTCATTACCTTTCACCACCACCTTCCTCCATTGATAAGATTGCTTGGTCAATGCTTTTCTCTCTGGTCTAACAGCTAAAAACCTGGTTTCAGTTTTTAAAGCTTGTTTATAAAAATTTCATGAGCCACGCACCACCATAACTTTTACCATTTTCCCCATTAACGTCAAGAGGAAAAGAAAGGGACAGATCATGGATATGCATATAGGAAAAGCAGTTTCACTAATAAATGTGAAAAACAAATATTTCCTCAATTTACATGTCTTCATGCCTCACTTTTAAAGGTCTTGCTTTATAAATAACATCAGCTTGCCTATCAAAAACCTGGCTCCACAAAATGCATCAAAGCAGTGCCTGTCTTAATGGGAGTTTCGTATCTACACTTCAGCTAGACTCCTGCAGTGAAAAATAAAAACAACATTAATAAATGCACACTGATAACAAATCTTATCTTATTGACTTCTTTCAGATTACACTGAAATATGACTTCCTCTGCCATTTGTTACACCCCACTCTGTTGTATGCTGTGGGAAGAGAGCACAACATCAAGGCCTGAGGCAAGCAGAAAAGAGATTTCTCTGGTGTTCAAACCTATGCAGAGTTTGATGGATTTATACTGAAAAAAAATTAAATTTCTTCAGATTTACACACTTGTTCCAATCTGATGTTACTAAAGAAGGCCTCTGGCAACATCATGCTGCTGGAATACAATTGTTTTTTTCAGGAAAGCTTTCAGATGAATTTTGTTTCCATAACTGTAAAAAATGCCCTCTGACTCAAGGTCAATGCAAAGAAGAGATTACACTTAGGAGAGAGCATTAATCTCACCATATTCCCCTTCAGCACAGAGGAGTTTTCCACAATTACAATGAATTTCTGCACCCTCTTTTCTCCTGTAAGATGGAAAACTGGAGCAGTGGTCTGAATACTGGAGACACCTATACTAAGGTACAACCCACTGGGAATATCTGCTCCATTTCACAGACATACCTTATGATCTGTAAGACAAATCAGGCTTTCAATGACTTTTTTTGACACCAATTTTTTACACCAATCCAGACTCAGTCATCTCTAATCAACTCAGAAAGAAGATACCTACATATACATATACATATACATATACATATACATATACATATACATATACATATACATATACATATATATGTGTGTGTCTGTGTCTGTGTCTGTGTCTGTGTCTGTGTCTGTGTCTGTGGGTGGATATGAACTTATGTAGGCCCAAGTGCCCTTTTCAGTCAGTGGAGATTTGACCAATAGTCAATGAAACCTATGCATTTCACCTGACCAGACAACTGCTGTCCACCTTGAATCGTAAAATTATAGAATGGTTTGTGCTGGAAGAGGACATTAAAGATAATCCAGTGTAAACCTCTGCCATGGGCAACAACATTTTCAATAGATCAGGTTGCTCAAAGTTCTTGTCCAGTGTCACTTTGACCTCTTCCAATGAAGGAGCATCCACAACTTCTCTAGGAGACCTGTTCCAGTGTTCCAACACCATAAAAAATTTCTTCCTTTTCTTCAGTCTAAGTATGCCATTTTTCAGTTTAAAAGCATTGTCTTTTTTCACTACAGGCCCTGGTAAAAACTCTTTCTGAGTCTTTCATAGAAGCTTCCCTTATATAACGAAAGGCCTAAAAACAGTCTCCTCCAAGTCTTTTCCTCTCCAGGCTAAAAAACCCCAACTCTCTCAGTCTGTCTGCATAGGAGAGGTGCTCCAGTCCTTTGATCATCTTTGTGATCTCCTCTGGACTTGCTCCAGCAGGTCTAAGTCCTTTCTGTGCTGGGTACCCTAGAGCTGGATGCAGTACTCCAGGTGGAGTCCCATAAGAGCAGAGGTGAAAACCACATAACCGAACCTACATGCTTCTTTTTATGCAGCTTTTGCTCATGGTTGTTGTCCATTATTCTACAGACAAGTGCTCCACTGGCTGTAGCAGGAGTCTGGGCACCCTGCTTATGCAAAGACACCTCTGCTTAGTAATTGGAACCTCTCACTGACCTGTACTTTGTCGACACTTAATGTCAGGTGTCACCTAATGCCACATTGCCTGGCCTGATCTGGCATTTGGCTTCTCTTGCAGAAAGGCACAGAACCCTGACATATTTGCCAGTCCTATGCAGATGTCTCATCTGGCCAGGGCATTTCAATCCACCAGACATGGACCACAGTATCAACTTAATGTGTATGAATTAGATTATCAGCCTCCTTGCAAAAAACAGAAACAAAATAGCTAATATCCCAAAGACACCTTTCCCCTGAATCACACTGTTACAAATATCAAAATGTCATACAGTGCAAATTAATATTTTGATGTGCTTGCAATCTGTTTACATGATACATCCTAAAGAGTCACAAAAATAAGGACTGAATATTTTTATGCTCTATTCAAGATTCCCCTATATATTCCCATAATAAGAGAGACTAAGTCATCACACTTCCGTGAAACAATTAAAATTAATTCCCTTTATTGTATTGTATCAGACTTTTTATGTGGAACCAACATGATACTGCTAATGGAATGTGTTATGAAGAACAAAAATGTTATTGCACAATAATGTGAAAGTTTTCTGAGTTATTTTACATTTGGATAGATAAATAGATGGATATCTTCATACATAGATACAAAGATACATAGACAGATGGATGATAGGGACATAAACAGAGAGTTTGTTTTACTTATGAGCCTGAGAGATTGTCACATTTCCTTGCACAATTCTGTCCCTTTATACATGCCATGGATGCCTAAATCCACACAAAAAGGACACAGAACCTTGTCCTGTGTACATTAACTTGGATATTTTAATTCTGCTCTTGACCACTCAAAATGAAAATGTACACACACACACACACACACACACACACATATATACACATATATATACACACATATTTATAAGTACATACAGTCACTTAACATTTACTGAGGTGACTTCTGATTAAGTGAGATCATGAAAGGGTAATTTTAGATGTGATAATCTATAGCCTTCAGTTCAAGTGGTAATGATGATAACTGGAAGGTATTAAATTAACTATCAATGTATTAATTTATTTATTAGAAAGTTTAAAGCTTTTTGTAAAGTTCAAGATTATTTAGTAGTTGTAAACATATGTGCCTGTAACTCATAGTATACAGCATTCAAAAACACTACTATTCAAAGTAAAATGTAATTAGCTATAACCCAAGATTATATTTTCTTTGAGATCTTATAGAAAGTTAACTTGGTAAGAAGTCTTAAATTTAAAAGCTTTATAAGTTAAGGACAGATTAAAGTCTGTGAAAAGAAGGGTGAAATAAAGGAACACAAAAGTAAAATCAGAAGAAGGATTCATTAATTATTTATTTATCTAGGTTTACATTTTCTTTAAAAGCTGGAAGATTAAAAAAGATACAGAAAATAGGTTCACAGTAATACAAACACGTCTGTGCCATGTATAGATTTCTCCCTTTTTCCCTCCCTCACATCTTGTTTTTTAAGTCAGCAATAATGCAATTAAAGCCCTGTTTAGCCTTTCAGTCAGTCAGCTCCCTGTCAGGGATGCCAGAGCACTGAAATGCTGCTGGTGTGCCATGGGATCCATGCTCAGAGCTTACTTTTCTCGCAGCTGTAGGCCGATCACTTAGCATGATGATGCCAAAACAGGAGCAGCAGGAACAGCCTCCTGTCACCATGCTGATCCAGCCCAGTTTCCATCAACATAAATCAACAAGCTGCCCCTCAGGCCCAGGGAGAGACAAAGAAACAACAGAAAGATCTTAGAAGAGCAATAGGACTGAGACTGTTCTGCCATACTTTACATTTCAGCTCAAGAGCTACTTTTCAAGTCCCTTGCATTTTTTGCGTCTGAGTTGCCAAAACTGTAGGTGTGGAAAGCAAAGAAAATCTTTAACACACAGCTTCTACCAGGACTATTATTTGTATAAGGTGTGTATGCTCTACAAACCAGGAAGAGCCCAATACCTGCTGGAAACAGGTGTCCAAAGTTTTACACAATCCCCTGGCTCCTGTCACAACACAGAATCCCCACAGAAATGACTTGTCTTTTCTAGTTTCCCTTTGCCTTTTACTGCTGAACCTCCATCAACTGGACTTGCTTTTTGTAGAATACTAATGTAAATCCAGTCCATGAAAAGAGTGCTTGCCCTACATACTCAGGACAGCAGTAATGTATGGATACAAATTAGGCTGTCCAGATCAGGAAGCTCATCCACAGAGCATCTCTTTTAGGACTATGAGTTTTCACACTGGTTTTCTTAACATTTGGTATTGGCTTGTACATTTTGAGACCTACTTACATAGTAGTTCTGATTAGAAAGTTTGTTGCTGAGTTTCACATGTCAGCACATTCAGGAAGTGTCATTCATATTCATATAAGTCTAGTGAGACCACAAATAATCCATCCTTGACATCCTTTGTTTGTTAATAATGCTTCTAAATGACCTAGTTTATTTTGCAAGGACATAAACATATTTTGTTGCCTGGCAAGGAAATATTTTATTCATGCCACAAAAGGGTTTCAAATAATCTATTAGGCTTAGGACGAGTGATGGCTGCCATTCATATATTTTTTTCCTTTTCTTTTATACTAGTTGAACAATGCAAGAATAAATGTGATGAAATTAAGCTATTCTGAGTCTGAGGTCAATAGCATTGTGCATTCTATCCATTTTGCAAAATGAGACTGGGAGGATTTTTTTTAAAGGATGCTTTTTAACTCTGAACTGGCCCAGCTAATAGCAAGTGATCTCTGCTTTATGCTGCAGATGCAAGCATGAAGAGAGTGACGAAAAGTTCTTTCAAATGGGTGTGCTTTACAGAAAGGCACACTTTCTGTGTACAGCCTCATTTACTGGCCTCTTTAGTGCTTTGAATCTGAGATGAGAATATGTCCACACCAGTTAGTCACTCAGGCACATTTCAGGAGTAATTTGGAGTTATATTTCCCATGATTCTGTAGAAGATTCATTCTCCAGCACTCAACAGTGAATCAAAGTTTTCTGCTATTATTTTATATTATCCTTCAGTTTTAGTGTGTAAGCTTGTTTGTGGACATCTGGTCTCAGCTCTTTCCTCTAATGATTCTTTTGTATCAAATGGAGGTCTCTTCAAACACACTGAAAATTACCTATGCCTCTATTAGCTTATATGGTTGTGAGGACATAAGATTAAATGAAATTCTGTATTTATGTTTTAATGACAATACTATAGATGAAAAAAACTTTTAAGCAGAGGCTTTCTGGTTTAGCAAACCTTTCTTTTGTTGTCTTTATAATTATTTTTTAGATTACTACACCTGGCTTTCGATATATTTTTCCTTGTTAAGAATTTTACTATTAGTCTTTCTCTGAGGGTTTTTTCTTTCCATTAAATTAAAAACGATGTCTAGGTCTGTCTCTGTTCGTAATAAAACACGTCGTGCTGATGAACTATTTCTCTCTTCTACTCAAACTGTTCCCACATATCCTGGCAAATACATACTGAAGATTTCTCCAAATACATATCTGAGGATTCCTCCCATTTTTTTCTCTCTTATCAGAAATGAAATTCTGCGAACATGGTAAAAAAGCTGTCTAAGGAGAAGGCTCAAACTCCTCCCTACCTTGATGGTAGAGGATACCTCTGGAAATAGGCATTCTTTGAAAGCACTTTTACAAACAAAATTTCACAACACAGCACACAAGTCACAGTTATTTTCTACGCTGGCTGCTCCAATGTGCAAATGTCCAAAAGAATGAAACACATTGCTTGGTTGTTTGCTGAATGTTTATGAATCTGTGTTAGACAACCCTTCTCACCAAGCTGGTCATCCCTGCTATTGCATTCATTAGCAATTGCATTCAATAGCATTTATTGCTATTAAACTCTTTACATGCTAGTGGTGTTTTTTAGTTTATGATTGTCCATCCCATAACATCTAGAGAGACTGATAGGTAAGGTAGAAACTTATGGAATTGCCTTTTTCCTATAATGTATTTTAAAAGCAAAATACGGGATGCTAATCAGATTCACATATTCATATGGATTTTGCAATGGTGTAGTCTTGTCTAGGATACCTTTTCTCTATTCTTCTTAAAACAGAGAAAGTTCAATTCTAACAATTAGAAAACTCCAATGTAGTTTATCAGCTTCTGTCCCTTGGCACAGCTGATTTGTGTCCAGTCTTGATCATACATATCCCAGGTAAGGCCATGCACAAGCACTCAGCTTCATTTTGTCAGTTAGGAGACTACAGGACAACTAGTCAAATAAATATACTTGGCTTATTATATCTTAATGAGATATTCTTGAAATAACAGACTCTTTATTGCTCAGGGTTCTAGTAAAAAAATCAGTCCCAGAGGCTATTGAATAAAGGAGACAGGCCTCAACCTGCACTTCCTGCAGCAAACCTTTTCAGTCTGTATGCTGTAGCCAGCAGCCTGGGTGAGATTTTTTCAGTAAAATAGTTTTTTACCATAATTTGTCAAAACTAAGAATTCTTGTTTACAGAAACACATCTTTTTTGTTGAGATTTATTCCCAGGAGCAAGATGGGCTTATATATTAGTTTTAACCTCAGAGACAAATTGTGTGGGAAAAGTTCCATGTAAGTTTTGGACCCTTTCTCCACTGAGTGCCCTGTCAATTGAAATAGCTGATTATACCCTTTCTGGTAGCATCCAGCACATTAAAATTTTAAGGAATGGAAGAATATGAAAGTATTTCTCATTTCCCTCTTTCAACACTTCAAGTGAGCACACTGAAAAAAACTTGCATCATGAAGACAGTCAATAAATGTAGCAGTAATTTATTTTTTCTTACAATGATGTCTTAGGAAAATTTACTTTGGCAAGATAAGGAAAGCATTAAAGCTCTATGAAGCTCCCTTATTTATTTAGATTCTGCATATTCTCTGTTTTCTTAAACTACTACTCCTACCAGGGGATTCAAAGTCCTAATGTTCAGTTCTTCTACCAAACACTAGAGGAAAGGTTTAATGATGCTTATTAGATCAGTTCTGACAAATAACTCAGTACGTTCAAACCAGGTAATTTTACTTTTAACAAAAATATACTAAAAATAACATATCAGAAAGTTGAAGAAAATAATAGCCATTTAGGTCTTTCTGTGGACTCTTCTCATACACTGAAGAAATTTTTGTTTCCATTTTCAGCAGAAAGTATGATGAACCTAATCTCTGACTGGTGAAGCAATGTCAAAATTTATCTGAATGACTAGCTACTATCCCTTCTGTTTCTCAGTAATTTCAGAGAAGTGTCTTTAAAACTCATGTATCCATTATCAGTAATTTTGATGGTGTACACACTGCACCCAGAACTAAAAACACATTAGCCATGCTATGACTATCTCATAGGTAGAAGGATAATGTTTATTCTTATATTGCTGGGATCTCTCTGCATACTTCAGTGTTTCCATCATGAGAGAGAAGTGTGCCATCCCAGCAGGTACTTCATATTTTGTACAGCATTCTGCTCCTTCAACTTTCACTTTAACTTGAGCAACTGTATACTTCCATTTTGTGTATAGTTGCTTGGATAAGGGTGTATTCTCTTAAGGTGACACCCAATTCTTCCTAAGCAAACATACCTCATGACAGAAAGGAAGAAATTAAAATTTTAGACAATTCACACACAAAGACTCAGAAAGGTCATTCATCATCCCCTGTTTGGAAAACTGGTCAGACATTACAGACTCAAATTTGAATATGTTTGCTAATGATATACAGTCCTGTTCGCCCTTCACATCATACAGGTGTATTACCCTCACTGAATTAATCTACTTTTTGATGGAAATAAGCTCATGGTTGAAGCACAACTGTTTGAAAATTATTCAGATCAAAATTAGAATTACACGGTGAGGTAGAGAAAACACCCTTTGCAAATAGGCATGTTCTCATCTATTTGATAAAGTGTAATCATGATTAGTCCATTCTTAACACAAGTTACTTGAGAATTCTTTTTCTTCACTGATAGGAAATTTACATGAAACACTAATATCCAGGGAGAAGTAATTAATTGTGCCTTGGACACTTGGTAATAATTTGCCTTTAATAACCTGACCCTATGTCTCCTGGATGTGCCTAGAAAAATTACAGCATAGTCTTGGACATAAAACAGAACTCCTGAAACTACAGTCAAGTCTGAAACTTGGCTTTGCCTTCGGGTCTCCCTGTAGAAATTTCCATAATGATCGAGATCTTGCAGCACCTTTCAGGTTAGGCTTCCCATTAAAAACAAAACAAAACAAAACCCTGATTTTTCTGAAAACACTATGATTAACAAGTAAAATACTGCTTGTTGCTAGGTGAACTAAGGTTCTTTTATGGACAAAACATTAGTTTGTCCAATTCTTCTGAAAACATTCACAGTAGACCTGAGAACCAATACAAGGCCTGCTTAACCTTATCTGCTGTCTTCATAACCAATATCCTTGACCTTCAGTCTTTTAAAAAACACCTAGTAGAACATGTCAAAATGTAAGAAATATTTTTAATTTTTTTATCTTCAGATAATTATCTCCTAGGAGAAGGCAGAGAAAAGAAGAAATTAATGTGAAAAAAATATTTCTGTTATTCATTTTTCCGATATTAATAATGCTTTTATATTAAATATGGAGTCACTTGAAATAACCCATATGGTTATGACAGATTTAACTGCCCCCAAAGAATAGATATTTTTGTTTGTTTATCATTCAAACATATCAGTTGTATCAAAGTTTGACTGTGCAATTAGTAGGTTTTCTGTCCTGTAGGATTCATAGTGTCTTACGAAAACCTAATACTTAACCTCTAAATTATGGAAGCAGCCTCTGATTTCTATCAGGAGGAATTAGGAATCAGAGTCCTACTCATATCTTTTATATTTTTTTCTCTCATCATAAAGCTTGGTGTGACTTTTTTACTCATTGTCAGCTTACAAGACTCAAACATTTTTACAGAAAAGTCAGTCCACGATAATGGTTTTCAATGCAAAATTCATCAAATATGAATGTTATTAAGCAATATGCTTTTCATGAACCCCAAAAATAAAATAATTGAGACTAATAGTAATGGTCCAGCTCTAAAATAATTAAAACATGAGGCTTGTATCTATTTGTATGTTTTGAACTATCAAAAAAAACACCAAAAAAATCTAGTCCAGTAATTCCAAGATCAACTAAGAACATGGAGTATTTTATTTGTCTCCAACCCTGTCACATCTGCTAAGTTGCTCTTAAACTTCTGACTCTGAAGACAGCCTGCTTTCACTGGAGGCAGAGCAGAGTTTTGCTATCTTTCTTGCTCAACATTCAGCACCAAAACATAGAGGAGATAAGACAACACAGGTAAGACAATGCCAGCTTTCTTTAGGAAGCCGAGTCTTAACTGGCTGTACTACAGAGGTGTAGCACTGGTAACTGAGGCTTCTTCTGACCTTCCTGCGTTGAGCAGCTACCCACACACCAGATACCATATCTGGCTTAAAACAAGAAAATTACAGGTGCTCTGTTTCCTTGTTATTGTTGCTATTGAGAAGTGCATCATTACTTTTAAAGAACAGATTCTATTGCAAGGCATAGAAATAACTCAAAATACACATACATGATTTACCATTATCACGGAAAAAATTCCTCTAAGAAATTTAAAATCATCTCCACTAGATGATGAAATATAAGCATAATATCTAGTTCAGGTTAGATTAATCTTTCATCTTCAAGCTGAACTATAATTTCTATATCCAAGAAAGAGCAGAATTGCATTCTAAATGTATACCTGCTAGCTGAACTGGTCTGCTGAAGGGCCTGTGATACATTATACATTTAATAAATTTTATTTGGTCTTTAAAGACCAGAAAAGAGAAAACCCAGCTAAGTGGATTTAGAATTTGCATGGCAACACAGAGAACTACGTTGATTTCATTCTGAGTGACAGGCTCTGTATTATCCAGAATGCTGCTGAACATTACCACTTCAACTTGGGAACTGCCTGCTGAGATATGTTGTTTAACAAAACATTAAGCAGAAAGGAAAAGAAATGTTCGGCATGAAGACTTCAGAAATAGCTAAAACAAGCTCAGGACAGAGTTTATTCATGGGAAAAAAAGTGAAAAAAACATTAAGAGCTACTAACTAATTGAGTTTTTCTGTAATAAATAAAAATTGTTGTCATTTTAGCTCAAGTAAAGGAATTACCGAGGTTATATTCTCTCAGAAAATATTCTTGTTTATTGAAGTTACAAAACTCAAATATAAGTCTCAGTTTCTTATGAGAGGTATTTTATTTCTCAAAAAGATCAACCAGAAAGAACTTCAGCCACTGTGTTACAGAGCAGATTGGTTTTCCCATTTTCAGAAATTACAGAGATACAGGAGTTAGGACCACAGGAAAAACAGACAGCAGGAACAGAGGAAAAAGATTTGAAAGGTATTGAGGGAACATTGGGTGACATTGCCTTGAAAAACAGCCTTCAGGAACTTTGCTCATTGTCTAATTTTCCTCAGTATTTCAGAATTTTGATTATTTGATTGTTATAATTCATTTCTTTAACAAAAATTAATTAAGAAACTGACCAATAACACAAAGCCATATAAACAGAATAACACCTAGGGAGAACCAAGTGAACTTGAAACACAAAGAAACAGAAAGGTAACGGTAAAATAAAATGAAAGATCCTGAACTGAAGAAATAACAGGAATTTTTAGCATCAGCTAGAACTGAAGGAGAGAAACACAGGTACCTTAGCTAATCAAGACAAGACCATTAACCAGCAAAGAGAAGGAGCAACAAATAACAAGATTAAAAGGTCTTTCAGTCAAGCTGTTTCTAGTTGAATTAGGCAAATGTGAATGTTGTGTGATTCCCAATTAAAAATACAGCTTTCACAACACATATTTAGGTACAAGGAAATCAGATGTAAAACAGATGTAAAAAATAAACACCGGTATGCTCTGAGTAGTGACCAGCCTATTATATGATTAGATGTCAAATAAACTTGTTTTCAGTTAAGTAAAATGAAGACCAGGAAGAATTTGTTATCTGTGTGTCTGGGGTAAATAAATGAGGAAAAAGAATGCTTTGATTTTGAATACAGAAAACATGTAATGGGATGTAAACTGCTGTTAAGAGATCAGAAAAATTCTAATTTCTAGTCTATCAGGTAGTCAAGTCTGGAACATCTCTTTTAGAGGCTCCTCATCAATCATATGCTTACCATCTTTCAGTTTTGATTAAATTAAATTTAATTAACTTGTACTACTTATTAAATTATAGAAAACTGTGGGCTTACAAATAGTGAAAAGCTAAATGCACTGGTAGAACTCAGCTTGGTAGAAGATATTCTTGTATTGTTTGCCATTAGGTCAGGCTGGCAGAAGCAGAATTGCCTGAGTCTTGCACCAGAATGTATCTCTGAACCTGCAGCCAGGTGATCTCCAAGGCAAGCAGCTTGTTGCTATTAACATGAACTGAAATTGCTCATAACAAGTGTATTTTCATGTGCAACAACTCATATGTGGCCATCCACCTGCAATTAGCAAAAACCTGAACTTCCCAAAAAAATCAAATTTTGTTTAGAGATTCAATGTAAAGCAGAGAGTCATTTATGGAGGCAAAGGAGTAAGCAAAAGAGGAGCACAACTCAGCTTGGGTGTCAAGTCTGGTTTTGCTCATATAACTTCTCCCAGAGTGATGGGATGTGTATGAATAAACTATTCTTCATCGCACAGCTCAGAGGGATCCCTGGGCATTGGGCCAGATGTACATGTACATTTCACATGTGCAGTGCCATCTGAACACCACTATGACAAGCCTGCTGTGCAAGGTAAATTCTCCTTGTTTCAAGTAAAGTGTGGTCTGCTCAAATTGGTTCCACTTGCAAGAGATTACCACTTTCAGTCATTTCCTGAAAGATAGCTATAAACATCCTTCCCACCCATATTTTCTGGACTTGTCATAAAATGTCATAGTCATCTCTTAGCCATATCAATTCAGATATGCTTTTTCTTAGCTGCTTTGTCACCTTTATACCACCATTTTCTATATTACTCCTTGCACTATGATTACACTTCAGTATTCTACTTCATTATTACCAGAAACCAATCTTAACTGTTAATATTTTATGTTCTTTTTTGATCAGCACACCAGATCACTCCTCATTCAGGTGATTGAAGTAACACAGCAAATCACAAACAGTCCAGGAAGCTGCTGAGAGCATTGTTGACAACCTCTTGTCACAGGTAGTGGAGGATCCCTCAAGGAATGGTGTTCTTGTTACCTCACAGTGACAAACAGGGAGGGCCTTGTCAGAGAGGAGAAGGATGGGGAGCTGCCTTGGCCACAGTGACCATGAGATTGTGGAGGTCAGTACTGGGCAAGGAAGGAGCAGGGCAGAGAGTAAAATTGCAGCCATGGATTTCAGGACAGCTGACCTGAGCCTCTTTAGGGATCTTCTTGGAAGGATTCCACAGAAACAGATCCTGTGGGAAGAGGGGTCCAAGAGACCTGGTTGATATTCAAGGACCACTTTATCCAGGCTCAAGAAATTGAGCAAAGGGGGAAAGAAACCTGCATGGATTGAGACACCATTGGTGGTGACAGAAACAGAAGTAAAGCTAGAGCAGTAGTTATTAAAATTAATTAATTTTACTCATTTAGAACAGTTCACCTGTGTCATGCAGAAGGAATTACATCAGCTAGGCTTAAGATGCAGCTTGTGAATATAATTCCCTACAAAAGGCATTACAAGTCATAGCCTTTTGGCAAGTCAGAGTTTTAGCATAGAAGGTTCATATCAGTCCTTGTGCTTACCATAAGAATGCTGGAAGATCACTGCTGCTTCATTGCACTTTCAGAAATAGAACAACCCTGAGAAGCATAAAAAAAGAGATCCTGGACAAAGGACATATTTACCTGCATTAAGTACTTCTAAGCATTTGCCAGGGAAGTAATATGTAAATGCAGATATTGGAATTCATTATGAAGAATTTGCAACATCCTCACGATCCACCTGCAGACAGCAGGGAAAAAAGAAGAGTGAAATAAAGTTAAAAGCAAGAAAACCTTGAAAAACCTTGAAAAACCTGAACATTTTCTTCTCTTTTTTTAATACTGAACTTGGTATCAAATTCAGTATCCAGATGAGGCATTCAGAAAGACCTTGGAAGAAGTAGAACACAAGACCACATGGAAAAAGCTGTATTTAGAAATATAATCATTGACTGAGGAATTGTTAAATGGCAATAGAGTATACCTGAACTTGTTGCAGTGATGTGGAGCACTGACAAACTAAATGGGGTTCAGTGAGCAGGCAACGAGTGCTACTCATTCGTTCAGCATTTTGACTGCTGCACTCAGGTACCCATTTTATCCTTACCTACAAAACAATCCTTACCTACAAAAGGGCAGAAGTGGAAATTTTATCCATCCTGAAATCATGTAGTGATACTTCATTGAAAAGATTCATTAAATTTAGATAGATTAAAAAAATAGGGAGCAGTGGCTCAGGCAATCACTTTTGCAGACGAACATGAATGCCTTAGGGTTTACAAAAGCAGTTACTGGAAAAATCATACAAGAAACAGTATGATTTGAAACAAGTGAAAGTTTGATCTGTTTCAATATCTTGAAAAGTTTATTCATATGGACTTAGTGATAAGATCATCTGAATTAAAAATAGCTAAAAGGCCATGACAAATAGGGAGGAAAAAAAGGAATACATCAAATTGTGATAGCTCAGCCTCAGTGCTTGCGTAGATAAGATTATATCAGTATGTTAGACTGAAAGATAGAAATATTCAAATCATCAAAGGGTGATGCAATGGTAACAATGTTGGTTGGTAACAATGGAATATTTATACCAGTGCAAGACCACTTGAACAAATCAGTGTCCTAGCCTGCCTTCTGAGTAGAGCCCAGATAACCTAGAACTACCCAAAAAGTTCCATCCACTTGAAATGACACCTATATCTGCATTAGATTCCCAGAAGGATGTACTCTAGGGCACCTCAAACTGTCCTGACCGTGAATAGGAAGAATGCAAAACTAAGTTGTTCTGACCATTCTTGCATCTTAATGAAATTCCTAT
Organism: Cisticola juncidis; assembly: GCA_013400215.1. Classification (NCBI taxonomy): domain Eukaryota; kingdom Metazoa; phylum Chordata; class Aves; order Passeriformes; family Cisticolidae; genus Cisticola; species Cisticola juncidis. Next base: position 761,736 of record VXBR01008118.1, read on the forward strand.
ATAATTTGGCAATTGAGAAATAAGATAAGTTGGTCATGAAAGGTGGCTGATCAAAAGTCTTGTGGAAAAAAGTATGGATTGAAGCAAATTTTGCCTTTCCCTTTTTTCTTCACTTTTCTTTTTGATGAAAATAAGTTTCCATATTTATGTATCTATAGGCAAATGGTCTCTTGTTCAGTAATAAACACGTAGAAAGTAAATAATATAACAATATAACATAAGAATAGCTTTTGCCTTTTTTAAAATTTCCTAATGCATCTCTTACATTTTCTGTAGTGTTACTCTGTTGTAGTCTTCCATGGACCATGACTATTTGTTAATGGAGATGGTCTAGCAGGGTAGCTATTTAGATAAAATAGTTTATCTTATAGACCATAATGTTCAGACCCCTTTGGTGACAAAGATTATATGCTATTAACTCAAATTCTTCACCTGCACAGGAAAATACCTTTCTAAAGTGACCTTGTGTAATCAAATTAATACCCACTGGAGTCTATTATGCTGGTGACAGAACATTTCCAGAAATAGAATCTTCAGTGTCTTGTTCTCTAAGGCCAGACTGATGCTATTGCTCCTAACACTGAATATCTCATTACTAACCCAAATAACCACAGTGATGTACAGAAGACTACCCTCAGGAAGGAGGAACACTCCAAGAAAGGTCTGTTTAATACCTAGGGAAAATATAAACTAAAAGACAAACTGAAAGGCAACACAGCTTAAAGTTTTCCAAATTGCCTGTTACTTCATTATTTATATATATTATATATATATTATTTATATATATGCCCATCCTAAAAGTATCAGATACCCTTTCACAGGATAAATTCACAGAGTGTTGTGCACAAACTTGCTCTGATGGGGCTGAGGACCCTCCAATGGAAATTCAGTAGCATAAAGACCCCAAGAGCCTCCTTTGCATCTATTTCTCTCCTTTCTTTTGGGGGGCAAGTTTCCTGGGAAGGAGCTTTGTTGCTCTGTTGCTTTTGTTTATAGCAAGTACGAGGGCTCCCTCTGTCATCCAGCTAGAAAGACAGATACATCCAAAACTGATCTGCCCCATCTGATCCAAGGCTGAGATGAGACACCATGAGAAAGTGTCACTATTTTCACTGAGTGAATTTTGAGGCAGCTAAGATTAGGTGAAATACAGCATCCATAATGTCTAAACTGCTCAATGTCCAATGCCTGCAGAGGGGGTAACTACACCTACAAATTCATAGATACGCTGTAGCTGCTGTAATTTTTGTGGTGATTTGCTAATAAGAAAACAATAAAGATATTTTCTAACAGGTGTCAGAGTCCATACTTACTACTGAAAAATTACTGCAAAACCTATTCACAAGAACAAATCAGACTCATTTGACTCAAAAACTTTATACTTCTCCAAAAGGAAATGACAACACAAATAAAAAGAGAATTATGATTTCCAAAGTTATTTTAAAATAATTGTGTATAAAATTTGTACTTCTTTTAGCTTTTTTCTCTTGTGCAAAACACAGCTCTCTAGCTAACAGGAAAACTTGAAAAAGTTTTACAATTATTTTCCTTTCAGATAAGCCTACTGAATTTCAAAAAACCTTTACAAGAAATTATCCAGCCCATTGAAGGTTTGTGTTAGGTCTCGTTTACAATGATTTGAATTTGAGTCATACCTACTGAATTCAGTATGATTACTTATTACTTAGGTTGGAATAAATGAGTTTCAGACCTCTGTGGTCTGCAAATGGGAGGAGATTCAATACAAGAACTGCTTGTCTTTCAAGACTCCCAACACTCCTGAACACAGCTGGGAATTTCTCTAGCAGCAACACCTCTCAAGATATCTTGACACTTTCAGTGCTGGTCAGCTCCCCAAAACTCCAGGGCTAAAAAAAGTGAAAATGGAAAAAAACACCTTGAAACCTTTCAGAACCTCAGTAAAGTCCGTATCACATCTGGAAATGGGGCCATTCTTGCAAAAACACCTCCAAACAAGACAGAGTGAACAGAGCTGTTTAAATTCCCAGTTGATTCTCTGACTCTAATTCTATTCTTGTACTCAAGTTTCCCTGCTGTTTATTGCTGAGTGCAAAATGATGTTTCATTTCAAGGCACATAGTGACTCAACGACCAGAGTTTAGCTCCTTGCCTTCCAAAGTGCTTTTATGCAATGGAGAAATGAAAGGTACTAAAATAAAATCATGTTATATTCTTCAAATCTGTTCACTTGCATTATGTTGGGCACTTGATATAATATGTAAGACTACATAATGCCTAAGAGAGGACAGCAAGGAATTATAACTGTGCATCATAGAACTCTGAAGGTCTGTTCAGTTATATTTCTCAGCAGAGATACACAATCATATTCTAGTCAAGTACTTTTGTGAAAGATAGAACATCAGCTCTTGATAATCAATCAAATTTTGCACACATTTTTTCCAAACAATTATCTCTAGTAAACTGACATTTACTATTAAGAAACATATATTTTTCTTCATTGGCATTTTCAGTGTAAAAAGGAACTGACTATAACTGCAGAAGCAAATGTAAAAGTAACTGTTTTCACCAAGTTTGTGTGACACTCATGATTAAATAATCCAGTTTTCATTGTTTCTCCTTGCATACCTTGTCCTTTGTGTCTATTACTGAACTATGAAATCTGGCTGGGCTTTAATTGTTCAGAATCATATTTGCAGAAGAAACCACTATTTTATTGGTGAAAACAGCTTGAATAAAAACCTGTTCTTTTTTTCACATGTACGGAAACAACAATTACAGAACTTTTTTGTACTGCCATAAATTGCAGGTTTAAAGCTCTTCCCAGTCAAATTACGTTTTGCCTGCACTTTTTATTCCCTGACGAAAATGTTCACCACTTTCTCAAGACTTTTTACTGAAGATCATCTGACCACATGGCCAATCAGTTCAAACTCAAGTTTGGCTGGAAAAAACCCTATAGTGCTGGCAATAATAATAAACAGTAATAATAGCCAAAATAATGTAGTTATCTATGTATTCCTACATGATAAACCATAAAATGCAACCCAAATTTTGACAACATATTTTGTTTTTAACTTTTTGTCAGCTACAAAATTACTTGTAGGCCAACTTAAATGTGGTATCTCTGAAAAAAATGAAAAAAAAAAACCACTCTTTTCTACATTAAAAAAAAAATATATTTCATGGAAAGAAAAATTAATTTCCCAGATTCTATCTATCTCTAGCAGAAAGCAAAAGAGATACACTCAGCCTGCAGTAGGGACCTCTCATTCCTCATCCTCACACCAAAATTTAGATCTTTAATCTGATCTCTGGATATAGGACTGCAAACCTTGCTATAAAACCAGGACACTAAGAGAACTAACGTTACAAGGGGGAAAGAAATACAATATGTAATTGCATGCAGAAACAGCTTTAACAAAATCCACCATGTAACACACCCTGGCACCATTATACACTTGTTCCCTAGTGATACTTCTTTTGTCAGCACAAGTGTCATGTCTTCTACTGCACAAAAAGGCAGGTTTTGAAGCCTGTTTGCCAAAACACTCTTCCATGAGCTTCACAGCAACATAATTTTTTAAGCCTTAAAATCAGAAAAAAAAGGGAAAATACAACTAGGGATTGTTAGTCAAAGACTCTAGAAAACGGAGTGGATTTCAACTCACAGACCAGTCATCAGACTGACTGTCAGGCTGAAGAGATGCATATTTTTTTACTTATCTAGGATACAGATGCTGAAATCCTCTCACTTATAATTAAAATAAAATAAGAAAAAATTCTACATTTCCTGTTCAAGAAATTCACTTTCTTAACCTCTTATCCAAGAAGATGGACAAAATCCCTAATTATTTTGAGGGCAGCAAAGTAACTGCATTCAAGCACAAGAATTAAGTTGGCATAAATTGTCATGACTATTCTGTATAAAAAGTTTTTTACTATGCTTCCTGTTATAACTGAGGAAAATATTTAAATTTGTAACTTATCAAAACAGCTACTTTTTTGGGGTGGATGAGCAAATGGAATTTTGCCTACATGTGTTAAAAAATACTCTTCCCTGCCCCAATCTTTTTTTCTGCTTTCCAGCCAAACAAAATAACAGAAAGGGACCAACTATTTCAATTGGCAAATTCTGAGCACTGACAAATTTTCATGAGAGGAGACATCCCAAGCACTGGACTAAACTCTCATGTTCAAAGTATAATTTTAAGCCATTGACTTAAATATCTGCAGATTGAAATGAAACCTCTGTTTAATCTCCTGGATCTTCATGGTATGAAAATAATTTTACTTCTGAAGCTAGATTGTGTTGGCATATTAGTCAAGCCACCCACTTCTCTGCTTCAGTTTTTCCACTAAACTTTCCATTTTCCTATTAAGAAAATATAACTGTGAAGTCATTTACCTCTGCAGCTGTTAATCATTTTTCCATGATCAGTTCTCAATCTTCATCATTCAGGTCTTGCCAGAGTGTTGTCACTCCTTATTTTTCATGACAACTTTTTACTCCCTGTGACAATCTCAAGTTCCTCTGTGTCTTTTGCATACTCCTGCCTATATTTCATCTTGATTTTCATGCCATGACTCTCAAGTTGAACACAGAAATTATCTTGCAATATTGCTTCTTTGCCATGGGACTCTGACTTTCTTTTAAGCTTCGTGGAGCTGTCAAAGCCTCTGGGAAGCAGATACAGCCACAGCAATCTGCTGTAAGGGCACCAGGAGGGCACGTGGGGTCATTAAAGAGCAGCTCCTTCCAGGCCTGCAGAGCAGTAAGCCTTCAACTGCACTGAAAGCATTGAAAGCAATACATTAAAACAAGAAATACAAGTTCACTGCAAAGAAGAAAGGGATGATGACTGCAACAGACCTTCAGCCTCTTCCTCCCCCTAACTCAGACATCCCTTTCCCTTTGCTTCTAATTCGTTTGCTCTCTCTGACAGCCCCCTTTTTCCAAAACAGAGTTTGCCTCCTATCCTTACAGTTGATACAGTCCAGATCTAATTAATGTAGTTTCTAGCATTTCCAGTCCTTCATTTGTCTTTCCTTTCTGGAAGTGTGACCTTGTGAAGGCTTATGTACTTGTCCCTCTATAATGGAGAAAAGCAAAGTCTGCTGTGTGTATTAGCACAGCGTGCAGATGGTGCGAAGGGGAATCAAACTCTCTGTGGGTCATTAATGCTTCTGCAATCAGGAGACAGAAAATACAATTAAACCAGGGGAAGGAGGGGCCAAGGTAAAGCTGCATAGTTTTGAGGGGAGGAGGTTGTTTAATCACCTTATCTCCAGTTTTTTGCCTACTCTCCTTTAAAGTAAAACCAACATTGCTACACTATTAAGGCTTCGCAGAACAGTTCTAGGGAAGGTTTCACATTTATCTTATTGTTTCCATTGAGCAATGTTTGCTAAAACCCCTCTGACTGTAAAACCTCAATGAGAGGAGCTGCATGACTGCTTTGGTAGGCTAAACTGACCACGGATGGATGGAGGAAAAGTCTCATGTCAATCATGAGTTTAAGCATAAACAAGAGTTAACAAACATGCTTGTACACAGAAAAATCACGTTACGACACAGATTTTCATTTAAGGCATGACTGATAGGAGATGCCAGGTCACTCCCTGTCACAACGGGAAGCTTCACACTCTAACCCAGAACAGTATTTCCCAATACCCTCTGGCAGTAAAACTGCAATTTAAAGGGCAACAGATCCCAGGCTGCTTTCCTAACCATGAAAAGAGGGTGGTGTTGTCCCTGTCAAACTCTTTTAAACTGATTGCTTCAGCTGTATAAAAGTGTCTCAATATTTTATGTGTCTTACTTAAAACCTAGCTCAAGGAGGTATTATTTTTAGCTCCCACAGTCACAGAAAAGGCTCATAAAATAAATTTTACAGGCTCTTACTTATAAAAGACTTTTTTATTAAAAAAAAGGTAATGGATTCACGAATTGTCGTGATTTTGACAATTCTTGAGCACTTTCAGCTGCCAGTACTAATGCTATCCTCCCCCTTTTTAGCTGAAGCTATCAATATTAGCTGTAAGTGTCCAGTGTGCTTGCAGGTTTGTGACTTTGTTATGTTTAAGGGAGCAATCCCTAGGCAGCCTACACCTTTCCTCCTACATTGCCATCACCAGCCACCTAAAGAAACAACTCCTGACAAGCACCAACAGCTTTGGGTCCAAGTGAAATAGATAATTGCTTTGTACTGAAAACAATAGGCTTTGCTGCAGTCTTTGCCCAGGTGTTGTCTTGTCTAAATGTTGAACTAGCAGAAATGTAGGACAGTCACGGGATGTAGCTGACCCTGTATGAACCCATTCTTTGCAGCAGAGTACTGTAAAGTGGCAAAGGCCTGGTGTAAAGGGAGCAGGAATAAGAAAGTTTTTTTCTTTTACTTGGCCACCCTTTTCCTTCCAAGCAAAAACTTTAAATCTATTGATTTCATGCTTTCCCATCACTTTATTTTGTCAGCAAAGCTGATGAGCCTTGAGTCAAAATTTTGAACAGTATGTTATGCAGTTATATAAAATTTTAAACAATGGAAGAGTGGAAGAATACTGCAGTAAAAATTAACAAGGAAAACTGGACAAATCATCAGCTGGCAGTCCCAGTAAGAGCAAAACATTGAGCTAATGCTAGGATGGAAAGATAATATTTCAAAATTGGCCGAGCTGTTGGTATGTTCCTACAAAAATTCTCATTTCTGGCAAAATCAGTAGGAAAGAACAGCACATTGGCACGTGTTGAGTTTTACCTGAATTATGAACCAGCACTTGTTCAAAATATCAAGACATGTATTTATATCCAGGAGAAAAATGTTGTGAGAATTTTCCCAACAGTGTAGATAGAAAGACTGAACTAAAAAATAAGCACTTTTCACATAAACAATCAAAAAACTTCATTGTTTTACTTCATTTATCAGATCCTCCTCAAATTCTGGCACATCTTAAGGTACATTTCTGACCCAGTACCAAACAAAACATTTATGTGTCCTGGACTTCTATCTTACCACTGGCTGATACAGCTGTTTATTTATTTGAATCTTAACTTACCAATAAAATTTAAAAAAAAAAAAATCAAAATATTATCCTTGTGCATATTCAATGACGTTTGGCAAATTAGCTTGCATTTTTCAAAAAATTAAAATATCAATTGTGACCAGTTCCTTGGTAATAAATCTATACAAAACCCTGTAAAAATAATAGAAGTTTCTGACAAAACCTTGAAGCAAAATTAACCCTTCAGTGCAATTTTAGCAGCTGCAATCTCTAGGCAGTAGTCTTGATGACCAAAAGTAGCTGTTTGACACATTTGATATTAACTGAAACGGGGAGGCTTATGGGATCACACTTGCAGTCTGAGCAGAAAATATGATGGCACACAAAGGTCAGCTCTTCTGAAGCCAGGAAACACAGATCCCCAAGGTCCCAGCCTGGACCCCTAGGTCCTCTTCTCCAAAGATATTTTCCTGCTGGCTGCCCCTCCACATATACTGGTGTATGGCTTGTTCTTTCTCAGCAATGTCTGTCCCGCAGGCAGTGCTAGAATGAATCCAATAGAAACAGCCTTTAGCCAGAGAGTTTAATTAGATACTTCTATGATAACATTGCATTCTTCATGGGAGTCTATTAGGGGACACTGAGACATGTGACTGAGACTCTGCTCAGTTACTGCTGAGTTAAAAACATGACAAAGAAACAGAAATTTACATTTCAAAATAAGCCAAGCACCTGTTCCTACATCTGGAAGGAAGGGAAGCAAATAAGCACTCTGGAACTTAGTCACCAAAAAACTTGGGACTAAATGTAGAGCCAAAAGTGCCACTTCTCAGCAACCACTGTTCAGCATAAGGTACACTGTGTTTGTGTCCATCCTGGTGTTCAGGCAAAATCTGCATTCACAGTAAGTTCCAGTAATTAAGAGACCTAATCAGCATACACTTCTGGCTGTAGCAGAGTACTGGCAATTATAAGTAGCAAGGGGTGGATGTATCAGGTTGTATAAGGCCTCTTCTAAATGAAGCACAAATTTTAGCTGAGATTCCCATTTAGAGTCACACTAAAATTTCTTTCCATGGGAATTTGAAACTGAGTTATGTGTATAGTTTTGGAGGATATTTATTATTCCTTCTGTTCTGCCACTTCAACAAATGACCTGGTGACACAAGTATGTCTTAGAAAACACAGTAGTCAGCTGACTGGGTTTGCTTTTGGCATAAATCCTGCATTACCATTCTGCTAAGAGCTCTCTGTTTCTGTAGCACAGATACAACTCTCTGGAAACAGAGCATCAAGACAGGTGATGGGGAGAATGACCAAGTGAATTTTGCAGCCTCACAGACTCACAAAATTCTATCCTTTGCTACTACTCTCCCCTTCCTTGACCATAAAACTTATGCCTAATAAAATATCAGAGTATACACAGAACTAAAAAAGTGATAAAATGAAAATAGAATTTTCCACTAAGCTTCTCATGTGCGTAGGTTTGCATAAAACTGCAGGTATACAACCTCTTCTACAGGCAACAGAAGGAAGTTCAGATAACTGAATTTCTTTGGAGTTATGCAAATGTCAGCAACCAGAATTGCCTTTCAGCTTTTTCCTGTTATAAAAACAGGATCTAAAAAGGATGAATTGGTGAATTAATCTGGTGGCAAAGGACTAGATTATCAATTGTCTCATTTAATATGGAGAGAATCAGTCAGTACCTCTACCCTTAAGCTTCCCTGTCAGCATTTCTCCCTCACACCCACCCTGCTTTGTTTAATTTGTCCCCAATACTTGTCTCAGTTATGGAGCACTAGACCCTCACATTTATTTAGACTCTCGGTTTCCTGTGAAAACAAATGGCAAGCCTATACTTATATATTTTTAAGGGACTGGCTCTCAAAATCTGAATGTCTGTTTGCTGACAAATAAGAAAATGTAAGCAAGCATCCCACAGGAAACTAGTAAATATTTGGCAGCAAACAAAAGAAAGATTATACTTTACTGAGATTTCTTCTCTTAATGAACAGATACTGAGTGTTTATTTTTCATTTCATAATAGCTAAGCAAGCAGAACCAAATACCCCTTTTTATAGTAATGAATTCAGCTACCCAAGCATCCTCTTACAGACAGATAGCTTTAGGAGGGAAAAGACTCTGAAATGCCTTCTAAAAGCCTTCTAAAAGCTAAGCAAAAGACAATGCTCCTCATGCAAAACAGCTTAGTTATTTTTCTTAGACTTTTTAATATACAGCACATAAAGCAATTGTTCCATCAATTTCAATGAAACTACTCTAGAGAACATTCAAAAGTAAAGCTGGTCTATTGTGCAGATCCTGAAAGTCCTTCAAACTGAAAATAAAATTCTTGCAAATGGCTTTTTAAATTACTTTAGGCATACCCTCATACTTATTTAGATATTAATGACACTAATCACTAAATAGCATCTGTCTAGTAATGTGCTTTTTGTTATCTGTGTTACTTCCTTGGAGGAAGTCCCCATTCCCTGCTCCACTACTACACGTTGTACTTGGACAACCCATTCTAGAGCATCTAACCTTCTGCAGTCAGACACCACCTGTCAGTCAATACCATTATGGAAATGCTGTGTACCAAACCCCACATTGGTTTCATCAATTTCTTGCTGGTTTTTCAAGCATGCCATATTCACCCGACTGCATATTTGGGAGATACAAATGTGTTTAATCATCTCAAAAACTGATTCAAAGGAAATAATCAGAAATTAAAACCATTCTATGTCTACAGCAATTGAAATGAGAAATGCCAAGATGGTGGTGTGTTTAATGTCCCAAAGGTTGCTGGACTAGTAAAAGCCATTCATGAACAGGGAGAGAAACAAGCTACAGGGAAAACCAATAGATTCTTTTTGTCCTTAGGCCAGTTGAATCTAATCAAGAGACTGTGTTACTTTTGCACATTTTAGAGAATATCACCAGAGAATTTAGGTTGTAATAGGTCTGCATTGCACAGGAAAGAAATTAAATAGAAATTGCTATCACACACTCATGGCTAAATAAATGACTTCTCTGTCAGACCTGACAAAGTGATAGTATAAATAACTTCCAAGGATAATTTGCTAACACTTGGCTAGTTGGCTTGATTCAGCAATTGGCACTGATAGATAACCCAGCCTTATTCTCAGAAGAGCCATGACATTGTTTAATTCTTAATTTCCACTGCAGAAAATCGCAGTCTGTTGTAAGAACCAATGATTTACCATGTTAACATAGATCACCAACATATACATTGCAGAATTTCACAGTTGCTATCTGTATTATCTCAGAATGTGTAGACCTTTATAAAATATAGGGGAAGAAACAGAGCTGAAATGGAGCCAAAATATCAGTCTAAAACATCCCAAAGAAAGAAAACCACAAAATACATCCTTTTTTTATGAATCCTAATTATGGCCTTCACAGAATTACAGATTTGGCCTGGTACTGGGATCTAATAGAAATCTATTATATGGACAGACCCCTGCTGCTCGCCCTCTTACTTCTTATTTAAGTGTGTTAACACAGCAGTTCAGTGATGGAAAAATGTCCTATTGCATGAGAAAGTGCAAAGATTGCTACTGCTGCAACTTTGATAACTACTTGCTTGTATGACAGAGATGCTGCCATGCAGCACCAGTTTCAAGTACATGGCACACTTGCTGCCATATGTTTGATTACTGCCCCACTATCCTTAGTCACTTGTCATTCTTCCCAGTTTGAAAACTAAATCTCCCCCAGCTGCTACTGCAGCCTCTTTATCTGCCATGGCCAATGAAACTGAGAGTGATAAATAGCACCCTGATGGTCAGGCATGCCCCAGGGAGAAGACCTGAACATCAGACTTATTTTGTACTGCTCCTGTTGACAACTGTCAATTCAGAAGCCTCATGTTCATTTTCATTGCTGACCAGCTCACAGCAACCCTTCCTTGACTATGTGCTAGCTGAATCACACCCTCTTAAAAGTATCCAATAGCAGTGGATACAAATATTTTAACCAATGTAGGATCTTTCTTGAAAAAAAACTACTTTATATTACTTAAGCACTGACTACAGTATGAAAAAAAAAATCAACCACCTGTTGCACAGTAGCTGGGGTTTTTTTCCCTCTTATTTACACTAAAGTCCAAAAAGAGAATAACAGAGCCAAGCATTTGACCCCACATCTGTCCTCACCAGCACTGGTACTGATAAACATTTTGCAGCATCCTCTGTAAGGTCTAAGATCTCAACCACCTAAGTATCTCAAAGACTTTGAAGTAATGAGAGACAATAAATCTGGTGACTCAGTCCAAACAATTACATCAGTACCATCTCCATCGCAATAACTGATGCAACATTTTAAAAACAAGGAGGCAAGGGTGACCTTTGAACAGCACTGCTAAAATTCTCAAAGCTCTGATTCATGTGTAGGCCTTATTGTTAAGTGTATTTTAGGGGATAAGCAGCTTGAATTTCATATTTCAAAACTCAAGGAAATGAATATATAAAGGTGATATTTTGAACAGAACATTTTGATGGAAAACAAATTCTAACTTCTTCTCTTCTTAGGGTTTTTCTGTCTTCCATCTCTTGATGCAGGAGATCTTTGAAGGGGAGGATCCCTCTGTTTAAAGAAGTTGTGTGCTGGGTCCATGCAATATGGAGCTCATTTTCCCATAACAGTCCTCACAGTGCTGTGCTTTGCATTGGTGTCTGGCTGATAACACACCAGTGTTCTGGCTACTGCTGAACAGGGCTGGCACAACATCAGTGCTGTCTCTTCCCACCGTCAAGGGCCTGGGAGTGGGCAAGGTCCTGGGGGGGGACACAACTGGACCAGGTGACAAAAATTTGAAAATCAACAGACATTAAATAGCAATTCTATTGATAAATTGAATTATGATTTTTTTAAGGCACCTCAAAATCATTCTTGAACCCTTCATGGCCACTTGCATGGTCTTATCTTTGTTTTGGTTTCTACAGCAGGTGAAAGGCTCTAGAAACACCTTCAAGAACAAAACATGCATTAGGTATTTGGCATATCGTGAGAAGACAAATGTGCTGTCAGAGGAGAGTATTCAGCCACTTCCTATAAATCAAGCAAAACTAAAATCATTATAAATGAAGGGAAAGGCTTCAATTACGCAGCTCTTGAGGGCTGGCTACTGGAAATAATTTTCAAAGCCTATGCACAAGCATACATACCAACAAACTAGCAAAAACAAAATTTATTTTGTAGATCATATACAAAAACTATGGGATGAATGGATTTAAAACTTTAGTAATGCCTGAATGACAAGGATGACAATATGACATCCTGCACAAATGCTTCAGACATACAGCAGGAGTTAATATTTCAGAAATTCAAGAAAAGAGTAGGACTATCACAAGGACAGAGCTACAAAATAATGTGGTTATTAAAGAAAGGCTGCAATTACAGGGATAAAGTACAGCTGACTGAAACAAGTTCTATAGCTAATACAAAGGTATTAGTAGAAATTCTGCTGTAATCTAGCTATAAAGGTTGATTAATAAAATTACAAGAGTATTTGAATACTTTAAATTCCACCTAAAGCAGATTATTGCTATGCAATTGTAGTTACAGAAAAAACTGGCTTTTCAAATAAGCCCACAGAAACCTATTTCACAAGAGGTAAACATAATTATATGAAAGCCTAAGAGGATATAAAACTTTATAAGCAAAAAGCAAAGGCAAGAGGGATATGATGGGGTGGAGAACAGGAGGAAAAAAGCCAATATTAGTCTTTGCCATAGGAAACAATAAGTAGATTCAGGTATTGTACGAAATAGAAGGACTGCAATTTACATAAGTAAATAGCCGTTTCTTGCTTACTCTCTTCCTTTCATTTTATTCACAACCTCCAGTTCTGCTGACCTCTGTTTGCTACTTAACTACACCTAAGTTCTCTTCCAGTTCCTTTTAAATTAGCTTCCCCATTACTGAGCACCTTTATGTACTTGTAGAAAACCTGTGCATTGAAGATTTAGGTAATTTATAATTTCCCCAAACAATAATAGCAATGAGAAATAATTGCAAATAATTATACCACCAGTAGCAAGAACTTGGCCAAGATTGCAGCTTAGCAAATGTTTCATTTTTTAAAATTTAGATCCTAAATGGGAAATGGGCAGCAAAACTATTAAACTAAGAGCACACTATTTACTGACTGAGGGATCTATAAAAAACCAATGCAACAGAAATGGGAAGGGTGTGGGCATGAACCTGTGATGCACAGCAGAGCATTTTATTTGGACACTCACTATGTTCTGCTGAAAACCCAGTCTGTTTTTCACCTTCCCTGAAATGACTGAATCCACATCACCAAGCAGAGGGGAGGAGAAGTTTTCAATGTCTTCTTCGAAGTACGTTCCACCTTTGTACAATGCACTTATGTAGTTACTGAGCCACAGAAAGAAATTACATTATAATCTATTGGCTGCAGCAATGCAGTGCATTCCCATTCCTAGTCCCTGCCCCATGAATATGAAGTAATCATGAAGCATAACAACATCAACAGGCAGGACTGGGAGCTGCCCATCCATCAGTGCTCTACAAGACGGGGCTTAGGATGCAGTCTGAAACTGATGTAGCTCAGTTTGAATTCATCTTTGCAGTGTCTGCTCCAGACTCCATCCTCAGCTCCATCTTGTAAAAGCTCATAAAGTTATCTAATTACAGCATATCTTGTTAGCTGCATGAGTATTTAAATATCTTTTATGAAGCCAAACAGCACCAATCAAACATAAATGCACCTACCTTTTCAGAAATGCATAGTTCTCAGGGTTGCTGTTCCCTGAGATTCTCCTTGGGGTTGCTGTTCCCCGAGGTAATAAGGCTTTCGAGCTTCTCTTGCTCAAAAGGTCTCACGCCGGAGCCAGAGATGACAAGCTGAGTCTGCCAGTGCATGTTTCCAAGGTTGTTTATTCTTCATTATCTCTCAGTTCTTTCTCAGCTCTCCCAGGCCGCCCTGGCAGGGTACATTATCTTAGTTCTTTCTCTGCTCTGCAAGGCATCTCCAGCAGAGCAGGACATGCGGTGGACTGGGTGCATCAGAGGGTCCCGGACCTTTTGTACCATTTCTCTGACCCAACCACTGTCCACAACATCCTTTTTATTTACAGAATTTTACCAATACCTACTACCTATGTTAACATGTCATTTCTACTCCAAACCAATCCTTGTAATACAGCTCAGCAGAAAATGGGGGACAAGAACAAGAACAAGGAGGACAGGACCACTCCCCAATTCCTCCATCTTGCATCTTCAAACCCATATACTAGCTACTACTTATTTTAAATTCTCTCAGCTTGTGATTCTTCATACAATGTGGGAATTCACTTGCATGGTCAGGGATCAGAGGCAGTGTCCTCCTGGGCTCTGTGTGAGGCTGATTGACCCCCTTGTACAGATCCCAGACCCCCCTGTCCGGTCTCCAAACCCTCCAGGGTAGCCAGAGGGATGTTCTAGACTCCGACACATAGTCTGTAACATTATGTTCCAAAAATTTTAATTGCGAGGACGATTCAAACCCCTAATCTACTGGGCAGAAAGGGAAGCATCACTACATGGAAATATTTGCTAAATTCAAAACAAATTCAAGAATAATTTCAAGCAATTAAACTCCTTAAATCCACTTATTTCTATTGTAAGATAAATTTGCTTATAAAAAGATAAGCACAATTTCTGTAATTCATGGATGTCATGTCAAAGAAACTGTTTAAATATAGAATACAAATAATTAACAATTAACTTGAATTTTGAAAACGTGAAAATGCTTAAGTAGTATTCCAAAGTGATAATTTATTTTATGTAAATCTAACTGCAAAAAATTACATTAATCATTCATCAAGAACTGTAGTGATAGGAGAAAGAGTAATAGGTTCAAACTGAAAGAGGAGAAATTCCACTGGACATACAGAGAAGTTCCTTCCTGTAAGGGTGGTGAGACAGTGGAACAGATTGCCCAGAGAAGGTGTGAATGCTCCATCCCTGGCAGTGTACAAGGCCAGGATGGACGGGTCATTGAGCAAATTGGTCTATGGGTGCTGTACCTGCCCAGGGCAAGGGGGTTGGAACTGGATGGTTTTTAAAGTCCCTTCCAATTAAAACCATTGTATGATCCTCTAAAATAAGAGTTTAATTATATTGTTGACCTTAGTTGTACTATTTTGGAAAAAAAAATGCAACATGCACAGCTTCCTCAATATATTGTGCATTAAACTTACTCACACTTTTAAAAACTCACTTTTAAATATTAAACCAGTTGAGTAGTTAAAGTCTTTTGCCTCTTTTTCTTCTTCTAGAATTAGAAAAGGACACTCCCTTCTCTAACAGTTAAAACCACAATTGACTCTTCTACTCTTGTCTCCTTTCTTCTGGTATTATATTAATTTTCCCATCCCTGGATTAATTCTCTTCTTTTCCATCTACTTTTTAAACTATTGTTATTTTATACCCTTTTTTTTTAGTAAAATTTATTATTTACATAACTCAGAACCATTCCTGAATGGACTTGAGGGAGAAGGGAGGAGAGGGCAGGGGGAGAAAAGAAGCAATGCCTCAGCAGCTGTAAGGCTTCTAACTGAATTCTGCATCCCATTCTCTATTCAGTGAAACTCTTTTGTATTTTTACAGCCCATTTCATAACAAATGGTAACTACCACTACTTCTAGTAGCTGCAGACCCCAGAAATACATCAGAGCTTGCATAGGCTCAGGACAGCACAAAGCACTTTTACAGCAGGACATCTCCAGTCACTCTAGACCACTCTCCTGTGTGGTCACATCCCCCAGCAGGAAGCACTGCTGGGGGCACAGCTAAGCAGTAGATATAAATGTCCAGGGCAAGGATGAAATAGTCTCAAACTAAGTTCACAGTGTCACCTCTTCAGCTTTCACATCCTTTAAATAAATGAATAATGGTTTTTGAGTTTTGAATCTTTCCAGAAAAGATCTCATGAATACTGATCTAAGACACAAATAGTCTCCCAAAAAAAAAAACAA
>VXBR01008118.1:777769-873624 GCA_013400215.1 Cisticola juncidis
CCAAAAAACAAATCTCCACCCACAAGAACACACAAATAACATATTTAAGAAAAAAATTACCCTGAACCCACATAATTGCCCATCATACACTTTGGCAAACATATTAATGTTTCCTCAGCAAGCATAAGCTTTCCAGCCTCACTTCCACTCGTGGGTATTACTGGGCCTCCACAGTGAACATTAAAGACAAATGTAGAAAAGGATACTAAGGAGAAGAAAAGTAGAATTAAAAAAGTAATCACATTAGTCATTCCATTATTAGAAATTTCTAATAATAATTATGTTGAATCATTCCTTTAAAGTAACTATTTTAGTAGTAGGCATTGAAAAAAAAAAGGCATACCAGGATTTTGAAGTGCTATTCCTAACACCTTCCAAAAAAAAAAAAGATAATAAAGTTTGGGAAGGTCATCTTTGCAGCCTATTGCATTTTTTCTGGGGTGGTAATACAACTGTTGTGGGAACAAAGTAAAATTACAAACCTGAAAAAATTCCCAAAGGAGCACACTAGACAAACATGAAATAACAGGTGTTTGTCCTCAAATTCTTGCTGCTAATAAAGATGCACCAATGTCCCCATGGGTTTAAAATAAAAATGTAGACACTTACAATCAATTTCAGGAATATTATGAGAAGCACCTAAGGCAGTTAGGATTTTTTAGCCTGGAAAAAAGTAGGCCCAGAGGTGGCTTTATTACTCAGTACAGCACCCTGAAACAAGACTGTAGCCAGGTGGGGTTCAGCCTCTTCTCCCAAGTAACAAGTGATGGGACAAGAAGAAATGGCCTCAGGCTGTACCAGGAGAGGTTTAAATTGGAAATTAGGAAAAATTTCTTCACAGAAAGAAACGGTTGACAAGCATTGCAAGAGTCTGCCCAGAGAAAGAGCTGAGTCACTATGCATAGAGATATTTAGAAGATATGTAGATGTGTAACTCAGGACATGTTTTAGTGGTGCACTTGGCAGTGCTGGGTTAACAATTGGACTTGATGATCTTAAAGGTCTTTTCTAACCTAAACAATTCTGTGATTCTACTTTTCCACAGAGATCTACATCTTGTTTTACACACAGCTGAATTACACCTATGTAATAAGGGAATTAGATTAAATCAGATTAAAAAAAACCTCAGACAAGATCCAGATCTGTCCTGTAAACACAGTTTTTCAGAAGATTTAGAAATGGTTAAATTTTACATGTTTTTGTGTGGTTTATAGTGTCCCACATTACACAAGGGGGACTAAGAAATCTGTTTTTTCTTGCAGATCTTTCTCTGTTTTTCTAGATTAGTCAAACATATCTTCTCACATCAGTGTCAGCAAGGGATGACTAGAAAGGAAACTTAGTTTCTAGTATAGCTCCAAGATATTGAGAAATGACATCCTGAGGAAAGCAATGTTATTTTCAGAAATTCATAGCTCCTGTAAAGTTAAATTCTGAATTGTAAAATAAAGAAAGAAGCAAACAAAATAATAGAATAATAGAATATTGAGTACAAGTCATGTATCCATTAGAGAATTGCAAGATTTATACAACCATCATTCCAGAATTTAAGACCTACTAATTTTTTTATTTTATTTTTTAAGAAGTGCATGGTCTAACTCAGTTATTCAGGATTAAAATTCCTTTTAAAACCAAGTTTTCTCACATTCATACAAACAACAAAGATTCTCAATGATCAGAATCAGTTTAGAAAATGGATTTGAATGTTGCTACCAAAATAAATGCGCAGCTATGGTCAAGTCAGGGAATCAAGGTACCGTATTGTTGTAGTGTAAATTTTGGGGGGACCCAGGGAGGGTTCCCCGGGAGCCCCCCGGGGTCCTAGGGTCGTGGGTGTTCGTGTGCTGGCAGGCAAAGGGACTCAGACGGCTGCTGAGGTGCTGATGAGATGAGGGTTTATTCAGTCTCACTCCAGGAAGGGAGCATGGTCACTGCGGGAGAGGGGGAAGGGAAGGGGAGAGAGGGAAGTGGGGAGAGGGAAGGGGAGCGTCCGGACACCTCCAGGGGGAAGAGGGGCAAAGAGGGTGAGGCTTCTGCGTTTGCACTCTTAACCCAGAGGTTCAAAGGAGGCGCGGTAACGTTCTTAGACAATGAGGTTATAGACACACGATACTGCAGGGAGCCAGAGCACAGCATTTCAACAAAATGCAATTCCACACTGTATAAGGACTAGGGAAAAACACCTTTGAAAAAGTTCCATACTTTTCCTGTAAATGAAAAATGTAACTTCATCTGAATTAACATGTAGCTTATTCCAAACCGGATAACGAGAAGTAGGTGGGATTTAAGCAAGTATAGCCAGAATTGTACAAAATGCTTACAATTTTATGACGAGAGATTTAAAAACAGTGGATCTCTACTCTAGGACAAGTAGCGTGCAACAAGAAAACAGCAATATTTATTAAAATCAGTACCGTAAGGAAGAAAGTTTAGCAGTTCCTCTCAGTAACATAGGCGATCCCAAAAATAAAAATTAAGCAAATTTAATTTTTTTAATATAATGTAACATTTTGAAAATAATTTGCAGCAGAATGTACAAACAACAAAAGTTTAGAAAGATTCAAGGAACACCTGAATATTAGTATAAACAGGAGTAGTTCAAGTAATGAGAAATGCTGGAAAGTACCTTTGCTTTTCCAAATTTTATAAAGCTTTACATTTCCAGGCTTAAGTCAATCCATCTAAAAGCACAGCCAGTGATGAACAGGACTACAAGTTATCCTATTCTGCCTCCAAGGAGTTGTGATGCTTTTCAAACCAGCTATTTGTGCTAGCTATTGTTGACAGAAGGACATGCAAGACAAACCTCAGCTCAATAAAATCTGTCAATTCCTACACTCACATAAAATTACCAATCTAAGGAACAGCCTTTTCCCTGAGTTCTCACATGATTATCAATATTTCTACATCCATAGCCCAGAAAGTTTATACTGGTATATAAACTGCAAGAGCAAGAAAAATAGCCAGCTTTCTGAATGCAGACAGCAATAATTCCCTATTGCAGGTGTCATGCTTTTTGGTAGTTTGGCGTCAGATACAAAAAGAGAGTTCTTCTTTTTTTGTCCTGGTCTCATTTCTACCCTGCATTTAAAAATGCTGAATTTTTCTTTTATTTCCCCTGAACGGCACTCAGCCTCAGCACTTAGCAATATAGCTTGAGATTGGATTAACTGCAGCAGACCAGACTCTCTGGAAATAAATTTTAAAAATCCTACATTTAAAAAATGCACCACCTAGTCCTAAATGTCTTTTCAAAGTCATAGACAGGTACACATGCAGCAAGGTCTTCTGGAAAGAAAGAAACAAGAGACTAATGCATGAAACTAGAAATATTTTTAAATGCTTAAAATTGAATTAAGGGTGTTGCTTTCCCCATCTCCCTCCCTGAAAAAAAAAAAAAAAAAACACCCACAAGGATATTTCTCCCTCTTAACAGATTACATTGAAAATGCCATTCTTTTTCCTAACAGAATTTACAAAGCAAGACAAGAAGATCCATGTCTATTTATGTTTATATAATCACCAGTATAAGTATACTTATATGTATTGCATACATGTATACTTGTATATATGTATATACTTGTGTATATGTAACAAGGATAACAGGAAAAACATACATGAACTGAGACTTAATATGAGCAAACCACTTACAGAGATATAAGAATCATAAAAAAGGGACAAAATCCAGCCTTTCACAGAAGATTAAAAGACACCTCCTCCAAGTAAAGTTATTTATGGTCAAGAACTAATATGTTTATACCATACCAACACCTTTTTAAAGCTGTATACATTCAGAAGTAATCCAAAATTCCAATTAACAACTGCAGAATTGTAAGCACTTAGTGAGAAGGGCACAGGCTAGAAAACAATCTGTGATGGGGTTTGATCATCTGTATGTTGTGACTAGTTTGTGCTAATATTTCAAATGTTGTTACAAGGGTGATGCTTGTAGAGTGAAACACTTTCTTAATATTCCTGTCTCTTACATAATTTTCCCCACATGCAATTTAGCTTTTTCTGATGACCTTTCCACAGTTTAACATTGCAGCTATGGTGCTCCACTTGTGAAGCCACAGAAGCAGCACTCTGTGAGGAGCCACTAGCCTCAAAGTTTCAAGTAAACATGCTATAAAAGAGGCATTTTTTCCCAGCTTTCTCTGCTTTTCAGCTTTGAGCCATTTTCCAGTCCTTGCTGGAAAATTGCAGTGAAGTAGCAAACTAAACAAGTTATATAAATTAAAAGTAAAAAGAGTGAGAAAAACATTGAAGAAAAAAACATTCTGTCACACACAGAGTCCTTGATTATAGCTCAGTACTTTTAGTTTTGTTTAAACAAAGAGGTGTCTTTCACAGATTCATAGGGTTGGACTAGCTCTAAAGAAGTCACCTGTGTAGCTCCCTCCCAAAACTACTTATAGCAATCCTGACTTTTTTTTTTGCTCTTTAGACTGATTATAAAAGATGTGCACTATCAGAGACCACACAGACACAAAGACAATGTAGATCAGTTATACTAGGGAAAAAAATTTCCAGCTCTAGCATGTAAAGTCGTTACAATTACAATGCATCAGGAATATAGAAAAAAAATTATTCTATTCTGTAGGAGAAGGGAATACAGATGATCTTGCCCCTGATAAGTAACAGCCTCGCCCCTGATGAGTCACAGCTTATCCAGTAAATATAAGTGTGATAAAAGGCAGTAGGTTAGCTCATGAAGGGGTCATCATGCAAGATCATGAAGGAGGAGGAACCTGGAGGAAGAGGGAGTGCAAGGATTATGAAGGAGGAGGAACCTGGAGGAAGAGGGAATGAGAGGATCATGAAGAAGAGGGATCCTGGGGAGAGAGAATCACTGCTGTGAGGTCAGTCTGGGTCTGCAGTCAGAGCCTGTTGTTGTAACCTGCAGTCACAGTCTAGCCAGGTAAAAGCTGCAGTCAGAGTCTGCAAACTGATACCTGCAGTCACAGTTTAGCAGGAAATAACCAGCAGCCAGAGGCTGCAAGGGAAACCTACAGTAGGAGCTTACTGCAGCCAGAGTCGGGGAATGGTTGGAGTCAGGATGGCTCAGCTGTAAAGAGGAGTAAACCAGGACCCTTTTCATGCTGTGGTAAACAAGAAGTCTGTGTCTCAGCTCATTTCTACCCTCTAACAAGAGGGCTGCTGCAGTACCATTCCTCTTATAGGTCTTTGTGCTCTTAGTATCCTCTGCAAGTAAAATGTCTCTTTTCTTTCCCTGAGAATCATGCTCCTTGACCATTCTCTCACCAGGTTCACTCCAGCTGGCCCACATTTTTCGATATGTGAGTACATGTTGTATGCTATCTAATGCCTTACAACTGCAGAACAGATTTTAAAGGATTGCATAGCTCATTCTAAAGCTATATTCCTATATATATTTATTTACTTACTTAGATGTCCAGGTTTGGCAATGGCAGATTGCTGGCATCTTTCTGGCTTATGATCTCTTGTTTTGCTACCTGATTAGAGATATTTATAGTATTTTAAGCATCTAACTAAGGTACTTGATTTGGAAATGTTCAGTTCCTCATTTTAGTCCTTTGCATAGTCCCAAACACACATCTAAAGTAGCCTGAACTGAGTAATAAATATGACTTCTCGGCATTTTCCGTGTGATGTATCAATTTATGTTATTGTCTTTTCCAATTAAATATTATCATGGGTCTGATATATTCACACAAGTATTACACACAAGTATTTCTGAAGATATTAATTTCAGAGTGGATCTACTTTGGCAGAAACTCAAGTTATGCAATAGTAGTCAGAAGATTCCTTCATATACCCAAGGACCAAAGCAACAAAAATAAGTAATTAACTGGGTGATGAAATTGAACAGTAAGGTCTCACAAGAAGTCTTCTGAACAAAAGGTAAAGATAGGCTTTTTATTTCATGGGCTCTGCAGATCAGGGGACAGAATGAAACAATAAGGTCATTCAAATTTTGGCTTGATATGTAGTTTACACTTTACAGTAGTCTATTTTATCATTAGACATGCCAAGAAGTCCTCAACTTGCTGTTACAAACTGCAGTTATCAACTCCCTGCTGATTAAGCTGAGTTAAAAAAAAAAAAAAAACAACTGTTACAAGCATCTGTAACGTAATTGTCACAGACTCACAGAGGTTTCCAAATTCCACCACTCTGACAACAATCCCTTGCCACATATTTTTTCAAAGGGGTCATCCAAAATTGGATCGGGGCAAAAGCTCTGACCTAGCATATTGTATTTCGTTACCTGTCAGTGGACAATAGGGAATATCTGAAAAAGGATCTGGAAAAAGCACTATATACAGCGTGCTAGTGAAAATTAGGTGGGAAAATAGGACAACATTTACATTGTAATGGTGTATCTTAGAAAAACCATGCTAAAATTGATATGAAACCTAAGAAATGAACCATAAAAACGTAAGCCTTAAAAAAAATCTGTTGTCACCATACAGAAACTGAGAGAAAAATAGCGAATCTAAATTGCTATTCTACAAGTACTAGTTTAGATTTAAGCCTTTATTATACTCAATACTTAATGCCCATGTCAGGAATGCCCAAAATACATAAATCAGCACTGATAACTTAGATTTTTGTAAATCAAGATCAGAGTCAGTCTAAAGAAATACAAGTGAACTGTCATTGATGTAGAGAAGGCAAGAGTATTTATGGTACTCACATTTACTTATATGTGATCTGTAGGAACTCAGCAAATGACTGGTGAGCATGGTGCTCCATTTCTAAAATGTTTTAAGGTAGTATTCTTAAAGTAAAAACCAAAAAAGATAAAGATGAAAACACCATGCTGAAGTAGCCCTTTCTACTAGCTACATTAAAAAGAAAAGTTGAAAAATCTAAGGTACTTTGGTACTTTTAAGAAGCCGTGACCTCCCTTGAAACACTGATAATACATTCCTTCTCCCTGGTCACCTACTGTCACAAAATATTCAGGGTTAATAAGATCTTTAGCTCTTCCATGGCAACTGGGAATTTTATTATCCAGTGCATTTAAAAATTTTAAACAAACGTGTACAGACAGACACAGATATGTGTATTTAAGTATATCCATATATAAAAATGCACAAAAATATAAAGAAGACTTATTTTCTTTGAAAACTAGGCAATGTTCCATATTGACCGATTTCAGAAAGAGAAGCTTTAGTTTTCTGTATTGTACTTGGGCAGTGGTTTGGGGTGCAGGTGTACAAGGCTTCCAGGAGTGTATTTTCCAGACTCATGCAATTATTGCAGTATCTAGTTTTGTAAATTCCACAGTGTACAGAAAACCTTTTCTTTCTGTCATCCCCATGACAGCATCAAGTTCAAATTACATAAACTTTAAGCACAGCCTACAATCATATTTGAGGCTATTTTCATCTTCTGAAGTAAGCGAAAAAATTAAATTTAGCATTCTCTTATTTTAACGTTCTGTTCACTTAGAAGGATTAATTTATTTGCTTTGAAAACTTTAGAAAGCCCACAGGTAACTGAGGGGTGTAATAAATACCTCTGTAATTCTCATATTATATCCTTTCTGAGGCTGTAGCTATTTCACAGTAACACCCTTCCAGATTGCCCATAAAGGTTTTATTAAAAATGTCAGCTGATGCATACTAACTGCATCTGTAAGATGCAGTGCCTTCTAGAAATGTAAGCAAAAATTCCATAACTTCTAATACATTATAATTTCTTCTGTGTACAGTATTTGTATTTCAATATATTGTAGACATAAATAAAATTTATGCATTAATAACAAAATTTGAGTTGCACTTGGTGCAGATATTGTCTTATTATTATTTCCATCTACTTTTGACAGAAATATTATTATTTTCATTTGTTCTGAAGGGACTACCTGATGCTATCTATGTTTACTTTAGCAGAATGTTCCATAAATCATTCATAATAAAGATGAGGAAATTACAGAACTTTGAAGTATAAAATGCAAGTTTAGCAACAGCATGTATTGAATGTTAAGATATCAGTCAAGTACATCTTCAGACCAACTTGTAGGAAATATGCAAAGGAAATAGAATCTTTTCTGGTACAGGCGATCTGTGAATCAATATTATACCAGCCATTCCAGAGTTTTGAACACATTTTTTCCCCATCTACTCTACCTAGCTCTGTTTCACTGAATTAACCTCTAAATGAAGAAATATCAAACTAAAATCTAGTGAGGAAAAGAAATACATTTGTGTACTGTTTACATAGTAATATATTCACCTGGTTATTTTAGGATTTTATTACTTAAAATAATGCTGTTGAATGAGAGCAACAAAGAACTTCCATCAGGCACCATGGAAACTCATAATCATTAAGCCATCTTAGACTAGGATAATAAAAATAAACAGACTTTGTTCCTTAGTGATACAGGATAAATCACAAAAAGAAGAATGGAAATAATGATTGCAAGACTACGGCACAGTCATTATCTGTAGACAATGCAGAGGAAATAGCAGTGAGACAGCCAAGGAGTCATAGTGACAGATTTGGAGGTCATTTACACCTTCCGTGATGACCAAGTGTATCTTTGAAATGTCATATACCAGCTTTAAACAGATATATGGGAGTTCATTTTTCATTTTATATAGAATATTCCGCAAGCAATATTTAAGTAACTTTGTAAATTATGACAGTATAATGCTTCTAGGCCTGTATAATTAAAGGTATATTTCTCTACTTCATTACATCCCTGAAGCTCTTTGCCCCAGATTAAGACAGGTGGGATATTTTGATTTGATCAGGCAAGTCACTATAAAATATTCTTGGTTTGAGATTTATGGGTAGGAGCTAAGTAGCTAAAAGTCAGGAGAGGACTTAAAATATTGGTTCATTTAGAAAATGCAATAGCTTTTAAAACAGCATCCAACCTATTTACCTTCTTTTTTATGGTAAGCATGTTAATTAGGTTTCTCTGAGCATATAAATAAAATCTGTACACAAACACCTCACAGATTTACTTTGTATGCTGTGGTGCTGTTTTTACCTATTCTTGATTGCTATCTAGCAACCTTCAAAATATGAACTGTGTCTTTCAAAATCATATTTTTCTCCTCATGTTTTTCTTTATAAATGCAGAAAAAGGAAAAAATATAGATAACAAAGCTGATAAAGCTATTATAAAAATAATTCACTAGAGATAAGATGCCCTACACTTCTCTTCCATGAAATGCTATTTTTTAGGCTTAAAGGACCTACAAATCACATTTCAAATTCTTGAAAGCAAGGTTTGGGATATCATAGGATTAATCTTGAGTTAAGATCATGGTACTAACACATATTTCTAGCACATATTTTGATTTAGAATAGGAGAGAATATCTTGGGTTTGAAGATCATTTATGTCTGGCCCTCCTGCCATGGGCAAGGATGTCTTCCACTAAACCAGGCTGCTCAAAACCCCCCTAACCTCAAATATTTCCAGGGTACCCACTGATACCCTGTGAGTTCCACAGCCTCACTACCCTTGTAGAGTGAAAATTTTCTACTTAATATCTAATCTAAACCTGTCCTCTTTCAGTTTGAAGCCATTTCCCCTTATCCTATTTCTAGATGCCCTAGTCAAAAGTCCCTCCCATGTTCTCTTGTAGGCCCACCATAGGTACAGGAAGGCTGCTCTTGAGCACTTCTCCCTGGAGCCTTCTCTTCTCCAGGCTGAACAGCCCCAGCTCTCTCAGCCTGTCTCTGCAGGAGAGGTGCTCCAGCCCTCTGAGCATCTTTGTGGCCTCCTCTGGACTGTCTCCAACAGGTCCACATCCTTCTTTTGTTGGAGTTCCCAAAGCTGGGTGCAGCACTGCAGGTGGGGTATCATGGGGAGTAGAGGGGAAGAATCACCTCCCTTGACTTGCTGGCCACACTGCTTTTGATGTAGCCCACCAGGATCTGGCAGGTTTTCCAGGGATCTCTCTTGCTGAATGTCTGCTGAAGGTTGTTCTGTCTGCAGCTCTATTGCTACCTGTTAAAAAATCTAATTTACTATTAAAACAACACTAGAAGACACTACATTTTGATACTGCTGCCCAAATAAAGGTAAATAGGGAGTCACTTTAAAGTCACTGTTTCTAGAGGTTCATTTGGAATTTTGGGGTGTTTTTTACCTCGCTCATAAACTTCGGATTGTAAAACTTTCTTTCTAGTCATAGTTGATATTAACACAGCAAAGTTTTAAAAATCTAATTATCATCTTACTGTATCTTTAATTATATTATACATAATAGAAAACAATCAATAAGGTCAAGCAGGCAAACTACATCCATATAGTAGACAATGATACCATGTTGCAGGAATTTCAGAAGAAATACTTTGTTTGTTTATAAACTAAAGGAAAACGCAGCTTTGACAACATAGTGGGTCAAACTTTGCCCAGGCTTACAACTGCTACAAAATTCTGTCTGAGTGATTATAAAAACTATGCTGGTATCTCCCATCTTTGCTTCTGAATTCTGATTAATTCAAAAAGCACTTGTCAGCTTCCCTTCATCCTACATTTCTGATATTTCAAAGTGGTTTTAGCCAGATATAATCCTTTTCCTCTGATGAGGCAGCCAGCAGAAATCCCCAGTCCACCCCTGCTCAGTGACTAAGAGGTCCTGAATCACTGCTGGGAGGGCTGGCAGCAGCCAGCAGCCACACCAGAAAGTACAAATTGCTGCACTGGAAGAGTAAACAGCTTATTAATATAAATAACATTTGTTTTCTTTGTCTTTTTACAGCTGCCACCTTATAAATCCAACTATTTTGCACTTCCTCTTTTTTTTTTCAACTAAATTAAGCCAGACAGGTGCCTCGTACACTGTGGGAACCACAGAACAAAACAAGAAAAACAGCAGGGGAAGCTAGTCTTTGAAAAGGTACAATACAAAAAAAAAAACAAAAAACAAAAACAAAAAAAACAATTTTTAGAAAAGCATTCTGTAACAGTGAATTCTCTAGAGGAGCTCCCTACCCTGGTTACATATCAGATGGGACATTTAGTAACTACAGAATTGCAAAATACCACATCTTTTTTTAGTCTTCATGTGTTTAGGTGACAATCCATGACACCTTTATCATATAATATATAAATAAAATAGAATATTTTGTGAGTGGTAATGGTTGTACACAAGTTTCACTAGACCTTTAGAATAAATTATTTCTCTCCATCTATTGTACAGCTCTGCCATTGACTCAGCTTTGTTAATAAAACCTTAAATTCTACTGTCCCTTAAGAAAAAAAAATATATCTAGCTACTTCCAGCTCAGCAATAAATTTCAAACTACCTTGTAAACTATTATGAGTTACACTAATCTTAAAAACAGCACAGTAAATGTTTCAGAGTGGTTCCAGATGTACCCAACCAATTCTTCACCTGAAATGTAATCTGTCAATCAGTACACAAGAGAAGAATAAACCATTAAGATCTTTCAGAAACTAGAAGTAATTTTAGAGAAGCAGCTCAGGATCTTCGTGCCTCACCACCCATGTCACAAGATTCCAGCCCTGCTGCCTCTCACCTCCCATTAGCCATGCACATGAGAGTAAAATGAGGGCAAGCATCGTTATGGTCTGATCTGCTACACCTCTTGTTCAAGTACAAGCAAAGAATTGAAGCCTTGGAGGAAGATGCCCTACCTACATCTCAAGCAGTGAAAGGGATTTGGACACAGAATTCCAATGGCTATTTTCCAAACATGAGCATGTTTCAGCACCTGAGCATCATGAGTGACCTGAAGAAACTTATAAGAGAGTTCCTGTATATGAATGCCCAAAATAAGTTGAAAATTAATAGGACAAGAAAAGCTATTTAAGTTTTGCTTGTATAATGTGTACAGAGTTTACAGCTGTGTGTCTCATTATTCACGCATTTTTGCCTATACATAAACAGGTATCCTATCTACACTTTACATCTTTACCCAAAAGTTGGCTGGCCTACTAAACAATGTATTGCAGTTCTCACTAAAACAACACCTCTGCTCCTACTGTGATCTGAAACCTTAATTTCCTCATGGTCACTCTCTGGCAGGCATATTCCTTGCCTCTAGAAAGCACATCTCCATGGTAAGAGGGACAGAGGTGCAAAGAAACCATCTTAATTTTAGGTGCTGGGCTGCAGAGCCTAATGCTCAGTGTGCCACTACATTCAGAGGAGGCAGAGGAGGCAGAGGACACAAGGTAGCACCTCTACTCTGCATGGACTGCACAGTGAGCTCTACATACAAACCTAACCCCAGCACCTTGTTTCAGTTTCTGAATTTTGGTAGCATGAAGTCCCTTTCCTTTCTCCTCCACCAGGACACCTTTTGATTTATTTTACTCTTTTTATTTTATTTTATTTTATTTTATTTTATTTTATTTTATTTTATTTTATTTTATTTTATTTTTCATTTGTCAGAAATTCCTTTTGGTATCTGGAAGAATAAAACCTCAACAAAGATGCACTACAATGCAGCTGGGCCAGCCTAAGACTTAGGGTTTCCTATAAAGATTATCAGTACTTGACCACCTTGATAAATCTTCTACAAAACATGCACCTCCCCTGAGCACAGTTAGTTTAAAGGTACCCCAGCTCATTTAAAATGACCAGTTAATCAGGGGTAAGTATACAGCAGTTGTTTAAAGGTGAACTGCCATAAGAATTGGAAAACCTTTGCTTAATCTCCAAATTGCCTTTAGAAATTCAAAAAAGATTCAGAGTGGACCTTTGACACTTAGCTAATTACAAGGTTTTTACAGATTTGAGCCCACTTATTTTGATGATAGAAAGGAAAGAAAGCTAATGAAATTTTGGCTTCCACTCAGCATTCACCAGATCTGCTGTGCTAAATCAGTTAATCCAGAAAAAACAGCTAAATCAGTTAATCATTGACAAACTTGCAGCTCCACTTTGGAGAGAGGAGGCAAGAGGCAAGCAGGTCAGATGTGTTTCTGCCTGCTGATGGGAGAGAGCACATAATGGGGTGACTCTGCTTACTGTTTGTGCTGCCTGGAGGAAGCAGGATCTGCTCTGAAAAGACAGACCCAAGAAGATGTCTACAGAGACCAAACGTGAAAAGGGATCAAGGCATTTGTTTAAATTAGGTTCAGCAAGGCTCCAGGCAGCAGCAAAGGTACCAGGACTTTTACCAGCATCAGGTTATAAATCAATGCCTGGCAGACTATGAGCTAAAATTATATCTCACAGAGATGCTATCAACAGAGAACTAGGAGAGCTCCAAGAGAAAGGCAATATCTTGCACACAGATAATTGGCCCGTTTTAAGAGATGGGCTACTTATTCATACTCTCCTGACCCAGAGATTTGCAGGGATTTCATTCAGCTGAGAAAAGCTGTGTTTAATTTTTACCTCCATGGCCTGAAGGCTGTTGGAACTGGGTTCTGTTGAACTGCCTAGGAAATCCTCTTTGCAGAGAAAGCCTTAGCTGTAACCCAGAGTGTTGGGGTTTAGAGAAAGATGAATTAAACCCTTTCCATATGTATTTTATCTGCTTCCTGCAGTTCAGCAGGGGGGCAGCCTGCCAGAAAGGTAGGTCACAGGCCACTCTTTCCTATACAGAGAAACCATTTTTCATAAGAGTAAAAAGGAAAGAGCATGATGACAACCAGGAGCCTCACCTGGTGGTCCTCATTCCTATGTACGAGGAAAATGGCTTCCACAAACCTCAGTAAGTCATGGAAAACTCAGAAAGTGACTACCTGCTGAGCTTGTTTGAACCAGAATTATCCATTAGCTTGAACATTTTGTCAGCCTCCCTTATTTTACTTCCATGCCAAAACAGATCTAAGAGCCGTCACCATATGTTGTTAGTATTCATTTACTTATGCATTACTTCTTCTTTTTACTGAACAGATGCCACCGCAATTTGGAGAACTCAAATGTTTTTGCTTTCTTTCTTTTCCTGACATACATTAAACTAAAACTAATAGTCCAGAACTCAGCAGCCTGGGTTTGGGTACTGCTCTGTAACAAGGAAAAACCAGAACCTAAATTTCACTTACAGAATTTTCCATAAGCCCAGAATAAATTCCTGTTGTCAATATTGTCTTACACACATGACAGCAAATTACTAAAAAGCTGATTTTGATAAAAGGTGATTGAAATCCCTCATGCCTCTTTAACCACCACACACATGTTCATATATTTGAGAAGTAGTATGAGCGCAAAAATTCATATTTTGAAAGAGGATATTAACTATGCAGAGGTAGATAATGAAGCAAAAGAAATGTTTATAAGCATCGTCTTCGTTTACAAGGCCCCAAAAACCTTACCCTGAATACTGTGCACAACCCTCATCCCCCAGGGGCAATAAAAATTAATCCAATCTGGAACAGATACAGGGAAGCATTTCTAAGGTGATCAAGGAAGTGGAGGGCTGATCTTAGTAAAGAAGATTAAAAGAAGGCTAGATCATACATCCAGAGAAAAGTCTGAGAGTGGATCTTAAAGTTCTATGTTAATAGGTCAAAAGGTAAACAGGAGGGAGAGAAAAGGAACTATTCAAATTTAGAGTCAATGTCAATGGAAAAGCAAATGGTTATAAATTGACCATAAATTACTTTCAACCAGAGGTGAGAAGAATATTTCTAAACAACAAAGAAATGAAACTTTGGAAGCCTTCTTCAGTAGAAGCAGAGAGGGAAAACACTTTAATTTAGTGCAAGATGGAGCTCAGTGGATTTGTTTGGTAATAACAACAAATTGGATTAAATTACACAGTCCCTTCTGTTCTATATTCTTTTATTTTTTTCAAAATAGAAACTGAGAATATTTGTAGATATTTGTAATGAAGTATACAAGGATTAAGATAAGACTTTAATGTATAGAACAATTTTTTTCACTCTTAAGACAGCAGCAATTCATACTGCCTTCAAAAGAAATCATGATGCAAACTACAAAACCTAGACAATTACTTCCAGATTAAGCCTGGGGTTAATTTCCGATTAATGCAGCAAACTGCATTTCTGAGAGACTATGTATTTTTAGCTCTTGGAAGGTTTTTTCCTTTGTACTATCATCTAAAAAATCATGTCTAAACACTTCACACTGAAGTGAAAAATGGTTACTGTTGGATTTAGCCCTGAAAGATGAATGTGTAGCTGGTCAATAATCCATTCTAATTTTTTTATTTCATGTGTTTATTTTTAAATGCTACACTGCTGATTTGGTTAAAACACATTCCAACATCACAGTGAATCACAGATAATCCTCAGGTAACAAGGGGCTAATTTTATATCCACTTAAAAAGTAAGATTTAAATAAATGTTAATAAAACAACTGGAGTTAAGTATCCAGTGGAATGGCATATCTTTAACTTCAGCTTGGAAATGGGTGAAAAGAAAGAAAATACAGTAAAAATATCGTTTCTGAAGTATTCAGAGGGGTGAGCCTACTCTGAAAAAGGTAGCTTGTAAATTTGTCCTATCATCATCTAGATAAGTAAAATGGGAGTCAGTGACTCTGTAAATATTCACAGGTGGGAGTGGAGAAATCACAAAGTGATCTGTCTGGATCTGAGCACCGGCATGTATATTTCAGGGCAGGATGCAAATTTCCTTTCAGAGGCTTCAGCAGTAGTATTTAAAACATTTCACTGTCTGAGTTGGGACTTTTGCTTTGCTTTTAGGAAGAGCAGATGTCATTTCTGTAGTTTCACCTTATTTAAAAGGATAAATTGAAACCGTGAAAACAAGACTCCAGTGATGCAGCAAGATGGACATTAGCATAACAGGAATACTGGTGGCTTCTGCTTCTGCAAGAATGTTCAGGCCACATTATTAAATTGCAAGAATAGATAGGCTTTCTCTTTTGTGGGATAGGGTCTCTAGAGAATGAAGGGGAATCGAAATAGTTAAAAAAGTCCAGACCCTGGTTGCCTACAAAGTTAATCTTTCTTTCGTAAGGTAAGCAAAAGACGTTTCTCTCTGGGGAAAGGGAGAGCTAATCTGCCATTAACAGGTACAAAGTGAGTCCTGCTAGCAGCTGGAAATCTAACCATCCAAATCCCTCTATTTCAAAGCTTCCCACAGTATGACCCCATATTCTGATTACAGCTTGGATTTCCCCCTTTGACATCTCTCTGAAACAGTGAGCATTTTGCTATCAATGCCAAGCTTCCAATTTGAGTTATTCAGTGGAGTGAAAAGGGCAGAGTACATATTTTAGGATTTGACTTTTTGGGCCAAAGTTCTGTTCTCAAAGTGCCTATAATTGAGAGGACTGGGGTTTAGTGTCCCTAAAAGTCCTTTTTGAAGCCCCTCTTCCTTATTAACCACTTTTTTGTTATCAGCAACTTGTGTAGAAAGCTGACTTCTGCAGTGTTTTGTTGATTCACACCATTTGTCCCAAAATAGGAAAAAAACTTTTGTAATTATATTGTTTGGAACTGTTTTAAGAGTAAATTCCATGGTTACTGACTCTTCCAGACTTAAAGGAAATTAAGAAAATAAAAAGATAATAAAAAAGTAAATGGGCCTTTATATTCCAAGTCTTTAAACTCCAAGAATACACAGCATTTGATATCTAACTTCATACCACACTTTTAGCATAATTTATGCAATACTTGTGTTTATTATAGAGAAATTATGAACACAAATTGAAAAGAAGTCTGACTTTCAAAAAAGCCCATGAATTTTCATGTTATTTGATCACCTCCTCTAAGGATCACTTCCTCAGATCATTCTCCTGCCTTCACTCTATCTCATAGTTAGGCTGAAAGTCTGATCCCCTCCTGCTCCTGTGGCTAAGGTGGCAGTCTATATTTTTCTGCTTCTAACATTATTTTCAAATTTATTTTCTGCTTCCCATGCAATTTTGAATTAACTTATTTCCTGTTTTGCTGGGAACTCTGCAAAGGCAGCAGTTTTATAACATTTTGTGACGCTGAGTATGAATATAATGTCATTCCAAATCTTTTGTTCATGTAATGTAAACAAAACCTGTTCCAGGTGTTTGGCCTGCTGCACTTCTTGTGAAAGACAATATATAAACAGATTACAATGATAACATGTTTCTCATCAAGGACTGTGAGTTACCACATAAACTTTTCCTTGGTAACAGGGTTTTGATTTTCACTTCTTTTAAGCCTTCAGTTAACCAACCAGTCTCTAGAGTGATGTATGCTTCCTGCTGAGAGTTTACTGTTCAAAATTCACTGGGCAGGTTTTTTTGACGTTATCAATAGTCCCTTAAATAGCAAAAATTCACATTCCTCAAAGATAATGGCTTTCTACTTGATTTCCCATAGACTCTTCACAGGATATGTCCCTTGTTTGCATCCCTGTTGAGCTCTGGTTGTCCTCAGGGTAGTGCAAACCAAGCAGTGCCAGTTCTCATTGCCTGGCCCAGAGGTCCCAAATCCAAGAGTGCTATGGTCAGTGCTATTAAACTTGCAGCTTTCCAACATGTAGAGCACTGAAGGTGCTGATTGAGAGCTCTGCCCTAGAGTGGTCTGGCCAATGGTGCTCTGCCAGAGCCAAAAGCTGTGAGAAGCCATCCATCACTTTTACAGGTAGATATGTATCTGTACCCAGATCTATACCTTTTTCAATTCACAAGCAATATCCCACACTGCCTGTAAATCAAAGGAATTATAGTACGACTAAAAGATTCACCATTCGTGTTTCAGCCAAGAAGAAATTAACTCATTTTAAAGATTCTTAAACCTTTGTGTGACCAGAGAATGAGGCTGAAAAAAAGTTAACAGGAGTTTTAAACAAGTTAAAAAAATTGTATAGAATGCATTTTCACAAGGGAGGGGGAGAACACAGGAACTAGGCATGAAGTTCCTCAAATGCTGTTTCTTTCCGTGAGGATGTCTACTTATTTTGCTTCCATTAATTATTTCCCCTGTGGTTTTTAATCTCTCCTCCTGAAATATTTCAATAAAAGTTAAATTAAAATAGGATTTGAGGGAATGCTATTAAGAATTGGAATTTTCCTTGTCTCAGTGTAAGGATTTAGTTTCTGTCTTGGCTCCCTTCTCAGTTTTGTTGGTTACAGAAACTTTAAACACCCACCCAGTAAGACATGTTACATTATTAACTCCTGAGTGTGAAACGTGCAGTTTCACTCAAATAACACATGCCATCCCAGCTGTCCAAACCAGCAAAACACCAACCTCATCCGTTACTTACAAAGAGATTAGGAATTTAAGAGCAAGACTACGATCCAGCAAATAAAAGGATAAACAATAAATAATCAAACCTAGACTTCAGTCTCTGCTTCTGGTTCACTCTCAGTTTTCAGGCATCTCTTAACCTCTCTAGCCCAGAGTTCCTCCATCTGTAGGTGAGAAATAACATGTTCTTTGCAAAGTGTGTGGAGACACGTGTAAAAACTTGATGGCACAATCACCATAGAAGTTACTGATTGAATATAATGCAAATAGAGCCTTGTTGTACTGTAACATTTAGAGTCTTTCATGAATGCCACCAATAAAATCAAAGTTCACAAGCTATTTTGAATAAGAAAATGGAAATAATGAAGGAATTTGCATTCTGCTGGATTTCTTCCATCACATACAAGCTGATAATATAAGATGATAAATTTTCAGATGCAGTAATTAGTTGTATTTCCAAACTGCCTCCTTTCAACATCTTTCTCACCACATGTTCTTTACAGTGGAGTTGTAAAGCAGATAATATTTAGTGCATAGAACCATGCAAATAAAACATCCTACCTTATTAATACCCGGGATACTTAGCTCACATCGCTCTGCATCTTGAAGGCTTAAAACTATGTATCATGCTGGACAGAAACAGCTTTTAAATTAAAATAGAATAAAATAAACTGCCATAGAGATATTTTTTGGAATAGAAATTAGACATTAACACCCAAAAATAGCACAGACAGATTAACAGTGAAGGCATTCCATTTACAAAATATGGGTTCCAACCCACCACTAAATCTCTTGCCATTTTTTTTAAAGTTTGAGAAGGAATCTGATTTGGGGCACACACATTCCAGATCAGTGCTTGGGCCATGAAGCAGGTGATAGTTTGGAGGTTGGTTAGTCAGTGGTTTAAGTAGAAATTCCAACCGAAATATAATGGAAGGCACTTGCAAATAAAAATATGTTTTTAAATAATCAGTCCTTTCTGTTTCTGCCAATAAAAATGAAAAACCCTTGTCCATCTCTAACCATTCAATGTGGTTAATCTTCACAGCATCAAAGGAACAATATATACACTGATAACCAGATGCTTGTGTGAATCTTTTCACACATGGATCTACTTGTATATAGAAATTATTGAGCTTATAATACCAGTACTAAGTTCCTGATGCCACAGTCTCAGTGTATAGTCTCCTGATACCTTTGCTTGATTTGCCTTCAATTAGAGCAAGGAAAAATATTTGTAATTTTGCACCAGTTTTCTTTTTTTATTTTTACTATTATGTGGAAAGTCAACATTGTTTGTTAAAATAATTTCATCATGAAACAGTCAGTTTTCACACTGAAGGGCTTTAATTTGTAAATACATTACTTTTTTTTGAACTGTCAAAAATTTATCTGGAGAAAATATTATTTTGAATTACACACAACACAAATTAAATTGCAAAAAGTAAGTCTATTTCACCAGCAAAACTGAAAATGTTTGGTTTTGAACTCATGAGAAGTCATATTCTTCTACAATTCCTTCAGAGACCCCCCAAGGTAATTTATTCATACAGTTTAATGTCCCACATATTCATTATTTTCATTAGATCTCCTCTCTGTCTTTTCCAAATTCTGACAGTTCTCACCCATATCCCCTTTTACCTTAGAATATGACTTATTTAATCTACAATCATAAATATGAATATCATCTTCCTGCAGATTGTTCAAAGATCTACCTTAATTCTGTAGACCTATCTTATGCAATTCTAAATATAATCTTGTCTAATTGTTCCCTCTCAAAAAAAGAAGGTGACCTGAAGGGACCCTACAAGAAAAACAAAGTGAGACCATTTACAAGAGCATGGAGTGACAGGACAAAGGGTAATAGCTTTAAATTGACAGAGAGTAGGTTTAGATTACATATTAGCAGTAAATTCCTTACTGTGAAGGTGGAGAAGCACTAGAACAGGTTGCCTACAGAAGATGTGGGAGTCCCATCCTTGGAAGGCTTGAGGGCCAGGCTGAATGGGGCTCTGAACAACCTGGTCTAGTGCAAGGTGTCCCTGCCCACATCAGGGGGATTAGAATTAGGTGATTTCTCAGGTCCCCTCCAACCCAAGCCATTCTATGATTCTATGGTCTAATAACGGATTTCAAATCAAGCTTAACACAACTATAAAGAATCCATCAAAATTTTTCTGCAAACCTTCATCACTACATTACATCTCAACAGCCATGAGTACTCCATCCTGCTCTGCCTGCTGGGGATAAACAGAGCATCATCTTCAAAGCAAACCTTTTATGGCACTGATCTCACCACCATTGTTACTTGTTGCTGCTTCTCTCTCCATAACTTATCTATGAAGAAGCAAGACTTCCATGTACAAGCGCCCACAAAAAACAAACAAACAAAAAACAAACAAACAAACAAAAGACTATAAGCCTTTCCTGTAGCCTTTTTTCTGTACTGAGATAGTAATCACTATGATGATCATTCCTCCCGATTGTCACAACTCTGAATGACTCTCACAGCTCTGCCATCTACTGCCTTGTCCATCAGGTATTTACTCCCTCTCTGCAGGCTCTTCACAACTTCGTTCCACGCTCACAATTATCTCATATTCAGTTCCAAGAAGTTACCTCCAATCAGCCTATTGGATAGCTTTCATTTCCAAGCATACTTTTTTTCCATTATGCTTTTTCCTCTTAGGAAGAATTTAGCAAATCATCCAAGAAAAATCCTTCATTATTCTCCTCTAGATTGCTCCTAAAATCTTTGATGTGTTGATGCATTAAAACCACAATTTATCATGCTGAATAATCCCTCATGTGTAGTGATTAATTTTAGCTTTATTTGACATCCCCAGAATTCTGCAAAGATGATAGAGAGACAAAGATAAGCGAGGTTTATATTCACAATAAATAGGTCAACAAATCCACACCTATTTTTGTTTAGTGCTGTACAGTCAGTGGCAGAACATACACGAGGCAGAAATAATAGTCTTCTGCATCCAGTTGCAAAATTGTACACCAAATTTGACAGAAGATTATTTATAGCTGTACAGGCACATTTGGTTGGCTTCTTTATCCAACCTTTTAAAGCAACACCAGCATCACCAGGCTTAATTTTGATTACTTGCATTCTCTGGGAGACTCCCAGGATGAAGGTGGTGTCACAATAGGTTTACCTCACCTTAGCACTGTGCACATTCATGTTATTAGAGGGATGTCTTTGAGAAGAAAGTATTAAAGCATGCAGAAAATTTTAAATCTGTTCAGTAAAAGTGGGTTTATTTTCTATGTGTTTCTTTTACTGCAGAGACTCATGACAGTGGCCGAAAGAGGAGGCAAGATTCAGCTCCAGTAGATGGATGTGAATAAGGTGAGATGCCAATCTTGCTGTGAGATTCCTTTCTTGTGAGCATTTTATATTCCTTATTGCTCCCTTTGAGTCTATATCAGAGCTAGCCTTCAGCAACAGAGCAATGGGGACAACTATAAAGTAAAAGAAATATAAAACAACTGCAAAAACTCCTTTCTGTTCACCTGAAAACCCGATGGCAGAGAACTGGTGTTGCTTCAGCAGACAGGGCTTCCCAGAGGGTTACAGAGTGCTGGCAAAAGCTGTGGATAAGGGGGCTGCTAAAAGGAACAGAATAGCAGACAATAAATTTCAAAGTATCAACTAGATCATAGAGGAATCAGCAGGAACTGGAGAATGTATTAAGATTAATCAATCTAACCGACTGGATGACACTGCTTCCCTTCCCTCTGAGGACAAAAAAGGGAAACTGCCTTGCCAGCGGTGTGGTCATCTTGAGAGGGGAAGTTAAAGCAATAACAAATAATTTGGATTTGGTTGATGCAACAAGTTACCTAAAAGGATTATTATAGCACTATCTGACAAAGCTTACAGTATCAGCAGCAAGATTTATACATATGTACATTTGTAAATTAGATCCATCAACATAATCTCAATCATTTTCCATCAACATTCTTCAGAAATGTAGCAAATTGTTTCCATAGTTATTCCTTAAAACAAACAAACAAAAATCTATGATAAAGCAGGGAAAATGATATTTTCCCAAACATCTAGTAAATCAACAGTGGGCAACAATACTTTTTTTTTTTTTTTTTAAACAAAGCCAAACACACAGACACAAAAAAAAAGTCTATACCACACACAAAAGTTAAACCCTCTTGCAGAAATTTACTTTGGTAAAAGCCAGAAAAATACTGCAGCAAAGCATAAAGGCAACAAACGTTTGCAGTAGGAAATACAAAGAGATATTCCTTCCAAATACTATTAATTCAGAAATCTGCCCTAAAATCCCTCATTATTTTATCTAGGGAAATCAGTATATTTTAGCTTTTGCATACATACAGTATCTTTTCATACCCAAATTCACAACATTCCTTTGCCAGCTCAACCTTGCCCTAGTCACAGCCAATGCAAATATTTAACTGACATCAAAACAGTAACAATCTTCTTGAATTTGGAAAGTCAAGAGCAGGTATTGTGAGAGATCATGATTAATGCCTCAAAGAAGGAGTAAAGCAAGGCAGTTTAAATAAATTAGAAGCCAAGGAGAAATGGAATGCTGTTGCAATAGCGGAGATTTCTTCATGCTCTCCTGAGGGCTCATGCCACAGCTCCTACTTGTGCAACATGCACCTGCATTTACTTGAAACATCCTCACCTTACATAAAGTCCACAAATCCATGACAATAGGTACTCGTGCCTGTTTGCAGCTGGAGGACAAAAATAACCTTTATCAGTCGCAGGCAGCAAGAAAATTAGTATTCTGTGTAATTCTCAAATAAAACAAGTCCCATAGCCAGAATAATTCCTTTCTCTTTTCCTACTCTCCAGGTAGTGTTAAAATCTTCTTCAAGAAAGGAAAGAAAAGGGATAATTTCTCTCACATAAGAGGAAGGATCTCCTACATCACTAAAAAATATTTAATTTTTTTCTCCAATTTTTTTTAAATGAGAACTATAGTATGTTTACCAGATTTCCACACCAAAAATTTTAACTCGGCTACCTGAAACCATTATTGGTATTGACATG
Organism: Cisticola juncidis; assembly: GCA_013400215.1. Lineage (NCBI taxonomy): Eukaryota > Metazoa > Chordata > Aves > Passeriformes > Cisticolidae > Cisticola > Cisticola juncidis. The sequence goes on from VXBR01008118.1 coordinate 800,914, forward strand.
GCATGGTATGAAAAAGGATATTAAACAATGCAATTTCCACCAGCACTGGCCACTTCTGTTAGTGTTACTCATGAGAGCTGCAAGAAAGACATAGCATCTAATGAGCAGAGATGTTTTGGTGGTGGTATGGGAAAAATATTTGCTTATTTGGTCTTGTCCAAAGCTACCTGTGTGTTTTGATGACTGAAGATTTAACTGCCTGTGTTCAAGTGCCACTGAAGGGTCTGTTCATTTCTTGCTTCTGTTTTGACCCCCTAGAAGGCAGTCACTAAAGACAGCTTCATTTAGCTTCCACAGAGTCATCCACTGTGTGGAGCTCAGTGTATAGCTCTGAGGTGGAGAGTCTCTCCTGAGACAATTGTTCTGGAAAGAAACCTGAAAATGGCGAGGTGGAAAAACCTGTAGAGGAAACTATCATTTCAGTATCATTTCAGTAAGATGTGGCACAGTTAACAGAAGTGATGGAGAACAAATGTATTTTCAATTTTCTAAAAGCACAGTGTAGAGTCTGTTCATCTTTAGGAAGCATAAAGAGAGTTATACAACTACAGCTCACTTGAGAAAAGAGAAAACCCAAATACATTTGTGCAAGAGTTTCTACACTGTAAATAAAATATCCTGTAGTTTTTGGCATGTTTATATGGGAATATATTTGAATTTCTAATCTTTAAATTTGATCAGTGCTTTTTCTAAATAGTAAAAGGTTTCTTGGTCATCAGTGGGTGAACATGTTTGTCACTGTGCCTAGATGAGTCATCACCTGTGCTTGGCCTCTTTTATTGCTGATTCCCCATGCTCTTTAGTGGCAAAAGAAATGCTAGAGAATATCCAGCATGCTACACTCCACGCATGTGAACAAAAGACTTTTATCTAGTCACTTATTCATTTAAAAGAATAAATTGAATTAAACTCTGCAATACAATTATATATACTATAACATTTAGTGCTTCTTCTCTTACATTGAAGGTCCTCTCCACAGTTTTTAAGGGGAAAAAACCCTCTTCCTCTTCTCTGTTAATTGAATAATGTCCAAATGACCCGAGGTCTATATGATGACTCAGGGAGCTCCAAGTTATATCTCTGCCTTGAGATTCTTTCCCTCTGCAAGAAAAGACATGAGACAATCAAGGAGCTGGCCACAATATCTCTATAAAGCCTCTCCAAAGTAGGTTTTAGAGCCTCTCAATGTGTCCCAGGAAGTGATTAAACATGTTTTACTGTGACCCTCTGCATTCATCAATTAGATTAGATTTGTTAGATTAGAAGAAGTTTTTACAAATAATTGGCCAGCTTCATTTGGACTTAACTTCTAAAGGAGACACTTGAGTGTGAAAAATACTGTGAATATATTCTAACAAAGCAAAACATCAAGATGTGGATTAAAAAGTTAGAAACAGAATGGAGAAAAGTAGAAACCAGTACAGTTCTTGGGTTATACTTGAATTCCTCCTTAGCTAGACAGGTAGTCTCTTCATCCTAAAATTACATCTAAGACCTCATTCCTGTCTACAGTTTCCTCATAAGGGGAAGCAAAGGAGTAGGGATTTTTTCTTTTCTTATCTCCAGGTACCAAGTGAACAGAGCCAAAGAACCCAAATGAACAGAATGAAGCTGTTTCAGGGGAGACTTGGGCTGGATATTTGGAAAAAGTTCTTTACTCAGAGTGTGGTTGTGCACTGGAACAGGCTCCCCAGGAATAGGGTCAGAGCACTAAGCCTGACAGAGTTCAGGAAGCATTTGGGCACCAGGCACATGGTGTGACTCTTGGAACAGTACTGTGCAGTGCCAGGAGCTGGACTCAGTGATCCTCACGGGTCCCTTCCAACTCCAGATATTCTGTGATTCTCTCATTCCCCATGAGGTAATCTGAGATGTCTTTCCACCACTTACTGACATTCTGTCTTTCAAGTGCTTCTATACACAACATAACCTAATTCATACCCAAAAGAAATGCATGTTCAAGATTCACTCTTTAAAGTTTTGAAGCTGTTCTTGGAAGACTGGGTGCTTTTCCCATTTAGCCTTCCATAGGACAAAACTTGAGCCTGTGGACACCAAAACAACTTGTAGTCTAGGCCTATTAAGGGAAATTATCACCTTTTCCATGATCATAGTTCATTGGGTTGGCAATTTCCCATTTTTTCACCATGTTCTGACTAGAAAGTGGACTAAATAGCTGGCTAGTCACAGAAGTTCCCTAAAATAAAACTTGTTCTTTGCAACAGGAAGAAATTACATAAAAAGTATAAACTGCCAGCTGTTCAACTCTGTTGGCTCCTTGCAGAAACCAAGTGCAATACACAATAATACAGCACGTCCACCCTCAGAGGTGTTGTCAGCCTTGTCAGAATCCATCAGCTCAGCTGAGTAGGTTGTAAGTCTCGCTGTGGAAATTGGGGGACCTTTGAGATCTCCAGAGCTCTTCATTCCCACCAGCTGCAGGGGTAAAATGTCAAGAGTCAGTCCATCTCTGCAGTAAAGATGAAGGGTGCTGGTTCCAGAGGCACTTTGGCACTTGGGCACTTCAGTAATGATCTTGCACCTACAGCCAATTTTACGGATACAGAAAAGAGCCTGCTGCCTGCTCAGCTCTGCCTGCTTCCAAGTTCGACTAAGGCTGGGGAGGCAATGAAGGAGCAGCAGCTGTCCAAAAGCAGACCAACAGGGACCATGACAAATTCTCACTCAGCAAACTTTCCCAGGCCTGTCTTCTAGCATAGGGCAAGGAGGCAAAATCTCCATGCTATGCCAGGCTCTTACATCAAAACTGTATTTGAATATTTCAAAGTACAGGCTCCTACTGTTGTCTTTTGGCTGTGACTCCTTTCTAATTGAAGCTCATCTATGAGGCTGTAAAGTCCATATACTCTAAGAGTGGGTAAGCAGGATTAGCAGCTGGCAAAACTTCTCCTGGGTTCATGAGTCCTTTCTTGAAGCTGCTGAAGATCAGCAAATAAGGTTTATGGTCACTCATTGTTCAGTAACAGAACAGGTCATTTAAAGGAGTACATTTTATCAGCATGTGGAAAATACTGTGTCCAAGGTGTGGAGGAGAAAAAAGCACCTAAATAAAGATTTCTGCACAGCATGAACACCCAAATGGTTTGACCTAGACTTGTAATTTTACTTCTGGAGCTCATGGATTTTTCAGTGGTTGGCCTTTCAACCCTTTCTTTTTTATTGCCATTTTGTATGGGAAAAATATAGTAGAAAAGAACTTCTAGAAAATATCAAAATTCAGAGAAATTGCAATTACAGTCTGCACACACTAGTGCAGGATTGCAGATGCCAAAAGGATATGCCTTGAGAAGTAATTTCACAAAATATGTACATTCTCACAATGTGATTCTGTGCCATTTTCCCTGTTGGAGACAATATCAATCTTGCAGATTAACTGCTACTCATTCAGCTACATCCTCCAAGGGACTGTGGTTCTCTCATAAAAGATTCAGGCAGCAAAAGTATGCAAACTTAACTCCTTGATGAGGAAGGAGCAGCTCCTTGATATTTTATTTTAGATCAATGCATTCTACTCCCTGTAACTCTGCAGGGCTGGCAGCTAGGAGATGGGTTTCCCAAGCGAGTGCTGTAGCTCATCTCATTGTTCTGATTACTTCCACAGGCTGAGAACCAAGTTTTAAAATGGACAAAAGATTGACCTCATCAAAAAAACAAAAACAAAGTGATAAAAGCAAACAAAGTATATTCGGACAGTTTTTTTCCTCATCTACCTTTAAAATTTGAGACTACAGAGAAAGCTGAACTGTTTTTATCCCCTTAGGTTTCAAATTCACATTGAACACTTGAGAAAGAGAAACTGAGACATGATGCATAGGACAGCAGTAAGAGAACACTGAAGTGACAAGGAAAAGAGCAGTAGGAAGTCTGAGACCATAACCAAATAGTGATAAGGATGACTTGTTGCTAGGCTCTGAAGGAGAGCAGAATGATCTGCTGACAGCAAAATGAAAGCCTAAGATTTACACCAGAACTAGGAAAAGGTACTGACTATTGGACTTCCTTGTAAGAATTGACAAGTCTGTCACTCAGACTGCTGCAGACAAAGAAGATGTACAATATCTGCCATAAGCAAAAGACAGGAGCTATGTGTCTGTGGCAGGAGCAAATGCTGATTGAAAGTGGGGGCAAGGAAAGTACAGAAAAACTGCCCTAGCTGCCCTTCACTTTGGAACAAATGATCTTGCCAGAACAGCTCTGCCCACCAGGCTCAAAGCAAGATGATCTGTATGATAACTATCTCTGTCCCTAATGCAGAGAATGCATGGGATCAACAAGAAAGTGAGGACTAACAGATGAATTAATGAAATGGGTTATTTGCATCTGAGGAAGATTTCTGGTGTGCAGTCCTTGAGAGGAATTAAAGGAAAACAGAATTTTGACACAGGGATTTCTTTGCTGCTGTCATTCTAAAGGTATCACTAACACAAATGTCATGTTAATGACATATTTGAATATGCTTTTTAGTGCTTAATAGTTCAGGCACTCGAGAAGGGCCTAACAAGAACAGAACTCTTTACTTATTTGACCAGCAGATAGATCCAAGCTCAAAATACAGCAGAGCCCTTTTGGCTATCACAGAATCTGAGTCAGCATCCAAGCTGAAATAGGAAAAAAAAAAAAAAGCCCTGTGCTATACTTGCTCTTACCTTGAGACTGTTTAGCTATCTTTCTTAGACTGGTGGAGTTTTCTTGCTCCAAAGCCTAAGGCAAAGTCATTCTGGTTTTGAGAGGTTCACTGGTATTATTCCTGAAATCAAATCTTTAACTGAAGCTTTCTATGAGGAAAGCATGTCAGCAAAAGGTAAACACATTCTTGTGAGTTTCTAGTCCTATCTTATGTAGGAATAAAAAGAAAAAAAATCTGATTAAATCCTGCATCAGAACTTGCTAGAGCAGCTGAACAAAGAATAAATCACCGTATCCAAAAAGCAGTACAGTAAAATGTTTTATCAAACAGAAATATGACAAAGAAGAGGATGTGATTACTCATTAAATTGGAAGTGTGTAAAGCCTAATCTGATCTGTTAGCATTATAAGCCAGATATCTTACACCTAGCATTTTATATTACAAGTAAAATGCTCATTATGTTTTAAACATTTTAGTGCCTGTTATTGACTTTAAGCTTGCAGAATAGACAATTCAACACTTGCCAAGATCATGTTTTACAGTTTAATCATCCTTATTCTTAATGATTCACACTTTATTTTCAGCTGGCATGTTTCTAGTTTTGTCTTCCAGCTGCTGGTCCTTGTTATGCAGCTCCCTGTTAGACTAAAGAGCTCTGTGATACCCAGTAACTTCTTCCTATGAAAACACTTATCCACATTGATCACATTTCATGTAAATCATCTTTTAGATAAAACAAACCATACTGAACTCTCTCTTTCCATCTGAAATTACCCTGTCCTCATACTGCTTCTGTTGATTTCCTCTGTATTCTTGCTTTTTCAGCTTCATTCTTTAAATATTAGTTCATCTCATTTTAGCTGTTTACAAGCTAGACCCTTAACCTAAACAAGTCTCCAAGGTCTCTCTACAGTCTACAGAGGACAGAAGACAACTGCAAAAAGCAAATAATCCTTATCTCTTGGACACCTCTCTCAGGATCAGGAAATGATGATTCAGATGTAACTCGTTCTCCACTCATTCTCCACAAACTGCAGCAGGGATTTAGGCCACCCATCTGCACTGCACACCCCACTTTCAGAAGGTTGAATGTCATTTCATTCAAATAGATGTTCAAACTCTCGTGTCACTTGCTTTCAGCATGGCTGTCCCTCTCTGCTACATCATAACAGAGAAGCTCATTTTGATTTCTTTCCTGACCCCTCTATCCTTGCTAGCAATGCTCTTTCAGATTGCATTTTCTCTTTTCATAATCTGTATTTGGACCTACTATGTCCTGGGAAAACAAAGATCACTCTGCAAGCTGTATTACTATTCCCATCATTGTTACCATCATTCAAACCAGTTTCACATCTCAGCTGGACCTTTTGGAACTTCTTATTTAGGAGGTGTAATTAAATACCACTAAGCTTTACAGATAAATGACAAATTTGATGCAAGCTGAAAACTTCTTTTAAAGATAGAATAACTCAGCATATTCCTTCATAAACAAGACCTAAAAACTCAGATAGTTGCATTGCTTTCAGCCTTCAAAACAACCGTAAATTTTGGAAACCCTAACTTCATTTGGTAATAACACCTTTCAGTGACACAACATGAGCTTGTCTCAATAGGTAATGGTTGAAAATATCTCAATTCTGAAATGTATGAGATTACAGAGAAATAACAGTTATTGAAGAAACACTTATCCCTAAATCTTTGAATTTCCAAGATCCTAGCATAAATAGGCAAGAAGATGTTATGAAAAACCTCTACTGTGCTATGAATCAAGGAAAACCTTACCACAAGAGCTTGGAGATGTTCCAAAGGCACTAACTATGAAATAACCAGCTAACTTCGATCTTTGAATTAGTGACCTTACAAACAGTCTACCCTGAGCCACCTTCAATATTTTGCAGCCATTCTAAAGCTGCAAATTATCTTTGCTTCCATCACTTTTACATATTGCATAGGAAAGCGTAAAGAATTGTTTTGAAATCAGGAAAAAGATGCAAAAACCTAAGATCCATATGTATTACATAACCTGAATAAAATAAATTGAAATAAAATCTTCATATTTACCATGGACTATATGAGAAAACTGAAGGATAAAAAAGGAGTGAGTGAAAGAAAAAAAAAATAGATAAAAATCAAGCTATTAGAAGAGAATTAACAATCTACACTGAAGCCAAAAAGGCAAAAGAAATGCTAGGGAAAGCTACAAGTTGCATTATCAGGCAGAAGTAATTTCTCAGCCGGGAGCTATGTGAGCTCTCTGTTACATAGGGCATTTCTTTGAGAAGATACCACATGGGAACATTTAGAGGAGGGGATGGATGTTCCTCCCCTGGAACAGGTACTGAGAGATGTTCCAGAGACATGGGAGGTGGCACAGGGGAAAAATTCCAGCTTGCACAAAATGGGAGCAAGGAGGAGCTGGGAGCAGACAGGCAGGCTACCCTCTGTGCTGCAGCCTGAAGTTGCTGAGATGGTTGAAGCCAGATAGAGAAACAGTCATCTGCAAAAAGAAAGTGGGTAGGGGAAGAGCTGTATATAAGTTCTGCTTCTTCCTGTTCCACTTTCTCCTAGCCTATTTGCATTTTATGTAATTAAAAATTAGTTATGTTTGTAGCTTTTCAATCAGTTCATAAGGGATTGGAGGAAGCTGTGTTTGAAACCAGCTGGTCTTTGGGGAGAGGAGCACTGATCTTCATGAAGCAAAATGCAGAAATGAAACAGGTAAGATGTCCAAATGACAAGAATTCTTTCTTGTGGGGGGAAAGAAAAAGGAAAAACAACAACATGCAAAACTGAAAGAACAGTACATTTTAAAACATACATTAATTAATCTGGAACTATAAATGCAAATGTCTTCATCATAAGAAGGTTACTGAGCTCTGCGACAATTCAGTCACACTAGTGAGTACTCACAGCATTTTTGATAAGTCAGCAACCCATTATCCTCTCATGGTCATCTTCCAGTACAAGAAAAAAGACACTTATTTTCATATGCCTTTCCAGCAAAATAGCAGTCTAAAAGTATACTTCAATACCTACTCAGTAGGTAAGTAATTCAGTAAGGAATTTTAAATCTTGCAATTTCTTTTCTTTTTTGAATGGCCAATTTGAAATGAATCAACAGATTTTAAATTATTTTAAATCATTTGAATGAATCTATCACTTGCAAGATAGAAAAATGTTTTTGTAGTGCAAATTAATTATGTTATAATTCATTTTTGCTGTTTTTAAAAGAAAGTAGTAATTTCAAGTTAATGGAAATTTGTCTTAAATTCAAATATAAAAAATAGAAAAATGCAGAATTAGGCAGCTATTTCTTCCTCTCAGGGTCATCAGTCAGTAATAGTCTTCTTAGGGCACTGCAGTAACTCTGAGTGATCTGGGCAATGTGGAAAGGGTCTCCCAGAGAAATCAGAACAATGCAGACTAGGGAATCAGAAGGGAACCTGGACTCTCAGTAGGGAGCACTAAAGATGGATGAGGTGAATGTTCCAAAGGAACAGAGAGTACAGGTTTGCTGTTTTAACATTAAAACAAAGTAAGCTGAAATGTGTTTACTACTCTGGAGCAGTGCAGCACCTGGCAAGGTGCTTTTCTGGGACAAAGAACCTCAAACCACCTCGTAGGGTAAAATGAGAACAAGTCTTTATTTGGCAAAAATTATGTTAATCCCCTTCAGAAAACACTTTTTCCTTCCCTTTTTTGATCCAAAGCCTTACTGAAAAATGAATTAAGAGTACCAGGCTTAAAACAGTTCAAAAGGTATTGTCAACTACACTAATTTTTATCAAGTTAGTAAAATAAAGGTGCTGTATTTCTACTGAGGTTGTAATGAGATATTAAGTGTTACGGGATGCACCACCACATTAAGTGAAACCCTCCAGCCCCCTTGCAATGCTGAAGTTCTTGTCAAAGGAATCCTCAACAAAGCTGTACTTTGTAGTTGTGCCTGTGCTTACTTTAGCAGCAACCTCCCTCTTGCCCATAATCACCACCCTTAAGCTAAGATAATGATGTTCCAGCAGCACTGAATAAAGATCTGCTAGCGGGTTTTTTTGTCTTCTTTTTAAGTTGCAATCTTTGCTTTCTGCTTTGCATTTCATTGTGGGTTATTATGGCATGGGAGTGAAACTTGTCAGTTGTCAAGCTCACAGTGTCAGCAGCCTGGAAATGCTCATGCTGCTAACTAGCAATTACTCACACAGCAGTGTGAGATCTGAGCAAGCATGGGCGTCTTTGCAAAGCCTTCAGAACTTCAGTTTCAGCTCCCAGTACATGCTATTAATGACAAACTACAAATCAGGGAAAGAAATGCTTTTCCAAATGAGGCATTCAGCTTGGGAGATTTCCATTCACTTTGCTACAGCTCCAATCAAAGAACTTGGGAATGTGCTGATTTACATGGGACCCTGCTGGCATTGCCGAGATGACAGATGGTACTTGGCCAATCAAATCAAATCAAAATGTGATTCTTTGAAGAAATGTGGAACGTTGTTCCAGTGCTCATACATGATGTTTATTTGCAAATGTATCAGAGATTTCCACCACTAATGACTAATTTTCAAGTTACTCAACTGTAACTCAGATTGCCATCTTTTTCTTCCAAGTTGGGGATATTATTTCTCACAAGTGAAGTGAGGCAGGGTTCCAAATTTACTGACAAATAACAGTACTAGCCTATCTTCTGTTGACAGGGAACTTGCAGGAGATATGCTGCCATGCACAGCATTCTTACACTTTCCTCACGTGCTTCTAGATTTTGTTGTATTGGTCTAATTTTATTTTTTTTCAGCTGAACAATAGAAACAACAACTGGCAATAGCAATACTATTGTTAATTTGATTGAAAATACTGGAGTTACATACTGCAGTTATCAAAATACAAATCCGCCTTCACAAATATTTATCTTATTAAGTTGCTGTGGTAGCAGGCAAAATTACTAGAAGTTAAATAAACTTTCTTCTTAGAGGAACATAAAATATTTTGATTCATGCAACTTCAAAAGTAGATTAATATCTATTATTTAGCTGTTATTTAGCCATATTATTTCTCCTTTAGGAGAGAAGTTTTTCCTCAAACATGTAACTGTTTTTTTAGTTACTCTTCACTACAATGTCTTAGAGATTATAGTTATTATCCCCCAGAGGAACTATTAAATAAAATAAAACTAAATACTTAGGTATCATAATTTGTAAAGATTCTTTTTCATTCTTTTTTCCTTTGATAACTGATTATATAGTCAAACATGTTAAAATTTGTCACACATAATCAGAATTTAGTTATCTCTCTAAGTCTTCAAGGCTAGGTTGGATGGAGCTGTGTGCAGCTTGGTCTAGTGAAAGGTGTCCCTCATCAAAGCAGCAGGGTTGGAACTGGGTGTTCTTTAGTGTTCCTTGCAATTCAGACCATTCTACGACTCTATGAGTATAAATATCAACTGTCTTCAAGTACTCAAACATCTACTTTGACTTAATGATTTATATCAACTACTTAGATTGGTTATTTAATCTGTGTTTTGTTGCGACCAGTTGGGGATCATATAACAGATAATAAACCTTGAGATATTTCTTGGCCCAGCTTCACATCCTAACATTCAAATCCTCTCATTTCTGGAGAAAAAAAAAAGTAATGAGCAAAGAACAGATGTTTGTGCTTTCCTGATGTGTCACAAGCAAAGACTAGACTTGAAAGTGTTGTGGAAAATCCGCAATGTTCTCTAAGCAAGATTCAAGTCTAAGGACATTCAGTGTTCAGCCAGGATAAAAGGCTCTCTGGAAACTCACAGCACAATGAACTGCTGCAAAAGTCAACTCAAAGGAGTAAGCTTCACTTGGCAGTGCCAGCTCTTCTTAATGACAATCACGTAAGACTTGGAAAGTCATCTGCACATTCTTGGCTAAGAATCCCCTCCTCAACATTCACAATTTAGGAACATATGGGCTCCCTTGTCAGCTTACACTCATGCCCATCTGTTCAGATGGCATGGAGTCTGCCCACAAGTCAGTCAGATGGTTGCTGGAGAGTACACGTGGCATGCAACCATGGGTTCAGATGAGCAGCCTGCACAATAGTGAAAACGCTTTTCTGCTGCAGGATGTCTCTCATCTGTACCAGCAGTCAAGTATTGGCCCCACTTGCCTCCTTACACTTGAACAAAGATGTTTGAATGTATTTGACAGAAAAGAGAAGGAAGCTGTCAACTGACCACTCTCATTGATTGCTGGAAATAGGACTGCCTGGTAACAGAAATGCACAAAAAGAAACTCTTTCTCAAGACTTGTATTCTTGGCTAATCTTAATGGGCTTGCAAAGTAGTCCAGATGAATACACAGAATTTACAAAACTGCAGCTTTTGGAGTCCAGGGCATCGCTCTGGCTGCCCTGGATGGTCTGGGACCCTGGCAGGGGGCTCTGAGACCCTGGCACAGGGCCCAAAGTGACACTGTCTTTGATCTGAGCCCATGGGAAAAATTACCAGTATTGCACAAAGAACTACAGACCCCAAGAGTTTGATGTAAATAGTAGTTAGTGTATTACAGGGTGCTAATGGGGAAGGCAAGATGGACGAACCAGGGGGTGGCCCTATTCTTCTTCCTTCTTGTCCATGTCCTCCATCTTCTGCTGTGGTGGCTCACAAGGGATTGGTTTAGGACAGAAGTGACATGTCTAGCATAGGTAGTAGGTATTAGTAATGGACTGTAAATAAGAAATACATTGTGGACAATGGTTGGGTCAGAGAAAGAGTACAAAAGGTCCAGTCCTCCCAACCTGGGGACAGTTGCCTCATGCTCTGGCTGCAGCAAGGACCTTTGCTGGGCACAGGAACTTAGAGATAAGAGACAATAAACAGCCTTGAGAAACCTGAGCTGGCGAACTCCAAATCTTCTGCTTCTGGCACAGGCATTCAAGGGAAAAAGACTCTAAACCTATACTTCTCAGGAAAAAAAACCCCGAGATACAAATGAATATTTCAGTGAAGATTAAGACTGCAGTACCTAAAATATATGTAGAAACATAATTTCACTTTTGCTTTCATCTTTCCCTTTTGCTGGGAAAACATGGGGACCAGGTGAGAGCAAAAAAGAACATCTAACAGACAGTCAGCTCCTAGACAGTGATACGACCCTAATGGCACAGCAGCATTTAGAATGCAGGAACTTGCATCTCCTATAACAAGTCGGGAGCTGGTTTAAGGTTTTGCAGTTGTTGCTCCCTAGAAATACCCCTCAGGCACATTAATTGACAAGGTTACACAGTGAGTTTAACTTGGATGGCCCAGTGAATCTAGGAAGAAGCTTTACATCTGGCCAGATATTTAACAAAAATTGGTTTTCAACATTTTTGTGGCAGCGTCCCATTGAAGCAAAGTCCTCTTACCTTCACTGAAAAGACTCAGCAAGAGAGTAAATAAAATGGGTGAAGAGAGCTAAAGGACTTTTCCTTTATGTAGCAATGCAGCATCCTGGCAGTTTGACCCAGCAAGCTTTTAGAGAGCAGAGTACCACATAACCTGCATCAGCACTGTGTGTCTGGGATAGAAACTGTGCATTTGTGTCCAAGCAGGGGTTGGTCCTACTATGAACTGGAGAAACTTGGCAACATATAATGTAGTGGTTGCTCTTTCATTTACATCACATGAAAGAGCATTCAGCTGATACTTTTCTGAATCACATTATTTTTTTCCTCCAAATATACACAAATTCATGACAAAAGTTTGATATCCCACGGACTGGCATTTTTGAGCACGTGTAGGCATGCAGCAGGAAGTTTGAGCTGTAGATGAAAAACTCTTCTGAAATTATCCCTGTTGTGAATATTGTTTACCCAAAGAACTTTAGGGAATAGTTTCTAGCAATTAGTATACTCAAGAAATAAATATTAAAAAATAGCTTCCACAGTTCAGAGACCCGAAAAGGATTAAACTGGGAGTTAATATTGTTTGAAATGTCTAATCAAAAATCCTGTAAAATGCTGTCTTTCAGTTCTATTTCAGTAGAGATTAAATTAGGAGACAACTGAACCACTTAATGAAAGTAAATCCACAAATAAGAACAAATCCAAAGAAAATAATTCTTCAGTAAGCAGTGGAGATTTATCCAGGTCTAATACAATTAATTCTACTCAAGTAACATAAAGCATTTCACTCAAATATTTGTTTCAATTCTTTAGGTAATTCACACTAGCACTTGTATTTCTTTTCTATAAACTTTTGAATAGCAATGCTTTTTTCTACAAGTTCAGTGGAATACGAGTTGCAAAATGGGTTCTACATCATAAATAAAAAACAGGTTTAAAATCTGGTTATTATGTAGTACAAATAAAAAAGTATCTTGAAGGAAATTTTTTAATGTATTACAGATAAAAAGTAACTGTGCACAACATGGTATTTATTAACATCTTTTTTTTATGTTTTTCAGAGCTAATTTTCCTGTGTGTTCATTGTTTTTTTTTCTTAGCACTAAGAGACTTTGCCAGAGTACTTGCAACCAGAACTAGAGGTTAGCATGATCTTTTCTTAGCAGCAAACTTGAAATAAATCCCATTGATTTATGTTGGTTTGATTCTCAGGTTTAGAAAGTTTTATCAGATTAAAGTGTAAGGAGAATACTTCACTGAAAAAGTGTTCATTTTACCTTGCCTTACCTTTTTTTTTTTTACCCTTTTAAGTATTCCACTTCAAGAGCAGAAGAAATTATAGCACTCTAAAAATCGTGAAAGACAAAGAGCAGTAAATTTGGTCTTGGATCTATGGCAGCTGTGGAACAATGACAAATGAATTTCAAAATATCATTTATATTCTGGAAAAGGACGAGGGAAAAAAAACCCCCACAAAAATAAACCCAAACCAAACCAAAAAAAAAAAAAAACCAACCAAAAATTCCCTTGCTTTTCATGAATAGTCACAACAGCAAATGTAGTGATTCTCAAGCTACTGGGTCTTACCTTCTAGAGTCAATCACTACCAAACCCGAATGGACTGTGTCATACAATTGACTATGATTCAGTACACACCCCACAACAAAAGCCATAATTTAAAACAAGGATACAGGAGCATACATAAGTAAAACTGACCTCAATAGAGTCAAACTTCTCCAAACAGACAAAACCACAATGACAGATGGTCTACTGAATGCCCAATATTAATAAATTCTTAATGCACTTTTTCACATTACTACGTCAGGGAAAAATATACACCAAAAGTACTTTTGCATGCTAAAGAAATTCCATTAGGTGAACTATTCTTTTGGACAGTCAAGAATGAATGTCACAGATCTAGTAGGGACATATTCTGAACCACTTCTTTCCTTCTGCTTGTTAAATTAATTATTGTATGAAAATCTTAGTCTTTCCTCTTGAGAACAAGCAAATCCAGGACAAAGAGTGTTACCTAGACTTTTTCCTACCACTGAAAATTGTGGTTTTGAAATGAATCCTAAAAGTTTCAGGACCATTCAACAGTGCATATTTTAGCTTTTGATTTCCCAGTGTCAGGGGTCCATCACCAGCATCTGTGGAGCAAGGTGAGCTTAAAGGTCCACACACCATATAAGGAGCTAAATATGGAACTAAACAGAGAATAGGGGAATTTAAGTAAAATTACAATGATGTAAACTCACAAAAATATTTTAATCACTCATTAGGATCCAAAATTCAGATAATTTAAAGATGTCAGCTCTCCCAGATGCAGTCTCTGAGAAAAAAAATGGGCAACAGACACAATAATCTCTTTAACTGAATTCAGATCAGTAGTGCTTACCCAATCTGAAAAGCATAAAAGACCTATTCCCTCCTCTATCTATACAGAGGAAAAGCAATGCATGAAAGAATGTTATTTTTAGATAGCACTTGCATTGGGCTGTATCTAACAGGTCCATCTAAATACATGCTACCCAAGCAGTGCAGAGATTAACACTGGGATGCAATACAGGGACTGAAAATTTGGGCATGTAGGTGTGTTTCCTGAAGAAAACTCTAACTAAGTTTTGAAATAGTCTTTGATAAAAAAAATAAAAATAAAAACTCAGTAAGTCAAGTCAGTTGGAACTGGACAGCCAAGGCCTATAGATGTACACTAAGGATCGATTCTGCACTGACGGGAACAGAAACTAGAACAAAAGACTTTGTAAAACCACAGTAAAACAAGCTTCCTTCCAATTAGTATGTATCTACCATCTTTTTATGAGTACAATTCTATATACCAAGAATTGACACTTTCAATGTGAGACCATAGTCTTTCAGGACTCTGTCTTTATTTGAAACATGAGAAAAAGGAGTCAAAATTTCAAACAACATCACTGAGTGCACAATACCAACCTACAGAAGATCATGACTTCTGAGGCACTCATCTTGTCACAGCATCCACCAAAAATACAAACATTTTCCTCCAGCACTCTTTGGATAATGGAGTCTGTCCCATCACTAAATAGAAGCCTGGAGTGAGGTGACAGGGCTGGGAACACCAACCCACCCAGAGCCTGTGCAGCAGACACTGAAGAGCTGAAACGCTTCAGTAATGGAGGGGCACTCTGGAACCGCTGTGTAATGAGTCCTGACGGAACTAAAGAAATCTTTCTGTTTCCGTACAATTAGGTTGCTGCAGACTGGAATTGATTATGCAGACCTGATCAGCAATGTTACTCAGCCTGGAAAGTGTGCAATCCACAGAAAAACACTTTATGAATACAGTCTTGTGGCAAGGCTTGTGATTAATATTCTGACTTGATTATTCCAATTACAAGAATTAACTAACACTGGACTTTAAAAAAAAAGTAACCATGTGGGAAATCCTTTGCAGTGCCACAGTAACTTTCATTCTTAACACATTCAATATATGACACCAGTGTACTTAAAACTGGATTATTTATGCTCATGTACGTTAGAAGAAAAGAGGCATGCTGCAAAAGCAGAGATGATAGACCAGGAAAAGCCTTTCTATGACAGACAAAGTTTAAAAGCATTTGTCCTTGAATGCAACAGGGGATGGTGTTGCTCTAAGTTGAATGGATATGTGTGCGAATGCCCACATCAATAAAAAAGGTTTGTACACTGTTAAATGCAGTCCTTGGAGATAAGCTAATTAGCAAACTAGAGAGTTTTAAAACTCTCAAGTGAAATCTTTGAACTGAAAAAAAAGTTATCTGCTAATGAAGTCCCCTGTGGGTTACAGTCTAGATTTGGCAGCATACAAACTGCTATAGCTGAATTTCAACTAGGCTGATACATAGAACTGCAGCAAGAGAAGCTGCATTTAAGGACAGAAAAAATAATAGGTACATATATAAAATACTCGGTGACCAATATCTCACTTCACAATTATTAGTGTTTAAGCTGTAAGGTGAAAAAGAGCAATATAAACATCCTCTCTCTGGAAGGGAAGTGGCAAGTGAGATACACATTTATGGATGATTGGTTTCAAGCAATATCTGAGAAGTCTCTAACCCATACAGAATGTAACACAATTAATTGTTATGAAAGACATATAAGTATATATTTTAAGTTTATTGCACAGAAACAGACACGACCTCTCCTTTTTGGGCTGAATGGTTTCTGTAACAAGGCTTCTTTTTCTGTGTTATTTAGCATAAAGTATTCAGGTTTCCAACTATGCTTGAATTAGAATCTTGACTCTAATAAAAAATGCAAGCAGACTAAATATTCACTGTGGAGCTCCATATAGATTTAATAATTATACTAATCTTGACAATAAGAGAAGGATTGCACCTGAAACAGTGTTACTTATTCCTTATTAAGGACACATGATTTATCACACTGCAACCAAGAAGCTGGCTAGATGAGCCTCATTATTTAATAAACATGATATTTTCATATGTTTTATGATTCCTTCTCTGTCCTTGACTACAAATTCTGGTAGTTACACAAAAGAGGTTATGCGGAACAGTAAAAACAAATCAAGCTCTGAAGTTATCAGCTTCCTAAAATTGTCACAAGTTAGAAACACAGAGACACAGAAAACAGAGATCTGCATTGAAAACAAGAGAAGTTGTTTCTTATTCTCCAGGAATAACATTGGAACTTAAAAAACTGCCATCTAACAGGCCAAGGCAGTCAGGAAAAAGGAAAAAGGCATGAAGAAAGCAACCTCCCAAAAAAAAAGGAATTACATTCCTCCTCTCTTACCTACAAAGAGTTCTCCCAGCACATACTTTTCTCTTCTAGGTTGAAGGCTGACACCTCTGTGACCTGTGGCTTTGCAGCAGAAGAGGGAAGAAAGCATTTGCAGGCTGCCTTGGAGAGAGAACTGCAGAGTTGTAACAGAAAGTTAATAAAGCCAGGAAAACCTGGCTTTTACATTCTGTAATTTTATTCATTTCATTAAATTTCATTATTTGTGTGGGGTCTGCTGCTCTAGCTGGATCTCTGTAAGCCTATGGAATCTAATGGGTTTCATCTGAGAATACTCAAAGAGCTGGCTGATGTCAGTTTGAGGCCTCCCTCCGTGGCCTTGGAATGGTCTTGGAAGTCTGGATGTGCTCCAGTTGACTGGAATCTGGCAAATGATGTCCCAGTTTTCAAGAAGGATGACCCTGAAAACTACAGGTCCAAAAATCTTACTTCAGTGCATGATAAAATTTTGGAGAAGATTATTCTGGGGTTTATTGAAAAACGCCTGAAAAACAACACAGTCATCAGTCACAGCCAGCATCTTGAGGTGAAGATTCTCCTTGTCAAACTTAGTTCCCCTAATGTCACCATTTGTCCTCTCAGAAACTTGCTTGGGAAGTTAGGACAGAAGTTTTTGATTCTGTCTCATCTGGACAAAATGTCCACCATTCAGCTGGATAAACACATCATGTGAGGGGTGAGCAGCTGGCTCATGGGTCGGGTACAAGGGGTTGTAGGGAATGGGGTGACATGAGACTGCTGACCAGTCACTAATGGGGTTCCACAGGATTCCCTGTAGGGCAAATCCTCTTCAATGTCTCCATAAATGACTTGGACACAGGGCTCAAAGGAATACTAAGGTTGCCCACAACACTAAATTGGGAGGAGCTGTTGACTCCCTTGAAGGCAGAGAGGTGCTGCAGAGAGACCTCAGTAAATCAGGGCCATGGGCAATCACCAGCTCTGTGAAGTTCTGGAAGGCTGTTGAAGCCACGTTTTGCAGCTGGGATGGGAAACTTCTGGATGTATGGACAGAGGCTGGAGATCAGCTGTGAGGAAGGGGACCTGGGGGTCCTAGTCAATGACAAGTGGAACAGGAGTCAGCAGTGTCCTGGCAGCCAGGAAGGCCAAGCATGTTCTGGGGTACATCAGGCACAGCATCATCAGGCAGGCAAGGGAAAGCTCTGACCAACTCTGCTCTGCTCTGCACTGCATGTGAGGATTGTTTCTAGTTCTGTATATTCTGTGATTCTATTCCTCATTTAAATCAAGCTTGAAGTTTCTGGCTTGCCTTGATTTTGGTAGCAACACACATTTTCTTTTTGAAGTAAGCTAAACTTGCCTTGCTGACATGTCTATTCTTTTACTTGGCAGATGGGACTAGCTTCAAAGGTGCACTTCTGTTTATTCAATACACATCTTTCAGCAGTTCTGCTGGTATTTAGTGATTCTAAGAGATGCAAAAAGCACATTTTCGTTTGTGTTAAAGTTAACTGGGAAGAGTGGAAAGTGGCTGACATTAACGTTCCCACAAAACAGAAGTAATATACAAATTGAGATGTCACAGGGTCACGAAAAATGTCCTCATCCATGGAGAAAAGTGCAAGTTAAAGATGAATACTTTGAACCTCCCATTGCTTGATTAACTTTTCTTATGATGTCTTTGGAGGTCATAAGGTTTATTCTTATCCATATTTTCTGTGAGTCAATCATGCTTAACACTTCTCAGAAAGCTCTGGATTATTGATTAATTGTTCACTAGACACTTGCTTAGAACAGACACTTTTTCTAGGTGGTTTCTGAATTATTTGCTGCCTATAGTTGTAACTGATGCCATTGTTTCCTTCCAAGACATTCAAAAAAATCCCACAGTTTTGAAGCTGCAAAAATGTTTACCTGTCTTCAGCAAATGCATAGTGGCATTGGAGATCTACCTATGGATCACTTGTTTGTGTTAATCCAATCAAGAAAAAAAATGGGGAAACTGACTTTTGAGTATGCAAAAAAAAAGACTGGAAAACTTATCTGCAATGCTGTGTTAGAGATAAACTTGGCCCCAAACTAGGTAAACAGAAAGGATCAATTTATTTCTCATGAACTTGTTTTAAATTATTTCAGCACTGTTATTTCCAATATAAAGCAGTGTAAAAAAAAAAAAAATCTGTCAGATAGCAAATGCCTGAAGGCAGGGAAAGAAGAGGTCAAGTCAGATATCTTTTATGTTCCTTTTCTACATTAAAAAAAAGTTTTAAACTGAAAAAAAAAAAAAAAAAGAGTATGTTGCTCAGAACAAAGTCAACTTCATCCTGTCTGCCGGTGGACAGTAACAGATGTGTCAGAAACAAGAGGGCAATAAACATAGTAATCTCAGCTTCCTGAAATCTATGTCTTAAGGTCTCACCAAGACAGTGTTTACATCTTTGAATTTAATAACTTGCAATGGAGTTTTATTATTATTCCATGCATTTATTCATGACTTTTGACCTGTTTTAGTAAAGGGTTTTCTTTGGTTGTTGTAAAGCTGCTGCCATTTGTTTCTCTCACAGGCAAAAAGAAGAGTAAATACAAATTCTCAAGAGCTGTAAGTGCATCCTTGATCTATTCAGCTCCATGTTGATGACTTTTATATAAGCTCCATTCCTTTTTCATGTGTTGCCTGCCATTCCACTACTGGGCACCAAGATGACAGTCACTGGACCTACCCATGGTGATACCACGATTGATTTTTTGATAAGTAAGGGTTATTTTTGAAACAATACTAATTTTTCTAAGTGAGGGTTTTTTTCTCTCAAGCTTACTAATAGTGATATGTCATGGCTTATGAACAGTACCATGAGCAAAGAAATATTAGAAAGCAAATTATAATTGTAAGTCAAATTTTTTAGGAAAGGCCATAAAACATTGATGAGTGGCTGGAAACACACACTTACTGTATTTTCATGCATTTAAACTGTATTTTGGACAGCTTACACTCCTGGAAAAAGACCTGGTGTTTGAAAAGCAATCGTATGTTAACAAACATATAGCCTGCTGAAAACCCTAGGAGCAGGGTGCAGGAATCTGACCTGTAAGAGCTCCTGAACTAGAAAAGCAGTGAAGTGAGACAGTGAAAGGGACACAAAAGCCTTTCTAGATCACTTATGTGTTCAAGATTTGAGGGTCAAATAAAGTGATGGATTGATGTAGAGAACTCAGGCACAATGTCTCCATAGTGATTAGCAAACAAGTAATACATTTGTTCCTTCCTGGTCTCTGTCATCTTACATCCATCCACAACTGGATGTTTTCACAAAGTTCAATGTCTGTTTTAAAAAACAAAAGTGATTATTTTTTTTAAACATTCTCAGATTAGGAATGTCAAAAGCAAACATCTACAGAATGTCCAAGCCTCATTCTGTTTTGAACTTTTGCACAGCACTTATGAGATTGCATCTGGACTAAAGGGAATTCTGAACTATGCTGTTGTGTTTTTCATCTCCTGCCAAAGTCCTCTTCAAAATTCACAGCTCATTTAAACCTTTTGAATACTTAATAAACAAAGCTTGGTATTATCACTATTATCTCCTAATTAAAATATATCTCATTTCAGAACTTTATTGTGTAACATAAAGCTTCAGCTGCAAGTGTCTATAGAAGTTATTGTGCACACTGGAGCTAATTGTACCTCTGAAACCATAGTTCTGCTATAAACTGACAGGAGACAAGCTACATATAAGAGATCTCAATTACTCCTCTTTAAAATATTCTAGAGAAAGATAAGTTTTAAGCTCAGTTTTACAGAAAACATGCTTCAGCCTACATCTTTACAGCTATAAAAAAGTGTTATTTTTGCTTTTAACACCTCACAATACCAAAAAGGGTTTCTTGTGCAATCAGAGTTAGTTTTTCTTCATCTGAGACTGCTTTATTATTATTTGTGTGAGAGAAATTTGACATCTGTCACAATTTAAAACCAACCCCGATGAAAAGTTTTCTAAATTGTATTGCCACAAAATCTACTGGCATAATGCAAACCTTAATTTCTGCAGGCATATCGACCCACAATCTGCCTTTGCAGTGAGGGCAGAATAAATTTTTGCAGTATGTTGAGCATGCTTATAAATTGCAGTAGGTGTGTTATGAGAGACAGCATAACAAAGACAAATTATACCTACCAACACTCCTCACACATTATAGATATGCCTGCCTTTCTGTCAGAATCTCAGTGTTGGGGGGGAAAGAGGCAAGGGAGCCACCAACTAAAGAGTGAGGTGGAAGGTGGCACCTGTTAACTGTGTGGGAAGATACAAAGAGGGTGGTGAAAGTAGCAAGCTCTTCCTTATCATTGGTGAAGCACAAATCACCTTGGGAGGAGGGAACCTGGAGAAAGACGGGAACACTTAACCTGTGCTTCATCATCAACACTGCTGATTTTCACTTTTGTGTAACTCACTAAGGCTTGGACTGCTTCCATCAGGGCCACGAGGATAAATTCAAAGCAATGAAATGTTGCAGCATAAGTGTCTCTTAAAGAAGAGGAGCTGGGTGCCACAGCACAATGTTGATGCAGTGCTCAGTCACACACTGGAAAATGACAGGACAGCCCTGTGCTGAGCCAAAATCACTGTAAATGAGATGGATCTTCACCATGAAGGATGCAGATCATGGTAATTACATCTCAGGGAGGAGCAGGGATCAGATCTACAAACTTAGTCACAGCAATTCTCAGCAGTAAATATTTACAATTCCAGGTAGCCCTGCTGCTGCTGGTACCTCCTCCCACTGCAGCTGAGGTAGGTTTCCATGTGCCTTCAGGAGGGAACCAGGCTCCTGATGGCACATGGGACAGGACCCTTTGGTTCTTAAAAGAATGGCATGATCCCAACACAGTCACACCTTAGAGAGAGACACCTTCCTCTATGTCAGCCAAGATCATTAAAATGGCTTACTTGGTCTGAATGCAAATTAACATAATAAAGGAAAAATAAAAAATCAGCATACGGAGGCAGAACAGAAATATGAGCAGTTTATACACAATGCTCTCCTTACCCACCATTCCCCTGTGGGCAAGTCCTTCTTTCCATACAATTTTAGGATTCTCTGAGTTGCAGGGAGCTCTGTCCACTCCAGCTGCTCCCCTTTCTGCCCACTGTAGATCAGTGCATGCATTCTGGCCCTCACTCTCCTCAGAGAAACCTCCAGACCCCCCTACAGCTGCTGTCAAAGTCCGTGCAGTGCTCCCCCAAGTGAGGTGCTCAGGTAGGGGCAGCAATCCTCTGACTGCAGACACTCCTTCCAAAACAGCCCCTCAAAGGGACAGCTGTGCACAGGAGCAAAACCCCAGCACTGCCCACGACAAAAAGTGACAGAAGAATGTAACAGAATCAGGAGAGAAGCTGAGAGGAGCAATCAAGACCATCTAAGAGGTGCCACAAAGCAGGAGAAATATGATGGATGTGTATAAATAAAAAGTGAAATAGAGAAAGGGTGTTCATCTTCTTTGCTAAGTTAAGAATTAAAGGAGAGTGAATGGCAATACTAAATGATGGATTCACAGGCAGAGAAGGTTCTTCAGGTGTGTAGTTCAGCTGTGTTGGGGATACAATAAAGATTACTTGGATTCAAATAGGCCACAGAAAAAAACTTTTGGCTGAAAAAAATTATTTAGCAGCACTGAATATGAAGCAGTACCTCTGACTCAGGAGCTTCAAAAATCACAGATCAGTGGTTGCTTGGAGAATATTTGGATAAAATACCACGCTTTTATGTGTCTTGTCCTTTTCTCTACATTTCTAGGAGGATCATTGGTGAACATCAGGGAGAGGAAACTAAGGTAGACTGAGTAAAGCCTTAATTTTTTCAATTCAAAAAAAATTAATTTCTGTTTATCTAACATAAATTGCATTTTATGTTGTTACATAAGAAGCCCCAGACCCACTGGGTAACTGCAAATAGGAGGATGTAATGTGTCCCTGTTCAGAGAGCAGAAGCACAGCTCTCAATATTTTAAGAATTGGCACTAGTAAGTATCTTCTTAATGAAAAAATAAAGATCTATTATTTTCCATCACCAGCAATCATGATGGTTCAGAATGAGCCTTCTTGGATTTTTGTTAAATAACCATAAAGGAATATGGAGGAAATCAAAAAACTTGACTCTAAGTTGACTGTCAGAGTGGAAAAAGTGGAAAGCATCAAATGATTATTTAACTAATATACAAAACTAATAAACTAATACAAAAGAAGAAGGAAGGAAGGGATTCAATATAACCCTTTGATGGTGTTTGGAAACTTTAACTGAAGACCCTATACCATGACATTCAGCAAAAAGGCAACTTAGGAGACTAAAACTAGAAAAGTAGAGGAAATTAAAAAAATATGATCTGGAGAATGTCTTCATCTCTCTGTTAGGAGATTGCATCATAAATATTTTTTTATTTATGAGTTTAATTTTCTTTGTGAAAAACATGTACGAAAATTCTGAAATCTTTACATCAAATAAGCAAGGACAACAATATCTGTACACAACAATATCAACAGTGCCAGCAGAGCAACTGTCTTCACACACAGGGAGACTTGATCTCAAGAGTCATTTTAATTTTGACAGTATCTAAGGGATTTTCTGTTGTATTTACATCTATGTTTTATAAAATAAATTTTTATTGGGCTATTCTCTTCTACTTTTCTTATTAGATTAAAAGTATTGCCTTCCTCTTTTTCCCTTAGACTTTCTATCCTATTGCTGATGATTTTCTTTCTACACCTCTCTCAGATTATTCCTTAGTCAGTAAGGAATGTCTTGACAAAGAGGTTCAAGTTGTTAAATTTCTTCATTCTTCCAATCACTTCAGGAATTTCATTCCTAGATTGTAGTTTGGTCTGTTTGCAAGTCCTTTAAAGACAAAAAAAAAGACCATATCTCAGAGGAAGATATATAGCAGCTAGGTCCACTGTTTTCTGTGTGAGGAATTTGAAGATAAAGATGTAGCACCTGAAATACTGAAGTACTTGAACAAATTCTTCTGGAATTTCACAAGCACAATTCATTTTATTCTAAGATCGCTGATGTCAATTCACAAGGGGGATTTTGTTGGGTTTTTTGTTATTTATGTTAAATGGTTTAGCATTATAGATGTTCCTAATTTTTTTGTTATTCAACTAGGAAATATATTCTTACAAGGTTTCTATGAAGGCCACCTATTTGTTTTGCCATGGGGGAATATTTTTATGTCCTCATGTAAACACTAACTCTTTATGGTTTCAGATATTATTCTGCCTCTGAAAGTTTTGTTCTTCAAACATGTTCCTTCCCATGATTTGTATATTTATTTTCCTGTTTGTCCTTTTTATTCATTTTGTTTTACTTTGGTTTCACTTCTGGAGTTTTCTGCAACCTAATATTAGTATTTATAAAAGCTTAACATTGGAAAATGTGCATGATTACTGGATTATGCAAACAGAAAAACAAGAGTGTTCTGGAGTCCATCTTTCCATCTGCTGTTAGGAAGGAACCAGACAAAGTTTTCAATTGCTGCTCACCACTTCATCACCTTGACAACTGTTGTGTTAGCTTCATTAAAGAGTGGACAAATCAAAAATATGAAAAGTTATGGCAGCACTTTGAAAAAAATGGGCAGGTTTAGCTGCTTTTGCATGCACCAGGGATGCTACTGGTGTAATATTGCAGCACCCTACAACACCAGCACTATCTCAGGAGCAAGAGCCCTTAGCCCCTTCCCGCAGCCAATATAATCTTGCAGAATAAAGGCCCTTTGGGTCTTTCATTATAGGGAACAGTAAATAAAGATAATTAAAGGAAATGTCTTGTTCACATTGCCCAGTCTTTTAGGAACATAAAGGCCTAAATCTGTCATACTATATAAGTCATGAATTCTGCAACTTTTAATTTTAAAATTACATGTGGTGCTCCTGTCAAAACACGTCCCTCTACAACCTAAATTATTGTTGTGAGCAGAAAAACATGATGTTTAACTCATAGGAAGAAACTAAATGGAAAATTTAGACTTCCTTTTAGCAGCAAATAACATTAAAAGAAGTGTCATAGAGCACATTTCAAGAATCAGCCACAGGCTAAATAAGCAGGGAACAAAGTGCAATGAAGCAATCCAGTGGATTGATTCATGAGGTTTGCATACCAGCAAAGCTTGGTCTGAACCTGGTCTGGAGTCAGAAGTAAAAACAAAAAGAATTACCTCATCTTTAGCCTGCCTACAGTACCAAAAATCATCAGTCATGTTCCCATATGGAGAAAGCAGCAAAGATTATAGGCAGCTTTATTAAGATGACAGCAGGAAACCGAGGTAGCAAGATTTCTCTGTGCAAGAGCAACAAAGGGAGTTTAAAGGAGTAATTTTCATGGAAACAGGGATGCACATAGTTGGTAACAACAGGAAAATGCAATCCCTGTGGCAATCTGTGGCACTGAGACAATGCTCCCACCATTTTCTAACACCTCCAGAACAAGGGGTGCCTTTCAGAAAAGACTGCTGTACCAAACAGAGTCAAACTGAGTACATTCATACATTTTTTTCTCACCACCTGCCTGGATGCAGCAGCTTATTTAATGAAATATACACTTCAGCTAATACAGCATTTACAATCAAAGCACTTTCAAATCTGCTGAAACACAGGTTTGCTAAGTCTGACTGAAGATGCAACTCCATCTCTCACACAAAAACAGGTTTTAGTCATGTACAACAGGAGAGTTGTCTCCCTCAAATTTTTCTAGAGTGTTCTGGAGTCCATCTTTCCTCTTCCTAATACAGCACCAGAGTACAGAAAATACAGCATAACTATGATTTTATTATGTAACTGCATTAGCAACATATTTTTCATTATTTCTCTGATTCACTCAAGTATTTTTTTTTCTGCGTGGTACCCAGAGAAATCTCTGTTAAAAGCAGTACACACTTAATGATTCTTATCTCAGCTGTCTTCACAGTCTTCTGATCATTTCACAAGTTCCATTGACTTTTAATTAATAATTTCATAGGAATTTATAATAATTTGCTTAAATTATAAGCAAACACCATTCATATTTTAAACTCACTGAACAGCATGGAGTAAAGCAGTTACCACCAACACACTGAGCACTCAGAGAGCTGTAGCTTCTGTTCAGAACCTGATGTTCTGCACTTTCCCAAAGTTTCCAAAATTTTCTCACAGTGAGTTCATAAGAAGTTTCAGCTGACACAAATTATAGAATCATTTAAGTTCAATAATACTTCTAAGTTCATTGAGTCCAGCTATTAACACTGTTATCATTATCTTATCATATAATATTATCATATTCCTAAGTGACACTTCCACATACAACTTTTCTGCAAAAAATAAGCAGTCTTGTCCTCTCAAGAAGTTCTTGTTTCTCTTTCTCCCCCAGCTTGTAGATCAACTCAATCACTCAAATAGTCAAATCCAACCTACTAAAGTGAGGTAAAACCAGAGCATTCTGGCTTAAATTTCTTCAGAAGCAATGGAATAATGCATAATCTAGGCGTGAAAGAAAGCTTGTTTTTCTTCTGACACTTCTAGTGAGCAACAAGAATTCAAAACTCCGAGGAGAAGCAGAGCTTTATTTGAGGAAAAAATCTAGCAAAGTGGCCAGTGACAGTCACTTCTGAGGGCACTGATCATTTCCAGAGCCCGCTTTGGCTGTAAAAATTGTGTTTGTTAATTTGATAAGGCCCTAGAAATAATGAAACCTAAGACTGCTGTGCACAAAGGTCAAGATGTAGTGCTTTTCAATATTGTTGTGTTTGGTTGCCAAAGATTCTCATGCAAATCAGTTACCTCTGGAAAGTGATGTTTGCCTGCACAAGTGCCTGAAAATTGCCCAATCTATAGATACAAATAGACACAATTACAGCATTCAGCAGAGGAATAACAGTGCACCTCCAGTTCCAGCAATCAACTTTGTTGCATCAATAATTGGCTTCTCCTTCCCCAAGGATTTTCATTGCATTTTCTGCTCTAATATCTTAAAGCTCTAACAGCAGAAACCCCATTTCCTCCACATTACTTCTCTAATTTTGGTTCTTAGGTGTAACAGGAGTTGCAAAAATTTATTAGAGTAGTAGTAGCAGAGCCTGGTTATAGTTAAGAAATAATTGACAACATTTCAGAAAGTTTGGCTCTGGTTCTCTTTCAGTGGACAAATGAGGCATGATGATCCACTCACATCCCCTCGGAGTCTAAGTGGTGTTCAGATTTTTTTTTTTTAACAAGAAGCTTTTTTGCCCTAATTTGGGCAGCAATGAAGGCCTCTTTCTATTACTAGATTTAAACACTTTTACTTCAAGATCAATAAAAAGAGAACTTTAAGTCTCCTGAAGCAACACCTCTCCTAGCCCTTCCAGCTACTGGGCTTCAATGGAGAGCACTTATCACCTCACATAAACTGAAAACATCCAGGAAGTAAGAAATATTGGTTTGGACGGAAAGATTTAAAAAAAAAATTCTTTCCTCAAAGAGATGGGAGAATGTACCTACATTGTACAGTTTTATTCACTCTAGAAAAAAATGTTTGAATGAGACAGATCTGGAAATACAAACTTTTTTTTTTTTTTTTTTAATGCTTGCAGCACTGAAAAAGAATACCACATCTAAATCCCTGCTGCCTGCAGCAAGAATCAAATTAAAAGCCTCCTCATTGCTGCCAATTAAAATTGTGGTTTTCTTCTGTAATCCTAACAAAGTAACTGCTGTAGATGTTTTACAGTGTTTTGCTGTCTCTGGTTCTCAAAGGAAAAGGAAGCTAAACACCTCTAATTCACTTGATACAACATTTATTACAACTATTCTGTGTGTTTTAAATTTGTCTGAGTTCCTTAAGAGCATTTTTACAGGGGAGAGACAAAAAGATGAGACTGGACAAAATCTCAAGACTATAATTTTAAAAAGTGTATTAAATGCACCTGAAATAATTTCTTGGATGTATTGCCTAAGAGGGATACATTAATTCCTGACCATTTCTCCAGGAGGTTCCCGAGACCTTGGATGAGAAGGAAAATATGCTCCTTTGCTGTCTTTTTAATGCAATGTCAGTAATATTGCAGAGCCATCAGTATCCTAGGGTTTTTCTACACATGGAGGAAATGAGAATACCAGGAATCTTCCTTCTTTTTCGTCTGAGATTCCTCTGCTGTTGTGTTTGTATGACCACTCTCCTCAATTTAAAACAAAAAAAACCCCAGAAATATAGTATGGCACCACCAAACAACCGAAGCTGCAAGACTTGTACTCCTGCAATGTTTTTTAAATATTTTGAAGCATCTTGAAAATGTATACCTCAAAAGAAAATCAGTGAGAAGAAAAACAGAATCCAGATAAACCAAGGATAACCAACTGAACCACAATGCTTTGACATTTTCTGCAAAGAGAATTAGGGGGCAGCAATATGATTTTTTACAGCTGTTGGTAATTCCGGTTAGAGCTGTAAAAACCACAAGTATCAACCTTGTATGTATTAGGAAAAATATTCAGAATATAACCTCACCTCCATTTAGCTCTAAATGATTAAAAGTGGGACCCTAGTATATGCATAAGAATCAATGCATTATTTAAATAGTTCTTTTTCTATAAACATTTTCAAAGTATGCTCAAACTACATCACCAGCATAAATTTCACTTGTATTATAGCTATCTTAAAATGTGACAAAACATTTCTTGTGGGCAAATTAATAATATATATTCTTGTACCAACAACATTTATTCATTTAAAGCAAAAATCACAATCTGTCCACATCTCTCTCCTCCATATTGGCTGAGTTCTGTAGACAGTCTTTAGCATGGTAAAGAAATATGTTAATTTTTCACTTACGGATAACTAAAAACTTGTTAATGGATAAAATGAAATATAACCATTAAAGGAAACACCTAGGAAATTCAACATTTTCATTGATACTAAACTCAATTCACAAATATTTCCACCCACAGAATTCCTGCAAAAGAGTCTATCTCTTTGAGATCAATGGCCTCTGGGTTTGTGCCAGCATGCAATCAAAATTCTCATTTACTTCTAGCAATTAATTTAAAAAGAAAGGTATGAATTTAAAGGCATTTAATAATTTTCTTCTGATTACTCATAAGTCTTTATATTATTCATTCTTAATCAGCTTCAGGAGTTGGAACATTTTCTGCACAATTGTCTCTTACTTCAATAAAAGAGAATCAATATGCATTTCCATTCTCTTTCTCCTATTTGCTGCTCCAATTAGTCTGGCCCATCATCTGTTTTTATTAAGCTTTGCTTTATTTCTGAGACTGAATTCACAAGCTTAGCAAATGATGAGGCTGCCTCTTGTTTCAGTTCCTTAATTTCCCTCCTAAATTATCTGGCAGACTGCTGGGGTGGCAGAGTGGTCCACTGTCTCTTTCTCCTGGCTATTATTTTGTTGTTCATTCCCCCATTTCTTTGAATTAAAAAGTTTTCTCTCTAATCAAGTTGCTTTATATTTTCTATTGATGCCTCAGCTTTTCTCTGATGATTACCATCTTTTAATAAAAAGCAGGGCCTGATTTTGAAGGTCAGACATTTACATGTCCTTGGTCCTTGAAGTTTACTGGGTACACTCAGTGCTACATCAAGTCACTGCAGAAAGGAATACAATTTCCCCTCCTCTTGATCCCTGTTTATATTTCAGCAATTGAATGTCCCAATTTTACAATGTGCAACCATGTAACCTGTCAAAGGTGTGTTTGAATTCCAATATCTGAAACAGATGTTATTCAGATCCCACTGAATCCCACTGATGCTGTGCCGCTCTTTATTTTAACACCATGACTGCACAGTCTCAAGGTGTGGAGAACATGTAGGAAATATTACAAGTTCAAACACAAAGCTCAGTCATGGATCTCCTACCCTGTCTCTCAGGCATCAGCAGGGAAACATTTTCAAGGCACTGGAGAGTTTGCATGCTCCTCCCATACTGTCACAGAGCTTCTCAGATCTGCTGATGTCTGAGCAGTATTTCTCCTTTTCTGGGGCAGGAAGGTAGGAGACCACCAAAAACATTACCTACAGGCTCATCCATTCACCCAAGCAAAAAAATCTTCCTGAAATGGTGAGTTTGCAGCCATCTGTGCCTATCATCTGTTCCAGTTACAAACAAATGGGAGGAAGAATCCCTAGAATTTCCTAAACATTAACATGTAGATTAGAAGCCAGTGTAAAGAGTGAGTAACAAAATTCACAAGTTTTCTTAGCCAAGCTGCTCAACAAGGGAGAAAGAGAAGAATGTCATCAGCTCTTTGAAAAGTCACAGAAGAATTTACCAGATTTTTTTTCTATTATCATAATGTTTGCTTGCCATTTCTTTCTCTTGCTCTGCTTTTCAAAAGTAAGAAATTATTGGGCCAAATCCCTTCAGTCAGAAACCTGTTGTTGTGCCTGTATCAATCTGCCCTTTCCTTCATTCTTCTGTTTACTCATTCAACTTTTCTCCATGAAATCAAGTCAAGAAATCTTGCCTCATATCTAATATTGTGTGCAGCTGCATTCACCTCTTTAAAGATGCTTCCTAATCTGTGTCCATTTTCTGCATAACGGGATTTTCCTGATCCATGCTTATTTTGAATGCAGAGGGTTTTCAAGACATGACTTTTAAAAAGCGTTACTTGGAACATTGTTTCAGAGGTGGCTGAATGGCTGCTGGGACTAAGTTTCCCAACCTAAATATAATTAATGGTTACATCCAAAATATTTTGGGGCTATTTTTTTTTCTAGAGCAATGCATGAAAATACGGCTAACTTGCACCTTTTTCTTTTTTTTTTTTTTTTAATCTAGTACATGCAAAAATCCCCATAAAAGACAGGAAGGAAGAGGAGAGGAGTTTCCCTACACTGTAGTTCACATGTGCACCAGCTTACAGAGGAGGCAGACAGAGCCATGTCTTTGAACACAGGTAAGTGAACACTGTTCACTACAGCACCAAGGGATTTAACCTATAACGTAAGCAAAACATTTGTAACATAAAGATCCCATTTTCCATTTAAGCTTGCTTACTTTACTCGGTCCAGCTTCAAATCTGACTGCAGTTTATATTCTGCTTTTAAAGTGGTACAAAGAGCCTTTTTGGGTGCCACCATTTTGTCTTGTCCACAGAGGGTTACCCGGTATTCTTCTATCATATCAGAGTGGAGGCTTTTCCTTTCTTCCAGCTCTTCTCATCATGCTAAGCTCAGACTCCTGCCTGCCTCTTCACGTGCTCAGACAATTGCCACATCAGGGAATGAAAACTAAATTTCTGACTAATAGGTACTGTAATTTCTGCTAATGTGTAATTACCTCATGGCAGGAAGCCTTATTTACTTATTATACTAACAGTTATAAACCCTACAGGAAAGCAAAACCCTGACAAGAGGGAGCACTGAAAAGCTGTCTTCTGCAAAAAGGATTTGGAGAGCAGGAGAAGGAGCTATTTAGCCTCGGAGTTATTTAGCCTCTGGAGTTATTTAGCCTCGGTTATCTCAAGAGATCAGGAGAATAAACTTGCTCTTCGATCATGGGCCTGTGTAGTCACCCAGGATAAATTTCTGGTTTTCCTTATAGTCCTTAATTTCTGATCATCTGATGTTCCTGTTTCCTTGAAGTTAGTCTAGGTACTACCCTCTTGCACCTCCCACCCTGAGAACACCCTCTGGTAAACCTGAAATCCTCATGTAAACTAAAGGTAGACCCCAACCTGTGATCAGAACAGATCTCATACAGAAAGAGTATTTAGAGCATCCCTGAGGCCAGCTGCTTGGAGTCCACTCAGAGATACTCTCCAAAGAAGAGGAGGTTCATGCTATCTTTCTAACATTAGTTTAATGTTTAAAACACCTCTCCAAATGGGAGATATAATTGCAAAGCAACACTTCCTAGATGAGAAGAATACTGAAGAAAGAGGATTTGAAACAACCACTGAGGGGCCAGGACTACAAGACTCACAGGACCAGATAATGAACAATTTAAAATGAGTGTAAATCTGACCTAGGATTTACAAGTCGAAGAGTACAGCCCAGGTGTCAAGGCTCTCTTCCAGAGTACATTGTGTTTTTACCCAGTGCATAAGCAAATGCATAAACTTTCCTAAGAAAGCAAAAGAAAAGGTGCTAACATAGAATTACCCTCATAACTTCTACAGCATTAGATAATGGAAGAAGCAGTAATATTGACAGTTTTAAATGTGCATCCATGCTTAATTCAGAAGACTTTCTCCTTCTAGGAGGGGACAAACAGTATATTTATTCTGCTGAGAAAAATGCCTTAATAAAGTAAACCAAGTGCAGAAGATGAAAGGTGGATACTACTTAGCCAAACTATTTTTCAGAAACTTCCTATAACCAAATTTAAGAAAAGGCTTCTAAAATATGACAGTAAAAAATATGAAAACTAAAAATTATTTATAAAGTCTTAGGCATGCAGTTCAGCTACAACAAATCCTCATTGGAATTATTAATTTTCTAATATTTCAAATAGAATGAAAGAATAAAGGAATGCAAATGTCTTTTGAGTTCCCTGGTTTTATTTGTGTATCTTCAATTTGATAAATAAATTAATAAACATTTGGTGCATAGGTTAGAAAATGTAAATGTAAATGTAAATGTCTGCAAA
Source organism: Cisticola juncidis (assembly GCA_013400215.1). Taxonomy (NCBI): domain Eukaryota; kingdom Metazoa; phylum Chordata; class Aves; order Passeriformes; family Cisticolidae; genus Cisticola; species Cisticola juncidis. The sequence continues at coordinate 833,277 of VXBR01008118.1, forward strand.
GAGCCGTACAAACTGTTACTACAGTAGTGACAGGAAACATTCTGTTAAAGGGACTCAGTGTGACCAACCTGAGAAAGCCCTCTGGGGAACAGAAAAGGCTCATGCTCATTCATAGTTGAAACATTAGGAAAACATCTGAGACTGCCTGACATGAGCAGCAGCAGCAAAGCTGTGCCCCTCCAAGGTATACTGGGCCTCTCACTTATGCCATGTGTTCTTTTCCGTGAACCAAAATTGTACTCACAGCACTGAAGCTTCTCACAAAAATACCTAAAACAAACACATGTAGTCCACAGATCTCATCAAAGAAAAGAGTTCTGCTCCACACTTGGAAAAACAAAAAAGAATGCATTTACCTACTATGTACAAGATAGAAAGCATCTTTGTTATTTCTGCCAGTTGAGCTCTAAAAATGCATCTTTTAAATTGCTAAGGGATACACATTTTGAATTGCTAAGGACATAATTTTTAGACACTAGCAATAGTAAGCTCCTAGGTAGAAGCCAGGATAACCAATTTAGAAGCCGTAGAAATACATCACTAACAGACAAAATAAACAATAAGCCACAAGACCTGCAAGAAAAATACATGTAAATTTTTCAAATCTAAAAAGTATGCTAGAAAGATATGCAATTGTCACATTTCATAATACCTAGGTCATACTGAAGATAAATAATGAAATCTGAAACAGGACATTTTTGAAATAATTTACATAGTACTCCCATGATAAGTGAAGATCAAGTAGAATAATTAATCATCCTTTCTGAGCCAAAAAAGATAGAACCAGCCACAAAGACATGCAGTAATAATGAAGAACTAAGTCTAGCTGATTTTATTGGGAAATTACTTGGAGAAAACATTGCCTTAAGTCACAGAAACACATGAATAATAATGAGAACTAAATCACAATAAATAATCACTCTCATTGGCATGAAGGAAGACTCAGATGTTAATAAATGTTAGAGGGGGATTTAGTTAGTGTAGGTTTGTTTAGATGGCCTCACCTCCTCCCTGAGGCAGCTGATAAGCCCAAAGAGCAGTAGAAGGACAGTGGCTAAAGGAGACCAAGGGACAGAAGGACAGAAGGAAGGACAGAGATCATGATCCCCCGGACCTGATCAGCCCCTCATCTCTTTTCAAATACATGAAAGGTTTTCAAGGCACTGGGAAAGGAAGTTGTCCATGTTTTCTTGAAGTGCACTCGTGAGGGTATTTTGGAGTACCTGGGGATAGCTTGGAGTCACAAGTCTAGAGAGATTGAGCACTGGGGTCTCCACCTCTGCTGGTAACTTGCTGTGGTAGATAATTTCAGCCAAAATCTGAGAGCAACCACTTAACTGACTTTTTTTCATGCCAAATTCTAAGTAGAAAACAATAAAATTTCTCAACCATGTGGAGCTGAAAGCCCTGTATGAGATAAGAATATCTCAGGAAACACGCCAATGTGTTTTAGCACATCCCTTGGGTACTAAAACAGTCCTAAGGCCTAATACTTGTATAACATTGGGTTTCTCAAAGGAACAGGTGTTAAATAAACATAAGATATATTCAAACAGGCAAATTAATTGCCAATGCACACTGAAGGAAAAGAGGTACAACAACATTGTGTCCATGGAATGCCATAAAACAAATTATTGGAAAAGCAAAAGACTATCCACACATACAGGAGACGTAAGGCACCTTTTCAGAAAAATGTGTGCAATGCATAACAAAAATGGAAAAGGGAAGGTAATTATCTTCAAGGACTTAGATGTTATATTAGGCCTTCAATGGACCACACAGGAACAGCTATAATGTCCAAACTCTTGTGAGTCAATAAAATCTTTTAAAAGAAGTTAATTATTATACCCACATTAGAAGCCAAAATGACAGCATATGCAAAAAAAAAAAAAAAAGTTTTCCCTAAGATTCTATATTGTGAAGCTTCTAATCTACCCTACATTCTGGTACCATAAATATTTACTTGAATCCTTTCCTTTTTTTCCAAGACTGATCTCACATATGCATCCATTAAAGACATTTATTCTCATCATCAAATACTGGTGCTTACCTGTCCCAGAACTGATTTATTTTGTTGTTCAGACTCATAAAGCAAGACCTGATCAATGAAAATAAGGAAGCAGTAAGGGCACTACAAATCCCTCCAAAGTCATTCTGGTACATCTCTCCCTTAAGGTATGGCAATCCATAATTCATCCCAGTGATCCACAATTAACTGGGTATAATTAACTTAGGACTGCAGAGTAGTCTACTTTCCTTTTCAAAAAGTGGATCACAAGTTAGGTCTGCTTAACTTTGGGAAGCTGCGTTTAAGAAATCAAGGTTTGGTCAGCACCTTGGGCACAAGTCTGAGTGGCGCCCTATTAGACAATACTCCAGATCAACAAATGTAATCTCCTGCCTTAACAGGCTGCCATGGAAATCCAAGGGGCACATTTCTTGTAAAGGGAAATCATGCCTGGCAAATCTGCTGGAGTTCTTCCTCTGCCTACACGGTGTCTTATAGAAGATGAAGCCAGACACAGAATCAAGTAATCTGATTGACCTGCAAAGCCCTTCATAAAGCTCTGTACACTATGTTTTCTTACACATTCTTTCTAATTCTTTTGGATTTCTTCTGTGTAAATTTATTAAAGTCCAGTCTTCTCTAATATGCTTTAAAGCAAAAGGTCTACCAAAAAAAAAAAAAACCCAGTAAAAAAGTTCATTACATTAAAACAGTTCATCTCTCCATTAAAAAAAAAAAACCTCAATAGCTAATATCTGAATAAGAGTAACAAAATTTTTAAAATTCAACCAAAAAAAAAAAAAAAAATTAAATGCTTCTGTTCTGTTCCACATTTAACTGAAGAACTACATCTTCAAGTAATGGCTCTTGTCCATACTATGAATGCCATTACCCCATCTTCCTGTGACATAAAATGTCCTCTTTGTGTCTTCTAGGGTCCCCAAGTTGTTTTGCAGAATCAGCTGGTGTTCTCAGACAGTTTCAGAACATCTTCAGGAATTATCTTGGAAGTTTTCTCATAGCCTAGAGTGTCCCTGGATTGTGATATTTTCTGGTTTTTATTTTTGATCTCAGACATAGTGTTCATCTGCAAGACCAAGTTAAAAGTAAAAGNGTTCTCAGATGAAATTTGAAAAGGAAAAAACATGTTTCAAATGATTTGTTGCAGTGAGTTCTCACCAACATAAACTGCAGAGATTTTGAACCCATACAGCCCTTGAACCAGCACATCTTCCCTATTTCTAACCATTTAGAATTCCTACATGGAAAACAGAAAAAGTACAAAGGATCCCTGTATCCAGGATACATTAGTTTCTCAGAGGACCCTTACAATAGATGAATGATGCTTTGGCTGTTTTTTCTGGCAAATATATCTGTATAACAGCACAGATATCAATAGACATAAAGTGTGTTAAATTGTAAAATAATCCAGAAAGAGGAGAAGCATTAATAACTTTCTATTTGTGGTGCTTTAATTGCTCCATCGTTTAGTTTATTGAACCATCAAATTTATTTAATTGTAGATGACAAATATAATATACTCTTCCAAGGATCAATTTGGACTGCCAAGTATATCCAAAATTAACCTTCCCCAGTTTTATTTCACCTAATTTTTTGGTAATTATTTAGAATAAGAATATATTTTATACTAGGTAATGCTTATGTATAGCTTTTGTGTTTATTTTAAAACTACTACAAGAACAGAACTGTTTCTCTAACCGTAAAATTTTGATTATATCTGGATGTTAATTCCTGCCAAAAGGAGATGCATTCACAAAAACCAAAGCTAGTATTTTCCCACCAATTATTATAAAGTTATGCCAGTCCTCAATTAACAAAAGTAAACACAGAGGTGATATTAAATGAAATTTGGACTTAAGGATAGCCCCTTATAAAAATATTATAAACCAGAACAATTGTCACTATTAATTCCAGTTTGGTTTCTAAATGAGAATAGTTCTGATATAGATCTTAACATTTTTCTATAAGAATAGCCCCTAATTCCATATTTTAATCAGCATATATAATATGATCATGCCTCAGAAAGTCAAGAGCTTTGACCAGGCCTCTAGCTATTACAGCCAATTTATCATTAGCACTTTATTATCCATAATGGAAGGATATTATCTCTCCTGCAACCTGGAACTGCTATGTAATGTTTTGATCACCACTTACAAGCAGGGTAGCCAAAATCTTAATGTACAACCCTCTCCTAATAGAAGAGGTAGGTACATATTAGCAAATGGAAGCCTTCAGTCTTGGGGATAAGAATAGCCCTGTTTTCCTAAAGATATTCAAGAGACTGTTAAATATTTGAATCAGAAAAACAATGTTTCTGAGCATTTTGTGTATGTGCATATGTATATGCATAACCCATACGTCCATGGTTTAGGTTTGGGTTTCTTGTACAAAATTAGAGTATTCTCACTACTCAGCAGCTATCTATGAAGGTAATACCTATTTCCAAAATGACTGCTAAGGGGCCAAGGTCTTTCACAGGTACAGGACACGTATAAATATTATAAAGGACAAACTGGATAAAAGCTGTTCTATACCTTTTTGATGATATCTCACTTCTTACCAATGGACCTTCTTTAGTGTGAGGAATATTCTTGAAATTGCTATTTCAAACAGAACTAGCACAAACTAAAGATAAATCCACTAATGCCTCTTATGTTTCTAGCACCCTTAGGTGCTCAAATAACCACCTATCATTCATCTTTATTTGTGGTGAATTTAGAATGTACAAAAGCAATTTCTTCTCAAAGCTGACTGTGGAAAAACTACTTCTAAAGAAGCTGTAAGGACTGCAAGTTCTGTAATGACAACCCTGCTCAAACTTTTCCATCTGGTGTGGCTGTGGCTCATCAGAGGTTTGTTCACTGGAATCGTGTCCTTAATGCCAGCTCCACATTGGTACTGGTATGTTTTTTCCTATGTTTCTTCTGTTCTAACTGGGTGGATAGATGTCATATCTGCAGGCTGAATATTTGCAAGTTAATACAACAGCAGAGTACCCTTGCAGCAAAAGCTGGCTGCATAGCAAGTTGCATTAACCAGCAGGTCCAGGCAAGAGATTCTTCCCTTCTACTCAGTAGATGTGAGACCACTTCTGGACTGCTGTGTTCTCTTTTGAGTTCACCAATGTAAGACAGACATCAGTACACTGGAACAAGCCCAAGAGCCACCAAAGTGATCAGGGCGCTGGAACACAGCAAGGCCAAGCAGAGGCTGAGAAAGATGGGCTTCTTCAGCATTGAGAGGAGAAGGCTTCATGGGGGGAACTTACTGCTGTCTGTGGTTACCTAACAGGAAAATGTAGACCAGATAAATTCAGGCTCCTCTGAGAGGTACACAGCCACAGGATGAGAGGCAACAGAGAAGCTGAAACAAGGAAATTCCCACTAGATAGCAGAATATTTCTATTCTTTACCACTAACAAGGGTGTTTAAACACTGGAATGTGCTGTGTAGAGAAACTAAGGAATCTTCATCCCCGAAGATATTCAGAACTTGACTGGACACAATCTTGAGCAATCAGATTTGGCTGGCCCTGCTTTGCCCAGGGATTTGGCAAGACAGTCCACAGAGTTCCCCTCCTACCTAGACTACTCTGTGGATCTATAAATGCAGAGAGCTGCATTCTGTATGAGTACGTCAAAGAGTTGATCACATTGTCACAGTTGTAAAGCTGCTTAAATTCCTTCTGGACTGGAACTGCCACACATCTCATCATTTAGACAAAGAGTTATGGATGCCCAGAATATGGGCAGATTTCCCAATATATGGCAGTACCTGTCTGTACATACATATCTCTACATTCTTTATTAAGAGACAAAAATCATCACTTCTGCTTTCAAACGTTATATGCGTTGAAAAAGACATCCATTTTGCAGTCAACTGGATTTTTGCTCTTATGAAGCGCCCCATAACTCCCCTCACTGCTTGGTGTGGCAGGCTCTTAGTGCACACCTCTGCCCTTCACATGATATCTGCACATGCTTCACTTCCCCATTATGCTGGGTTTTAGAACCAGCTCGATCTCTCCTTCAGAAGAGGAATAGGCTTCCTTTGCTCAGATGAATGCTACCCATAACTTCAGCTGCCTGATGCCAAGCTGAAGTTCCTCTACAGTCAGCAAAGAGAAAACAGCCCCTCTGGAAGGTGATTCATCCTCACTTTCCTTGGAAACAAGGCTGGTAAATTTCTGAGCAGATGCAAATCTCAGATATGTACTGTTAAGACACTATTTATGTCTTTAACTGTTTTCATTTGTGAAGTTTTCAGTGAGGCACAGAGCAGAAAAACCCAGAGAAAAAGTTAACTTTTTTAGTTAGCATGACCCACAGAAGAAGCCACCAAGGGCAAGAAAAGAGGGAGCTTTATACACCCAGTTTCCTATAAAGATGAAGTGAAAGAAGACATAAAAATTAATTTGATCTCTGGAACAAGTAACAATTTTGTAGATGAAAGCACCTTTCCCAAGCAAGCCCTTACAAAAGGTACAGTATTTATGTGACATTCCAATTACAGTCTCCTTCATTACACCTAGGAACGCAATTCAAAAATTAACTCCTCTTTTCTCCTTTTCCAAACCCTGCACCAGCAATAGTAGTTTTTACAAATGTGGCATGATTTCCCTGTCTTACAAATGAGTTTGCACAGCAGCATGAAGAACCTGTTCTCTTTTCATACAGTAATGAACCTCTCCTGGCTAAAGAAACCCACAGAGGTGTTGAGACAACCACAAGCCTCCCAAAAGCTGTAAATGGAAGCTTGTATGGCTGCAAGGCACAGCAACCAAGCTGTAAAAGAAAAGTCAAACCTCTCCAATTGAAGAATGCCAACAGACAATTTCACATCATATTTGTTCTTTGCTATCTCACAGGTCTCCTGTTCTTCCTTCTGGCGTCATGTCCGAAGATCCAAGTTGCATTAATTAATTTCCCATGCAGACCAGAGGCGTGCCAGCAGCCTGCAGCTCCTGCTGAGCCCCGGCTGCGCAGCGAGGAGCCCGGGCATGCAGGAGGGGCGGCAGCGCAGCGCTCCGGGCAGCTGGCAGGTGTCAGACCATACGGCGGGCAGGGACGGGCTGGGAGGAGAAACACTCCCGTCAGTGTCAGCCCAGTCACCAGGGTGCCTGGGCAGAACAAAAGAGACGCGGCAGAAACTCTTCTGGCTAGACAACTGTAAAGGAGTTTCTTCACAGGGTGACAAGAACCCAGCCTCCTTTACAGACAGAGGACAAAAGGACAATGTGTCTCTCATCTTATTCTCCTCCTGTGAGAAAGAGAGAAGATAAACTCATTTCCTTGCATATTTCTCAACATATCTGTAAATAAAAGCACCTTCGGCACTTTTCATCAGACATCATTTGTGTGTCAAAACTGTTTAGGGCATGACTTGAAATCCTCTCCTTCAGAGAGCAAAAAAGCAAGAAATAGCCGTCTTTGATTTATTAAAGATGAACTACCAGTACTGTAAAAGGCAGAATCAGAATGCACACGCACATCCTAAGAGCAGGGAGGGATGAATACCACCCTCACATTTATATACAAAATTCAGTCCCCAGCTTTTCTTGTTTATTAGCCTGTCAACATTCATGCAGTCACAGTACATCTACACTGATGTTTTTTGAGAAGTTTTCCTGTGTGTTATTTGGGCATGATTGCACCAATTTAGACACAGAATGCTTCCCTGTCTGTATAACGCATTATGACTTGGGAATAAAATTTGGGGGATAAACAGAATAGGAAAGGAACACATGAGAAAAACTGTTTTTTTAGTTAAATTAAAAGGTGAGATTAACTAGAATTCAAGCACATAAGCAAGGAAAGAGTAAAGTAATGAGGATAAAAACCCCAATGTCTGCTACTGCATTATTTCCAAACTACATACTACAACCATACTACATACATACTACAACCAGCTCATAATTCAATTCTGTATCTCTGGAAGTGCCAGGGGACTCAGCAGCAAGATCTGTGCCATGTCTGCACAGGAGTTGATGGAGGTATTGCCTTCAAATTACTGAATATTGTCCTCAGCTGACAGCAAAAACAACCACCACATATCCCAACCATTCCTCTACAGCAGCCATTAGCAGGTATGACACCCGTGTCAGTGAGACATAGCACACTGCAGCTATTGAGCAGGGAATGCCTACAAGCCTACGAGCATGCCCCAGCTCCCCTTTTTAATGTTATATGTCAATGTGTTAACCCCTGAGAGCTGATGCTGGGCTGGTGCTGCAAGGCAAGGTTGTGCTAAAGGTGCTGTTCTACATCAGATACAGAAATTCTGTCTGTGGCAAGAGGTGTTGGAGCCCCATTGCACTCCACCAGCTCCTACTTCCCATTATTAGCTAACATCCAGAATTATCCTACTGGGCAAAGCAGATCTCTTCAAAAACAGAGGAGGTAGCTGTGGATGGTGACATGTAAACAATACAGACAACAGAAACAGTCAGACCTAACTCTTTGCATAAAGAGATACTTAAAACACTATTGTTTCAAATTCATTGAAAACTAAACAGAAGGGAAAAAAAAAAGAAGAAGAACTTGGGGCAAAATTGGTTTTCATGCTGTTTATGTCTCAAAACCAAGGTTGTTCTTTCCTTTCATGCAGCTCTCAGCGGATCTCTGTTATTAACTCAACCAAATGAAATAATCTTCAGAAGCCAAGAGCAAAGCAGCTCATTGTGGAAGACAGTTGTTGGACAGCTTTGTTGTCACTGCTGATTTGTTTCTGTTTTCCATGTGGCACATTATGAAATGCATATTATTAGTGCCTGGGGTCCCCTGTGTCCTATTCTGCCCTGCTGCCTGTAAGAGCCATGTGCTCTCACTATCTGAGGCTGTGCAGAAGCAAGGCTTTGCTCATTTGGTGACTGCCAGCCTCATGCACTTCCCCACGGAGCAGAGAGAGGGGGGGATGACACAGGCATGTCACTGATAGCAGCACCTGCCAGGCTAAAAAGCTTTTCAAAGCAAGAGTTTGAGGGAAAACAATCAATTGTGAGGAAAGCAGTCTGACTCTGTGGAACACGTCCCTCCGCAGACCTCTCCAGCTGCCCATGCTTGCCGTAGGCAGGGTGGCTGGCAGACACAGTGACAACCTGCCCTCCTGCATCAACATTTCATGCAGTTCGAGCTCCAGCCTAACCTCACAGAGCTTAGGGGCAATTCTGGCAGAGCCAGATTCTGACACAGCTCTGAGTATCAGACCTTTTTCCCTTTCAAAAAAGCACCACCATCAGGCTGCCCCTGTATTTCATGCCAAATGGCACCATGCTGCAAAAAACAGACTGCAACCTTTACAACAAGTACAGCAGTCCCTAGAATCCTGAGCCTTCCATCACAGTGGTTTATGTCTGCTGTTCTTTCAAGTAGGCAAAAGGACCAGTATTCTTTGAAATCTGGCAACCAATTGTATGGCTCCAGGACAATCTTTGTCTTAATAGAGCCTTGAGGTAGCTGGCAGCATTTGCTGGATTTCTGGGCCAGCCAGACCTGCCTCCCATGCTACTGCTCACAGTCCAGCACTCAGATTTACACCTCATCCGGTTGTTCAGCAGGCAGGAAAATGAGCTAACATGGAACATAGCACAGCAGAACACCAAAGGGCAGAAGGAAAAATCACACATATTTCTACCCCATGGGCTGTCTGAGCCCACTATGTGAACTCTGGTGACAGGGAGTGCTCTGCCCTCAAAGCTAGTAAAGGAGAAATCCTTGGCTCAGACCAGATAACTAGCTGCAGAAATAGAAAATCTGCTAGAACAAGTTACCTTCAATTTATTTCTCTCATAGAAGAGTCAGACTGGTAAGGCAAAAGCCTTGGAACAAGGGAAACAAAGCCATTCCAAGCTGTCTCTGCTAGATGGTCTTCTGTGAAACTCTATGGAAATTTGAAAACTGCTACCTGCCAGTAGCAAATTGGCTCTTCTTGCAGGCACTAAATGTGTCATATAGGGTGGCACCAGCCCAAGCCATGAAAACTTGCTGTGTCAGCACATCTGCATTTGTGTTTTGGCAGGAAAATGCAGGTTCTGGGGGTGATTAGCAATAATGGTGCTCAGCTTTCGACCATTTGAACTAAACACAGATATTCAGCCTATATTAACAGCATAACTCAAGCTCAATATGAACAAAATAATATTTCCCAAAGCTACCCCCCACTAGCTCCTTTTTCTGTGGCAGAGTATAATGCATCCTGCCTATCATAAAATCTTTCACCTCAAGACCGCTTCCTATCCAGGTATCCTACTTGGTCTTCACCTCTAATAATGTTTGAATGTGTCTCTCGAATACTCAGCATTGTGACAATATCAAAGTTTTCTGCACAATGTATCGAGCTCCTGGTTTTCTCATTTCACAAAATGCTTCTCATTTTATAGTGCCAAAAACATAATCTCTTCTGCCTCAAATGTTGCTTCTTTTGTCAAAATCTTACAATATTGAAAAGGAATGGGCCAGCCCCAGCTAGGGAAAAAAGCTGAATTAACAGAATGAGAGAGCAAAGCCCATTGCACTGGGGTCACCCAGCCCTTTGCCCCTACCAGGGCTTCCTCCAGTCCAGTGTCAGCTCTGCTGCCCAACCAGGAGGCCTCTGAATTCTGTCTTGGTTTGGAAAGACAGAGGTCTGCTGAGGAAGGTAGGAGCCTCCCTTGGAATGTAGAATGTAAACCCCCTCCCTCTGAACTGTGATTTTGAAATTAAGGGGCTTTCAGACAAAGATATGAGAATAGGAATATCAGTTTCTAGCTAGGTATATTAAAAATAAAAATTGAGTAGTACAAAAAAAAAAAAAACCAACAAAACAAAAACAAAAACAAAAACAAAACAAAAACAAAACAAAAAAACAAAACAAAACAAAACAAAACAAAAAAAAAAACCCACGACAGAGTCAGAATACAACCTGATACCCTATTGATCAGGATGTTGTTGGCAGTCCAAATCAGTCCTCCTGTAGTGACAGATGTGGTTCTGTCAGAGCAGAGATGATCCTGTAGAAGGGTAAGTTTCCCTCTGAAGGTCCAGTGGTGGTGAGATGGGTCTGGTCTTCCTCTGGGAATCCAGAGGAAACAGGCTGTCCTGGTGTTCTGAATCTCAGCTTTTGTCCAGGTAGGAACAGTTGGCTCCTCCCACTGGGTGGAGCATCCCACAGTGGGATGATGTAATTGTATCAGTCATGCAGTGAGCCTTAATGGCCCATTAACAGAAGATATCCATCAGAGGGAGGACGGGTTGTGGAAGAGATAAAGCACATTGCTCAACCTGGATTTAACAGCTGGCACATTAACAGGAGATCCCCACAGAGTTATGAGGGATGGGTCATGGAAGAGATAAAGGAACTTCCTCAACCAGTTTCAACAGAAGGTAATAGAATACGTACTTTTGGTTACATCTTGCTTTGCAACCCAAGACAGTTCACAGCACAAAACTCACCCGACACAGTGAGGTCACTGCTCTGTGTGTTCCAACAGGCATCCAGCTGGTCTCTGTCTCATATTTTACTCAGGCAGGCTCTCTACTATCAATTGTATTGAACAACTTGAGTGCATGAAGGACAGTGAGACTGGAAATGTAGTGGGAGTAAAAGTTTTGCAACTATTAGCGAAAAAGGTTTTCAAAAATGAGAAAAGTAGAATATAGACAAACGAAGTTCCACTACTGAATATTTAGCTCAGTATTAAACAGTGATGCAACTGCTCAGACATTGTTGAAGGAAGATCCAGAAAAGAACTGAACTCAGAGCTACAATCAAAGTCTCCAAGTTAAAAGGCCATATGCAGTTGCTAAATAGATTAGAGCAAAACTGCATAACTCCAGGGACAACTCTATTCAGCGCAAAAGCAAATGTCCTACACTGACCTGTGAAACAGTTGGATAAGTAAGGCTGACTACAAAAATAGGCGAAAATTTTGAAAAAAGAGGGAAAAAAAGAAGAATGCCATGTTAAATTTCTTTATATAAATTCCAATGACTTTCCACTCTTTTTCTTTCACCCACTCTTGAAAGCCACACTTCCCTATTTTAGATCTCTGAGTTTCTCTCTAACTCATCTAATAATCTCAAGGGCAATTTGGGCAGAACTTGAAGACTCTACATTTTCTAGGATAAATTCAAAATTTTGCCATACCTTGTAGCAATAGTCCAGACGATACCAAGGATGAAACTTGTACAGAAATTATAGGTTCCTAATTTTTCACACTATTCTTTCTTGCTGATCTTCTGAATTATATATATTTTTTTAATATTTATCTCAAAACTTTTAAGCTTTCCTGATGAGATTTAACTTATATTTGAGATAGTCTGATAAAGCTGAGCATTTTCCATGCAGTCTCTCTTTGTGATCTGCCATGTCTCAGTTCCTCAGGTCACTCCATCCTCACAGAAGGTACCTAATGAGTGGCATTACAGTTTATAACTCAGAGACAAAACTGAGAGCCATTCCTGAATTTCTGCTACTACACATTTTAAATAACTCAAGTAGCTCTCCAACAATCATCATAATAATTACAACAAAGCTTTTTGTAGGCATGAAAAAATAACCTGTTGCGCTTGGGTTTGTTTTTATCTTCTCAGGAACTGTCCCCAGCTTTCTGTTTGCCTTTCCCCACTTGTGAACAGCATGCACCTAGTATAGCATTGAGGACCTTGTATGACATTCTCAGAAAGTGGGTTATGAGAGATGACAACAGGTAGACCACAAATATTTGCTGAGAAATTAGTAGACTGCATTTTAGAAAGGTTTTGTTCCTCTACTGGTCTGCGGGCAGAATTTCAGCAGCCTTACCTTCAACATCGATATGTCCTAACCTAAGGGGGAATATTTTCAGTATTTCAGTGTAATATAAAAATGAGGTCCACAAATCTAGAGGTATCCATAAAACTCCTCCCTGTCCACTGAGAACTATGAGACAGCACACAACTCACCCCATGCAAAGTGATGGCCACTAAAGAAGAGCAGTCATAGTAAATGCATTCTTGTGATGGAACAGGGTTCTGAGAAGAAAGGAAAACCTTTAGGGTCCAGAAATGCAGCTTTTATAGCATTGAATATAAAGGTCATAGGGTTTCACAGAAGACCTTCTAGCAGAGCTGGCTTGGAAGCGGCTCTCACACAGTTTCCAATAAGGCTCCAAAGCCTTACCAGCCTGGCACTTCCATGAGGGAAACAGGTCAATGCTGAAATGATGAAAATGTTGAAAACAAAGTAATTTCTGTCAGTGCTACGACTTGACTGAATTGACTCATAGGCTTTAAAATTTTGGACACTACTGCAAGTATTTCTGTGCATCTTTGCACTAACTTCTAAATAATGTTCTTTTCATAGCTAATGTGACTTTTTTTTTTTTCTTACAGGCTGTGGCCAAAAAACATTATGTTATTAAAAATGCTCTGATATAAATTTGAGTCTGAGAATAGATTTGATTGGAGTAGACAGGGTTTTTTTAGGATCAGAGAATTAACTCTATGGACAAGTATGTCAGAAACAGGCAAACATTTTAAAATATTTTTTAAAGATATAATTACCATGACCTCCACTCTTCCATTTAATCATAATCATAAAAAACAAAACAAAACAAAACAAAACAAAACAAACAAACAAACAACAAAAAAACCACCACACCAAAAAAACAACAGATTGCTGCTGCTATCTAATTGCTGGATTTTGTTTCCTGCTGGCTTCAGTAGGTTTTCAACATATTTGTTTGTTAATAATTTAAGAAATGCAGGGTATCTTTTTTGTGTCATAATCCAAGCAAAAACTGCACGAGTTCTTTGAAAAGAAATATATGTTAGTAAGTAAGGTCTCAAGCATAACAGAAAACTTAGCAACAGCAGAGGAATGTTGCATTAGTATTCTTTATTAGTCAGTATAAAAGAAAAAAAAAAACAGAATGGATTAATGAGGATGTACTAAGCTATAAATACTAGACATCAGCCCACGTTTCACTTGGGGAATTGACTACTTTCCTTTGTTTACAATTCTGCTTTCTCATTTACCTGAAATAATGTTAGTACCAAACCACCAATCCCAGCTGTTAACAGCTGCCAGAAGGTTGTTTATGATCAGTGCCTTATTTTATTATTTTTTGGATTTTTTCCCTAAAATTTAAACTACTTCTGAATTAGCTAAAGAATAAAACCCAGTTTATTACTATGGCTTTCTCTGCTAAGATTCCTTTTTCTCAAATAAGATTCAAAATGATGGCTTGTAGATACTCTAGCAGTGCTTTATTTTCAATGCATCATATCACATGGCAGTATATGGAGAATCACTCAAATTAAATTTACTCCAGAGAGATGCAATAACTTTCAATCAAACCACAGGTACTCAGCGTCCTTCAGAAGCAGGTCTATAATGCAGGATGAATGAATGAGAGAGAGCACAATCAGCTGGACAAGAACAAATTACTATTGCTGGATGCAAATAGCAACAGGCTTAGAAAAATTATTTTGATTAGCTGGATAACTCACAGGTTATGTGTGATCCCAGCAAAAGACATTTCTGAGAACGCAGTTCTTGGGTGAAATGATGTCTGCTTTCCATTTGCAGATTCAAATGGCCCCCATTCAGAAATGTCTGCAGTAGCATCTTAATGTTATTATACAGGCATCAAAAGTAATAAATAACTAGGAAATAATCCTTAGCAAAACGTATGTAGCTGTCCTATTAAGCAGTTTCCAAGCTACTTCTGACTGGCTGCCTCTCACCCACTATGCCTAGATACAGGTAAAGCTGGTAAATAGGAAAATTAAGAGATGTGAAAAGTCAGGATACAGAACCCACCTCAGGAGAGAAACCCTTTGTGTTCCCACACACATGGACTAAAGTTCTTTACACCTTTAAGCATTCAAATCACCTTTCAGGTGTTCAGGGTCCTTCCAAGAGCAGGATGCATTTTAGAACCATTCCCACCACTGACCCAAGTTTCTCTTCAATAAAGGAATCCCTTGCCCCAAAAGCTTCTGATGTCACTGCCCTAGAGTCCAACCCACCTAAACTGCTTTTTTAACTCTCAGATTGAAAGGGCTTGTTAGTTACTAAGACACTCACCATTTATGAGTTTGTCTCAACTGGTCACACGTAGAAGACAAATTAAAGCAACTGCAGAAGTTTCAACCACAGGAACTGTGGAGAAATAACACTCTTTGAAGTAGCTGTTTTCTAAAGTTGAGACAAGGTAACTGAGAGGACTTTCTACTTTAAGAAAATGAAGGTGTTTCCAGAAAACTTTTCATCCCAAGTTAATACTTAATTGCTCATAAAAAGACATGCTCAGTGATCCCACATTAGACACTTTGTAGTTTATGCTCAGACTGTGGCTTTGGATGGTGTTTTAACTGCTTGTGAAAATTGTAATTTTTATAGAGTCTGGACCATTGTAAGCCTTCATATTTGTCCTCTGAAAAGAAAAAAGAACACCATATCTGCTTAAAGAAATTATCATATCCTCATATAAATCACAATATCTGCAAAATGGAGAATTTCAGGCCAATACACAAGGTGTCCATAATCTATTGGGGCCCATTATTTTAGTCCTGCTTTGTCACACTATTGTTCCTTTGGCTGATCTATGTGTTTTTGTCTTAACCTAGTGACTAGTGAGATAAACAGTTTCCTAAATTCTGTTTTGTTATCTATTGATACTCAATTAACATCATCTGTGCTGGGTTGAAAAAAACAGTTCTGATTGGTTTTCTGTGCCAGTTAAATTTTTATTGACTTGCATTACATATTTGATTACGACTTTCCTAAACTCCACTAATTTTTTAGGTCCTTTTAGCCTTCAAAGCAATTTTATTCTTCCCGAAAAATGGAAAAAGAAAAAGCATACACTACATATAAAAACTAGTTTATAGATTTAAATGTGAGTCAGAAAAGTATAAAATTAAGAATTAGACTACATGTGACCTTACAAATTCTACTCAGAATTTACATTGTTACTCTTTAGAAGGGCAGTAATACAGAGCCCTGCTACAAGCATTAGGATCTTTGCAGAAATTTGTATATGTGAGTAATTCTATATGCAAGACTATGCCACAGAATTTGCTGAAAATACATATTCATGTGTAAAGTTAATAGAGCTACTCAGGAATGTAATTTATTTATATACACCATTGGTAGCTGGCTAGGAAGATAATCCTGCATATTCCAGTCCACATAATGACAATTTGCTCATCTGGCATGTATTGTGTACTTCAGAACAGAATAGCTGGGTTTCTTTTCACAAAAACAAAAACAAGAACAAAACAAAACAAAACAAAACAAAACAAAAAAGGTGTGAATAATAATTAGTCAGCACAAAATTAACAAGTGTTCCCAGAAAGGACTTGTTTCTATTGCTTGGAATTTGTTGCTTGATTATATCCATGTGGATTTTGGCGGGGGTAGAGTTGATTTTCCTCATAGTAGCTTGTATGGGGCTGTGTTTTGGATTTGTGCTGGAAAAAGCGTTGATAGCACAGGGATGTTTTTGCTACAGCTGAGCAGGGCTTGCACAGAGCCAAGGCCTTTCCTGTTCCTTACCCTACCAGCTGGAGGTGCACAAGGAGCTGGGAGGGGACACAGCTGGGACAGCTGACCCCAACTGACCACAGGAATATCCCATTCCATATGACACCGTGCTCAGCATATAAACCCGGAAAAAGAAGGAGGAAAGAGCAGGCCTTTGAAGAGATGGCATTTGTCTTCCCAAGTCACCATTTTATGGGCCAGAGCCCTGCTTTCCTCAGGATGACTAACAGCTGCAGTGGGGTATTAATTCCTTATCTTGCTTTGCTGGTGTGCAAGGTTTTTGCTTTACCTATTAAACTGCCTTTATCTCAATCCACAAGTTTCCTCACTTTTTCTCTTCCCATTCTCTCCCCCATCCCACTGGGAGGAGGTGAGTGAGAGGGTGTTTGGAGCTGAGTTGCCAGCTGGTGTTCGACCAGAACAATATCATAAAACAGTTGTTGCCTCAACACAGACTTAGGTTTTTATCAAACCAGTTTCTCTAAAAACAAACACAGCTCACCTCCCTATAGTAAATCCTTGAAAATTCAGCAGTATGCAGAGACAATGAGCTTCTGGAAGATGGAAATGGTCTCTTACTAAATTGAGGACCTGCCTGTGCATGAAAGCTGCCTATTAATGGAGTCTACAGTACAAATAATGAGCAGTAAAGAGGAGCAGGGGATAAAAAAGATACCTGTATAAGCTTCTCATGAAGAAAACAGCTTGAGAATTATTTATCATTGCACTTTCAGGGATACAACTTTTTTCTCTGTATCTATATCATATATAGAGAGATACATATATATTGTCTCTCTAGAAGATCATCTTATATTAAATTCTGTGTGTAGAGTCCAAGGCAATTCACTTTCTGCAAGGTTAATATTTTATACCTCAATTCATGGTACCCATCTCTGCATTTAATGAGCAAAGCTCACAGAGCTAAAAATATTCCCTTTCATTGTTTATTAGCTCAATTTTGGTAAAAAAAACTGAGCATCTCTTCAGTTTCCATTGGAGACAAAGATACAATTACTCAGCACCTACAGATGGGAAACATGGGCCCTGATTCTTCCTGAATGAGTGTGTGTGTGTGCAGTTTGCACCATGCACACTAAACACATTTCTTACTGACTTTAAGAAAAGTTGCAGATACTCAGCATGAAGAAATCTGACCATGCTTACACATTATTTGGTGTAAGGAATCAGGATTGTGCCTGCAAGCCTATTAACTCAAACAGGTTTTGTGCATGCCTCTGCTGATCTAAGAATGAACCCTTCCATGACTGAATTTTTTCTTTATAAGTTATTTTGCCAACAGTTGAATGTCGTGTTATTTATGTCCCAGGAGAATGCTGTGCCAATTTAACTGAGTGTTGTTTTAAGGTTACAGTATTGAAGAAAATCCAGTAGCCTTAAAACCTCTTTGTTGTAACCCTTACTTAATTTCAGCTGACTGGGATTAGGTGAAAATAGACATTATAAAAACTAGAAATGACTCAAAAGTAGACTCGAAAGTAACATGACTTTTGTAATTAAAGTGATATTACTGTGCAGTGATCTAACTTTGTTTTAAACTCTAGAACAACCTATCAATTTGTAAGATACATTCCTTTAGCACTTTTGGTATACAGGCATAAAAAATTCTGCCGGGTTTTTCAGGTGAAACTGAGAGACATCTGTAATGCACTGGTTTTGTAGTCTTAGGAAATAGTTGCTTCTGGTAAGATGTGCAAAATATGCCTGTTCAAAAATTAATTTTCCAGTTTCATGTTTTTAGAAATGCTGTAAATTTTACTGACTGGCCCACAGACCAAGTCCTGCCTCAAAAGCAATAGATACACACAGTCAGGCAACAAGAATCTGCCAGAGGCAAGAATAATGAGTCAGCTTTTCTGCAGCCAATCCATAATTCTGGATTCCAAGACTTAGGTTATGCTACATCATGCTGTATTTTCCCTGATTTAAGCAACTATCATAATATTTGCCCACATGAAATATTTACAGTATATTCATCACTCAGCTTATCATTGAACACTTTTCTCAGTGAATTCTCCTGCTGAACAATATCCTTCTCTCCTAGTAATATTTCATTACTCATACTGTAAGCATATCCAATGGGGCATACAGAAATTACTCCTCATGAACCATTTCCTTCCCACTTTTTTAAAAAATGTCAGAACCAAACCACAAGCACAGCTGACTAGAAAAGAATTTCTGCAAGAGTCACAAAGAGTCTTCAAACTCCAGCCAGCAGTAAAAAGTAAAGCATTATTTACTCCACTGGACAGCATTCCTGCCAATGCTATGTGTGCTACATGTCAATAGCTAGAGTAGAAAAAGTTTTATTTTAACTATATGAATTGATAAATGTAGCAAAATCTACTGAAGGATATTTTTTTATGGAGCACCAGTGGGAGGTGGCAAAACAGTGCAGACTGGTACAAGATAAACATCACAAAACAGTGATCATACTAATTGGTGGGAATTTGTCTGGAAAATGCAGAAATAGTCAGCACACATCAATGCTGATTTCAAATCCTCCAGTTCAGAGGACTCAAAAGATTATGTGCATTCACAATGAGAAGCTTTGCAGAGTCACAATCTCTGGAAACATCTACTGGCACTGTCAGAAAGAGACACACACAGAAGACACCACTAAAAGTCACTTTCAAGCTCAATAGCCCTCTTGCAAGGATGCAAGGCAAAGACATATCAGAGCTTCCTATAGAGTATTGCACTCTGCTTCACAGATCTGACTTGTGTTGCATTTGATAAATCATCTCTGAGATATAGTTCTCTGTCCCTTGGGAATGCAAGACATTAGTATCCCAAAAGGCTTTTAGAAGGATAATGCCTTAAAGATGATGCCATCACTTCACTATCAGGAAGGAGAACACTGGGATATCTTTCCTAGATGTGTGCCTAGAGGACTGATGGCAGTCTAGATGAGGCCCTTTTCTTTGCAACCCGTACACTGACCAGAGTTCCTCCCCTTAGGAAGAATTTCACACTCCTCATGAGCAACCTGGATGAAGTCAGAGGCCTCATTTCCAGCAGAGCTCTCTGTGGAGTCACGTATCTTAGTCAGAGCCAGTCTGTTCAGACAAGACACCAGTGCAGTCTCCAGGAAAGGGAAACTGCCAGCAATGCCTGCAAGTCAAACTTCATGGCTGGCAGCACAGCGTGAGTAGGAGGCAAGTCAGAAAGAGACAAGTGAATACTCAAGGCTGCAACACAACTTCTGCTTAAGAACGCCTTTCCCCCTCCCCACCCTGCCTGACATCTCAGCTCTGAATCGTGTTGTCATGACAGATCATACGGCCTGCTCAAGATGCTCTTTCCTTATGTTGTATCTTTCATGCTACAGGGCTGGAGGTGACCGTAATTAGGCACCAGACCCACAGGTTCACACATTTAAGGCTGGCTGTGAATACTTTGTGACTTATTGTGAATATGTCATCCTTATTTCCTCTAGAAAAGCCTTTTAACTATAAACACAGATTGTAAATCTGTATTACATGCACAGGCATACTACAGAAAGAAAAAGATAGCATGAGAGCTAACAAAATTTAGAAGGGAAATAAATTATAGACATGTCAACTGCCATTTAAGCAACATTATCTTAATCCATTTAACAGCTAAGAAAACCTCACAACTGTCTTAAGATCCAACTCTCTCGCCTTAGTTGTTATGTCCACTTGGCCTTCCCATTTCCCAATTTACAAGGGAGATGTTGGTGCTCTAGCTGTCCTGACAAACCCCTGTTGGGTGCTCTTTTAAAATAAGGAAAAAGTTTAAAATAAGGATTCCCACCAGCCCCAGCTCTATGTCACTCCTTGTTCTCCACCAGCTCCTGCACCTGTCTCTTGGCTGTGTAGCAGAGCAAGGCATTGCCTGCCCATATGGAGATGAAGAACAGAAAGGAGATGCAAACCACCAGCAGTCATCTCCCTGTGAAGATTCCAGTTAGAGTCCCTGTGGATGGCCTGCAGCCCCTGAGAGGTTTCACCTGGGTGTTCCTAGGGGCAAGACATAATAACAGAGGAGTAGAAATAATTCTGGGAGCAAATCATAAGTCTAAGAATAAAGACTATTAAAAAGAAAGCAAAAGGAATGAGAATATTAATGAAATTTAAAGCAGATTTCTGGTGCACCAATGAATCACAGTTATGCCATTGTAATTCATGATGACAGAACCATTGTTGTCACTGAGTGTAAAAGATCTACCACAAAAATTTAAAAGTAAAATTATCTCTTTAAGCAAGATTGAATTCTGTAGTCTAAAGGTGCAGTCATACAGACAGAGTAAAGACTAGAAGGTCATTGTATGAAGTAAGAACAACAAAGATCCAAGATGAACTATCCATGACAAATAGGTCATGGAATTCAGAAGGTGCCCAGAGAGGAGGATCAGCAAAAGATTTATTTCATTTGGTCTTCCACCTGGAGGGAGGCCTTGCACTGCCCTCTGCACTGAGATTTTCCTATAGAACACTTGGCAGCTATATAAACCTTCCTCAGAAAAAGCCCCAAGACATGAACAGAGTGTCAGCCTTCGAGAAATGCATGAGGAGCATCTCCATGCTTTTTCTATAGCCCAGAGAGAATGAGG
This sequence comes from Cisticola juncidis, assembly GCA_013400215.1. Classification (NCBI taxonomy): domain Eukaryota; kingdom Metazoa; phylum Chordata; class Aves; order Passeriformes; family Cisticolidae; genus Cisticola; species Cisticola juncidis. Next base: position 854,407 of record VXBR01008118.1, read on the forward strand.
ATGCAGCTTTTCTCCCAGATGTGTGAGAGAACCACCAGTGTGTCCCTTGCAGAAAACCAAGGAAGGAAAAGATCAAGCCTGTCAGAACATTAAATCACCTTGCTCAAATGACAATAATGAATGAGACAGCACCTCCTCAGTGCCCCATAGCAGGGAGCAGCTGGTTCTTTCTGTCTTTTTTACCAAGCTCTGCCTGGCAGGGCACCTTGGATTGCACGTGCCAGGAACATGGTTCTGCTCACCCCCCTTCAGCCTCATATCTACAGAATTCGCATAAACTTCTCCTTCTGTATGCCCTGTACCATCTCCTACTAAAGTTCTGCTGTGCCTAAATACACTGCTAGGAGTAAATTTGAAAGTAATTATAAACCCCCCACAAGATTTTACTTAGGACAAAATCATTAGCTCACTGAAAGTGTTGGAGGTGACCTCTGGCATAAAAAGTAATGTGGCAGTAAAGGGGTTAGTTTCTAAAGATACATTCAAATCCAATGCATGGTAATAATTCAGAAATTGGCAATCATTTTCCAAACCTCTTGTGCAGAATACTGCTATTATTCTTGTGACTATCTCTTTGAAGAGATGAGTTACAGAAGTATAACATCTCTTGAGAGTAGTTATAATAAATCTTTACTGACATGTTTGTCAAACAGCAAGAAAAATTCTACTACAAAAAGGCTTCAAGTTAAAATGTTACCCAAATTCAGATTCAAACTTTTTATTTGTTAGAAAAGAGGTTCTGTCATCTCCAGGTGCTTGCTGCTCCTTGTTCTGAGCAGTGGAAGTAGTGATGCTACTCCAGGGGAAACATCTTTGACTCTGAAATTGTTGATCTTAAAATATAGTGTGGTATAAATATACAAAGTCATGTCAGTCAAACAGGTACTATTCTAAGATACAAATTACACTCTCGTGATACTACTCTACATCCAGAGTAGTGCTGTGTAGGTGTTGAAAAGAGAATCTGATCAGCAGTATCTAATTTGCAACAGATGAGTTCTGTTCATTATGACTCCTGTTTGGGAACTGAGGTGTCAGCATCTACAATAAACCCCTGAAAGGGAGCAAGGTTTTCCTGCTTTGTTTGCTCCATGTTGTCACTGTAAGCTCTTTTGTTGTTACAGTAAGCTTTCACAGGTTGTGCTTTATAACCAGTTCCTTCAACCTTCAAAAACAATGTCTATGCTGGAACAGATGATCACATTGCATAGCAAAGTGAAAAAATCAAGGTTTACTGCATTGGTTTCTAAATCTGTTCTAGTAAATAGCTTCAAGAACTTTGGTATATTACAGGTCTGTTGGTTTTGCTAATAAAAAAGCCAAACTGTGGAAGCAAAATACACAGCAACTGAGATTCTAAGATTTCACAGATTTTTACATATGTCTGTCATCACTGAAAATTATATCCAAAAATGGTAGGTACCCCTAACAGGAAGTACAAGAAGCTTTGTGTGCGGAACAGGAGTTGAAATACAAGCAGAAAATACTCCAATACAAAGGAAATGGGATAAAAGCTATGGTTTCTGACCGTGCATAAAATCCATTGCCAAAATAATAAAATACTTTCCCACTGATGACATGGAAACTAGGCCTTCCACTATTTTTTCTATGCCACTGACAACCCCCCAGATGGAATTTTCCACTTCATAACAGTAGGGTTGAAAAAAGAACTGATACAAATTGGTCCTAGGAAGCAAAATTACATTGCAGCTTTCCAGTAAACAGAGATGAAAGGCCAGATTCTGATCCCAAGTAGATGATGCTGGCTTGCATCAGCAGGTTTCTGAAGAGCACAGCAGTGTCTGAAAGTGGTGAAGAGTGGTTTGTGACTCAATGGCCAAAAACACCCAAGTTCCCAAGTGAACCACCTATTAGGAAAGTTGTGCTTACAGCTGCCCATTGCTAGGAGATGTAACTTCCCTGTCATTTGAAATGAAAAGAATTTGAAATTAAAAGAATGAAAAGACATAGTGAAGAAGCTCTGCTACCTTAGATGTGAAGACTGATGAATTTAGACAAGGGGCAGACCTGAAAGACAACTTTCTATTAGATTAAGAAACTCAGCTCATACAGTAAATCGTTATTCATTTCATGGCCATGTGTCTTAGTGTACTGAATGCAATTTTGGGCTGCTAGCTGAGTACTTGCCCATGCCAAGTTTCTTTCTAATAACAAGCACAAGTCATCTCAAGGAAATTATGACTTGTCTCATATAAAACACAGAATCTTCCAAGCCTCTTGCTCAGTTCATTCCATACTTTTGGGTTCAAAAACAATGAAGTAGAAAAATAATGGAGGAATAGGGAGCTGTACATACTTTCAAATATTAGGTCACTAAAATTCATTGGAATAAAAACATAAAGTGTATGTGATTCAGTAAAGACAAGTGCAAACCACTACTCTAAACAGGAACTATCAGGTGCATAATGATGAAATGCAGAATTTCCATCTAAACAGAAACATTATCAAAAGGGACCCACAACGTTGAAGTGTTCAGGAACTGCCCAGAACATTGCCATTTCACTGCCCTGTTTTGTTTAAGGCCACCTATTTGTAAAATAAAACTTCTTTCATGCAAGCCTCCACCAACATACCTCAGAGAGGTTACAGCTCAACCACACCTCATTGTGTCCTTCTGGCTGCCAAACCTCAAGAAAGAAGCTAACCAGAAAGCATCCAAAGAGAACAATAAGGCAAAAAACCCACCAAACCTCAAAATGCAAACAAACAAGTAAAATGTCTAAAGTAGAGAAAATAGACCCTTGAAGAAAAATGGGAAAAGGTGCAGTTCAATTTACTGAGTTGGGGAATAAAAATACATGGTAACAATTTCCAGATACTTAAAAGATAAATGTTCTTTGTGTTTGCTTGTGAATAGAAAATCAGTAATGGTTTTAAATTAAGAAAACAGAATGTAAGGTAAACACAAGGGGTAAAAATGTCTATAATTAGGAGGATAATTAGGCAATAGTACAGAGGAGCACTAAGGAAAGTGACCTACTTGACTGGGATACTTTTAAGAACAAAGATGTATCAGAAAGTCTCTCAGTATTACTAAATCCATCTCATTAGAAGAATGAATAGGACATCTCAAGGACCCTTCTAGCCATATTTGCCATGATCATATCATTTTATAGTTTGGGTAAAAACTTTCACATTTGTAATGCAATAGACATTTTGAACATACTCAATTGTTGTACCTGGGGAAGGATTTCTGGTTATGTGTTGTGTGTGTGTGTGTGTATACACATACACATTCCTGGTTTTGGAAAAATTAGCAGTTCTTTGGAAGAAATGTGAGAAGCAAATAAATCTCCAAAAGGGAGTGGAAGTAGTGGTTGTTACTACCTGGAATCCCAGCTTCACATAACACCAGTCAGAAACTGAGCCATGCAGAGGAAGAAAAACAGGCATATTCACTGTGGGCATTCTGTAAATTCAGAGATCTGTCTGCTGTTTGCGGAAGCTGTCATTACACAACCAAAGCCGAAAATGCCAGATGCATAAACACAGGGGGTGGCAGGAGGTCTGACAGACAGAGATGCACTTATGTGGTCTAGAAACACAAATGAGAGGATTTTTAAACAAAATGCAGTATAAGGGTGTAAAAGACAGTGGAGGAGAGAGGGGGAAGAAAGGTTCGGAATATCAGGAAAAGAAACTACTTTCTTATACTCACTTCCGTATCAGAAGGCTTGGAATTTTGTAAACAAAGGTTCTGTCAAGAAATTATCCAACTTTCCCTTCCTCTTACAAACAAAAACAATATTCTAAAGGCTAAACACAGTCAAAGCAGTTCAGTCAAAAGAAGTTAGATAACAAACATGACAATGCGCAGCTGAGTACACAAAACTGACATTGGTGCAAAGCTCTCCATTTATCTTAGAAGTCAGACACATGATTTTAACAAAAACAGGATCTCTGTATTTAGCCTGAATTCTTTCAGGTTTTTAAGGGCATCAATAGTTTAACTGAATGCAAGCATACTTTTAAAATTAGTCTATGTTTATGTTTTTGTACTTGGTCATCATGTAATGAGTGAAAATGGGGAATATAGAAATGGAAATATAGCTTTTTGTTTCACAAAAGTTCTTTTTATCTGACAGCAATCTGCTTTTTAGGGTCTCAGAAAATGTAATAGGCCCATATCACATTCAAGGTTAAATCAGGACTTAAGTAGACTTTTTCCTTTACAATCAAATTCTATTTGTGTGTGTAATTCACTTCTGAAGGTTTAAGTCAACATACAAACCTGCAACAAATTCACTGCAGTATTCTGAAATAAAAGAAAGACTGACAGCAGGAAAAGAAATTAGGTGCAGGAGGCGAACATTTGTACAGGGTAATGCACTCATTACAATTTTTTAAATCTCATTTTCTGATATTCTAGTCACTTTTAACAAGTGATTTCCTTTTCTATGACCCAGGTTCTTCTCCTGTTAATCCTACTCCAAAGATATAATTCTTTCTTGTGGCAGTTCAGCTCCCTGCCATGCAAATGAACATAAATGTTATAAACTCATTATTAAGACTACACTGCAGAAGCAACAACAACAGTTAAAATGAGCTGTGGAGAGAAGAAAACTCCATTAAAAAAATAAAAATTGCATGATTGGAAGCTCTGGTAGCTCCCTTTTCTTTCTAACAAATAACTCATTTAACACATATAACTCATTTATTCCAATGCCATTCAGAACCACTTAGTTTAAATCAATAGGGCTACTCTCAATTTACATTAGTATTAGGAATATCAGAATTAAATTTTCATGTTTCCATTTACTTATGTATTAGTAATGAGCCCCATTGCACATATTTAGGGTAATTAGGGAAAATAAAAGGTTTTGGAGATGAAAAGTTGAGTCCTGGGTGAGAAAGAAGGAATTTCTTTTCATTTTTGTGATTCTTAAAGATGATTTTTTTTTATGAGGCAGTAACCCACCTTCCTTTAAAGAAAGTTAATTATCCTCAGAAGGAACCTATGTTATTCCCGTTATTTCTTACATTTCCTCATTATAATTCCAAAAAGACCATTTTCAAATTATCAAAAAGCAACAGCACAGTGGGCAGGGGAAAATTAATCAGAATCCATTGTTTTAAAGAGAAAGGATCGTTGTCACAACACACTAGTTGTATTCCAGATTACAATGATAATAACTGTCTGGACACCTTGGCAAAGCAGATCAAACAGTATCAACCACATAAACAATCAAATAGTTACATAAATAAATAAATGTAGATTCTTTTTTTTTCAACACACAACATTTAAAATTATGCACAAAATAATAGATGTGACACTGGCAAGATTTTCAATATGCTGAGGTTTTAAGAAACTGTCCTCTGCTGATTTTTTTCAAAGCTTCCTCACACAGTTATTCTGTAGAAAAGAATTAAACACGTCTTCATTTGTATTATGCATCCTTTCTGATTACTTAGAAACTGCTTTAAATCAAATTTGGAAAGCAAACACAGTGAGACGGGAGTTTCATCAGTTCAGCCTCACCAATACCTGGAGGTTAGTTATGACAATAGTCAATACACTGTGGAGAGGGAGAGGCCAAAACAAAATCTGGGATGGAAAACTGATTAGGAGGAGCTGGGTGGACTGTTGATAACACCAGGTACAAGGAAGTAATGAGGAAAAAAAGTGAGTGATTTTTCTCAGGAGAAGCAAAGCAGTAGGAAATGGAGGAAGCCCAGCAGTTACTCCTGTGGTCTAACACAGTAGATAAACTGAGAAAAGACATAAAAACAGTTGGGCAACTTCCCAAATAATAGAGCTGAGATATCAGACACATCAACTAGCAGAGAGGCAATAATGGAGAATAATTTTGAATAAGAGAGAGGCAACTTCTGGAGAATGAAAGAGAAGGAAACCAGATAGGCACAACACAAAGGAAGGCAGGGCAAGGGGACAAAATGGTAGCGGTGGTGAGAGGTAAAGGGAAGCCTCAGGAAGGAAAGGAGCTAGAAGAGAAAGGAGCAGGGAGATGCAGGGGCAGAACAAATATGGTCAGTTGTAGACAAGCAGAGCTGCAAACAAACCAAGTATTGCTTCAAGAAAAATCGGCTCAGCTCTCCTCTAGGAAAATGGCATGTGCTCCCCTCCACCCACATGTGGAGCACAGCGAGGACAAAATGGAGTGTGTGACATCACAAGGACAATGTGCTCTTCCACAGCCAGCAAAGAGCACACACAAATTCCTGCAGAATAGGTGATTTCAAAACAAACCTAGTAATTCATACGTTTAAGCTGATTTTGACTTTATTTTGCATTTCCATGGCACTCAGCCATGGAAATACTCAAATCACAGTTCAGCCTTGCTCACTGTGCAATAGCAGGTCTAGGGCAAGTAGAGTCTGTAGTAGAGAGCAGAGCACTGACTGGGCTGTGCTGCAGCTCCAAACAGAAACACAAAATGTGGGCCCCAACTCAGCAATTTAAATGCAAGTCTGGCCACCACCTTTTTGATGGATGGATAATCCTTAAATTTTGCATAATCGATATGTCCATTTAATTTGATTTAAGCAACTCTAATCATGAAAGAGCATCTCTCACTGAAAACACTTGCCACTTCCACCACAATATTTTTCACTCAGAAACAGCAACATCAATTTTGTCAGAGGTAGGGGTTCTCTGCTTGTTCCAGTCTCATGCCACCACCTAACTTTTCTTATTGGACAAAGTTGTTTTCATAAAGCTAATATCCTGCAGCATGTCATTCCATTCATTTCAGCGTCCTTTATCTTTTTTATTACCTACCTACCGATTTTTCTGCCAAGACCTTTTCATGATTGATCTGTTACAACTTTCATAGAAACTGTACACTTACAGAAGGCTTGAGGAGGGTCACATTTACTCCCAATGTAATTAAACTGACAGCAGTGGCTCTATCCCAAGAAAAATTTGGCTGTGTAAGTTCATAATAAATTATGAAATCCAAAATCACTCAATTGTTTCCATATCTCATTTTTCTTCTAGAGAGTTAAGGTTTATATTGAGCCATGTATCTTGGTCTTGTACACATCCTTTACTATCAGGCGAGAGCAACAGTGATTGCATCAGTAATTACATCTGGGTTAGTTAATTGGATTTAAAATATTCTGGTCATGAATGTAGATCGGACCTGGTTTTGAATCACAGGTAGTTTGAATTGCTGGCATAGTGGATATGCCAGAAACATTTGTTCATTAAATCACTCATCTGCATTTCATTCATTACATATTGTTACAGAAGCAACAAAAGTCCCAAGAATCTCAAGTCATTTACAACTACAGTCTTCCCTTCTATAGCTACCTTATCACACAATTCACTCTTCTATTTCTTACGTACTGTATGCTCTCACCACCTGTCCTTTTTACCTTTAGTGCATGAGAGGTTGGTTTATGTCACCATTTCAAAATTAAGTAATAGGCTTTCCTCTAACTCATGTCTTGTATTCACCTCCTCACCTTTTTATAATCTCTTGTCTGCTCTTCATAATCACTGTTCTCCTTTCTTTTGTGGAAACTTGCCATGACTGCCCAACTTTGAATCTAAAAACCGGTTTGCACCAGAAAATCTAAACATTGCCAATTTCTCTTCATTGTGTTATTAAATGTTAGCACTGGCCCCTGGGATTTTCCTGAGAGAAATGACTCTGTGACTAAGTTTTTTTGACAAATGTAAGCTGTGAGAGGAAAAATTTGAAAGGACAAAGGGAACTCAATCCTTCATAGCAACAGGAAAAAAAACAAAGTAGTTGTAAACTCTGCCCAGTTGCCAATATTTAAAAAAATCTTCTGTCCATTAAAAAGGCAGATCTAGGTACAGATCTCCTAGGTCATAGGAGACCATATGGATTAATTTTAGGCTGTACACCATTTCTTATGTGGGAATGAGCTATTTAAATATTGAGGAACCTTACTAATGGAAGAACTTAATAAGGAAAACAACCTGAGATTACCATGGGCACAGCAAACACCAGCATCATGGTGCAGCATCTCATAAACCTCATATCACATTATGAAAAGGATATTTTTTGTGGCCCTAAATTAGTCAGACCTTAAATAGATGTGGACTGTGTAGTGGTGAGCAGTCAACAGGCAGCTCTGCTCCCTTCAAACAGGTGATCCTGTGACTTTACTCCTCCAGCAAAAACAGCTGATGTGATGCTTTCATGGCCTCAAAACGCACTGAAGTAAACTGTATGAGGTTCACTTTGCCAGCTTTTGGTACTGGGAGGGGGAGCTACAGGAGTCAGAAGCTGTGAGAATCTTCCCTTATATCCAACAGAGCCAATGCCAGCTGGCTCCAAGAGGCACCCACTGCTGGCCAAGCCTGAGACAACCAGCGATGGTAGTAATGCATCAGTGATAATTTATTTAAGAGGGAAAAAGAAGTTATTGTGCTGAAGTATTTGCATCCAAAAGAGAGAGGTGTGAAAATATGTGAGAGAAACAACTATTCAGGCCCCAAAATATCAGTGCAAAAAGAGGAGGAGGAGGTGCTCCAAGTATTAGATTTGGGTTTCCTCTGCAGCCATGGTGCCAACCACACTGGAACAGGCTTTCCCCCTGCAGCCCATGGAGGCCCATTCTGGAGGAGAGATCCACCTGCAGCTCAAAGAGGAGACCCCAGCCAGAGTATGTGAAGGCCTGAGAGGAGATTGTGAACCTGTGGGAGGCTCATGATGGAGCAGAGTCCTGCAGGGACCTGCAGACCCACGGAGAGAGGAGCCCATACTGGAGCAGGTTTCCTGGTAAGACTTCCGCCACTTTGAAGGAGCTGCAGTGAAGGAGCCTGTTCCTGAAGGACTCATCTTATGGAAAGGAATCCACATTGGAACAATTCATAAGGAACTGTAGCCCGTGAGAAGGACTCATGTTGAGAAGCTAGTGAAGGAGAGTGTCCACAAACAATGTGGGAAGGACCCCACACTGTAGCAGGGGATGGACTCCTTCCCCTGAGCAGCAGCAGGAATAGCAAGTGGTGAACTGACCGTAACCCCCATTCCCATCTCCCTGAACCCTGGGGAAAGAGGTAGAGCCTGGGAAGAAGGGAGGGTGAAGGGAAAGGTTTTTTTAAGATTTGTTTTCCTTCTCATTATCCTGCTCTGATTTTGATTGGTAATTAATTTGATTCATTTTCCCATGTCACCTCTTTTTTGCCCACAACAATAATCAGTGGCTGATCTCTTTCTCTCCTTATCTCAGCTCAAGGCTTTGGTTGTACTTTCTCTCCCATGCCCAGTTGCAGAGAGGAGTGATAGAGACACTGTGGTGAGCATCCAGCCAGGGTCAATTAATAACAACACTGCAAGTAACCTATGGCCTCCTTGAAAACCCAACAAGAAAATGTCAGTTCTAAGAGTATTTTGGTTTACGCCATTTTGCATTTTTAAGATGCAAGAAAAGTTATGAAAAATGTCCTGCAAATTGTCTTCTAGAATCTGGAGCTGGGAAAATGCAGAAAGGCAGACTATCCTTTGCAAAACTATTTGCTAAAAGGTAACAGGGAAATATATAAAATTTCCCAGTTAAAACCATCTCCATGCAAACAGAAGGGGGACAGAACCTCATGGTCATCATAAGGTGAATTGTTCCAGTTCTTGGCAAACAGCAAAACCAGTAAACTCTGCACAAAGTCTGGCTCACATATAGCAAGTCATCTCCTCAGGTAAACTGTGTGGTGAATCACTGAAGGCAGAGCAGAGGCTGAACTTCCCTGCCCACCTGCCCACTAATACTGAGGAACAACAGTGAACTATAATCTATGTTTGTAAGCAACTTGCCGAGGGGGAAAAAATGCCATTGAGGGAATAAAATATGCTTTGATGCAAATACCGTGCCTTGTTATTTCTTTGCCTCATGACTTGCTTTGGTTACACATGCTGAAAATACTTTGGTTTTAATATCCCCAGTCCCTTACTGTTTTTCATTTCCTTCCCCTTCCCTCAATTGTACATCCACATCTAGGGTTTCAGTTCACTCTTTCTCTTCCAGCAAGTTCTGTTGGTATTTTTTTTAAATGAGAATTTATGAGGGACAGAGAAATTGCACAAGACCCATATTCTGTGACAACAAGCTCTGTATGCTTGTATATAGCACAGCAAAGTGTTCACTTCTCCATTGCACCTGTCCAACAGCAAAAATTAAGTTATTCAAGTCACTCCATCATCATAGAAGGTACCCAATGAGTGGCATTACAGTTTATAACTCAGAGACAAAACTGAGAGCCATTCCTGCTCATGCAGCAGAGCATTTCTTCTACTAGACATTTTAAATAACTCAAGCACGTGGGTGTGCCAGCAAGGGATCCTCACCCACAGCCAAGCAGGGACACAAGGGCTTCCCTGGAGTCCCTCGAGCCATGCTCCACCATTTCTTGCTCCCCTGGAGCCAGGCACAGCAGCAGTGACACTTCTCTGTGGTAGGCTTTCGGGTTTGTCGTGTCTGCACCCACTGATGTAGAAACTACGGAAGTGGCACTGGGAGCAATGACAAAAGGGTAATTAAAAAATAATTAACAAGAATAATTTGCAGGGGGCCAAGGGACAAGAGCTTTTATTTCATCAGCTGGTGTAAGTGATTAAATAGGTACACAACACTGCTGTAGAAGTATCCCTTTTTATAAATTGAGATGAGAGATGGCATACAGGGAATGATTATCAATTAGTTTCTTTATTTTGTTCTTTTGTCAGACTGACTAACTTGCATGATCGAGTAGTTTACTCCAAAACAAGCAGTTAACAAATCACCTACCCCACTGTGAAGAATAGCCCTGGCAGCATGATGGTATCTGATGGAGAGCACAGCTGCACAGATAAAAGGAAAAGGAAACAGCAGAACAATAGACTCTGCACTTCAGTGCCCCTGAATGGGGGGTATGATGGGATGAGGTGAGGAAACCTTACTGCATCTCCCATAGCTATCACAGTGCTCCTCTCATCTGAAGTAATTTATTGCTTTATAAGAAAGAACCAAAAGAAGGAGTTCCCTTGTTATATTTTGTGGCTTGTTTTGGTATCTGAAACTAAGATTATATGTCTAAGAGTTGCATACTCTAAGACTTGCCTTCAGCCAGACAATCTTCCTAGCAGCTGAATGCCTTCTCTGGGCAAAGGCAGCTTCCCTAGGGCTGGTCAAGGTTGTTGCACTCTGCATAGCACCAAAAGGTATCCAGTTGAGAGTAAATCCCACGTTAAGGGAAACAATCCCCACGATCTTGTGTGTTCCTCTGAAAATAATCCAGTATCTTTCCTTTGAACACTTTGGATTTTGATCCTTCTTTCTTGCAAGTCTTTGAACTCCGCAGCAGTTCCTGCATGTGGATGGGGCCCTGCTGTCAACCTTATCATGGACAGGACCTGCACTTTCTGGTTTAGATTCAGAATCAAGAGGGCAGCTTTTTTTTCCCAGGGTAGTTTCAAATCCTAAATCTATTGCTTTCTCTTCAAGGTACATTGATCTCAGAGTGGGTTTTCTGTTGGGTTTTCTTTTTTTCCTGTAACTCCCTTGTATTTGACCTCTGCTAGAAATGTGATCAAAATTATACCACCAACTAAATGATTCACAGGAATAAGTAGCATAAAACATACAACAAGCCTGAGAAGCAGCCTTCTGTTATTAAAATACCTCAAAAAGAAAGAATTGAAATCCCAGCTCAGCATCCAAGCTGCAGATTTTATGCCAGATTTCCAGGCCAGTACAGCATGAATACATTTCTGGGCAGTATCCAAGCCTTTGAATACTTTTCTAGACCTTTCAAGTTCACCAAGCATTAATGACTGTATGAAAAATGCAAATTAAGTACCATATGTGAATTCAAAATCAAAGCCTTATAAAGAACAATGTGGAAATGTATATTCCAGATGCATTTCTGATTGTGAGCTAAAAGAAAAGCAGCTTTCAGGATTTTGCCAGGTTCCCCCATTGTAATTGTATCCTCTCTTTTGAGCAGCTCTCTATGTAAATGATGATAGGGCAGTTAAGCATAGTGATTGTTAAATGTTTCCTACTGTTCAGTGGGGTTTTTATCAGAGGATTTCAGCATCTTTATCTGTACTGCCTTTCAGTCAGTACCAACTGCCTGATTCTCACCAGTCCTACCAAATATCTCTTCTGTAAGTTTGATCATCCTGCTGTCACAAGTATTATGCAGTATAAAAGTCAGGCTTGTAGCAGCAGAGAAGTGGATCTACTCACGTTCCCGACCCATATTCATTTACTGCACTCAGTCCTGTTGTCTTCAGTTCAGGGAGTACAAAAAAGTTACAAGGCACTGCCAGGGGCAAAGGTCTTGCCTGCCCTAGGTTGGAGAGCCTTACAACCAAAGCGAGGTTTCCCCAGTGCCCGTACAGCACAGGACATGCCAATGAAACAAATTACCATCAAGTACTCAAGAGTGATCACATCTCTCCTGCAGATTGCACTTGACCCAAGCAAGGTTAATTGTCATGCTAGTCTCTATGCACATAGGCTTTGCAGTAAGAAGCATTTCCAAAGGAAAACATGAAGCTCACGCAGTCCTGATTTTCCACATTATCTGTCTTGTTTTCAAGAAACTGAATTTCTTTTTCTATTTTTATTTCTCTGTAATCACCAAAGTCTTTTCTACACAAAGGAAATTCTCGTACTATTTCAGCATCACATTCTACGTCCTGCTTACAAACACGCATAACTCTTCACATTAGGACTCTGCCAGAATAAACTGAAGTCCACAGATGTTAGGAAAAAAATGGGACATTGTCAAATATCAGCAAGCACTACAAAGCCATTTCCCAAAGCAACTCTCCAAAGTCATTCTTTTATTCATATGCATCTACAAAATTCCCTGAAGTGTACAGTACTTTGACAGAGGTTTGCACAGTGCTATCTCCCCTGGCACAAGTCTTGCTCTGCCTCAGAACCTGGAGCAGGCTACACTACATTTAGTTTCTTTATATCCTTTCATCCCTTCAGCCTCAAAGTCCACATCCACACTGGAAAAATACCAAGAGCTGTTTACTCAAAACAAGTTTTTAAGATTTTCCATTTTCTCTAGCATCTGCTTGGTAAAATATACTAAAATGTAACTCAAAGAACCTAAAGAGCTGGCTGCTGCAGATGGAATTTCTCAGATGCTAATAAAGCATTCAAAGGTAATGGTGGAGTATATATCTACAAATATCTTCTGAAACACCAGTAAATTAACTTTTGGACTCGGTGACATCACACACTGGAGAGAGGGCTTCTGGCTACTGCAGATTTCTAAACACAGGCGGGCACTTTATAATCCATAATAAATCAATTAATTATAGGCTTGTCCACTAAAAATGTACTATCATACCACTCAAAAAAACTGTTTCTGAATGTTGGAATACTCTGTTTTCACAGTTTGCTTTAGAAACTTGAAAGATTTGATAAAATAACAACAGCAAGAAAACAATTTCATTCTTGGACAAATTAAATGTCCAAGGGAGGGAAGTGTGTCAAAACAGATGTTACAAAAATGATTTCCATGGTTTTGATTCAGTCACTGAAAAAACTCTGTTTTCATGTCCATCTTAACTCCTGAGTACAACAGATCATTTCTGTCCTCTACAAAAATCCCAGTGGTATCATAAGGGCTAAATGCAAGAAAAGCCACATAAGATGAAGTTCAGCTGCTAAGAACAAAATACGAGTTAGCTAGAAATTGCTTTATACTGGAATCCAGATAAAGGTTTCTCATTCAATAAAGAGCTGAAATTAAAGAACAGTTTTCCCATAGGAGAGAGAGAGGAAAACTGAGCAACTTTCCTGTGGATTTTGCAACTTGATTGTGCATAACACAGGAATCATAATTCTTTCTAAGACCTTCATGAGAATGACCACTTACAATAATTTCAGAAGCTGTGGAAAGAAAATTCATCAAGCATCATATATGCATCTTGTAACTAGATCTCTGTGTGCACAGAAAACAACTGAAGGCAAAATTATTTGCTGTGTTGGACTGAGCTCAGCCACTCCCAGTAGAGGAATAATCCTGAAAGAAAGGAAATCAAAGTAGTCAAGTGCTATTGAATAAAAGCATTTAGAAGCAAGACATTGACACTATGGTAAGTGGCTTGAGCTCTGTCATGATAGGGCTTTTTGCTAGACCAAGGACTCTCAGGTATTGTGTAAAAGTCTACTCTGCTCAAGGATCCTAGGAGATCTACAGCAAAATAAGAACTAGTGGAATAAAATTTGAGCTGGAAGTTACTGTGAAAACTTTAGCTTTTACTGGTGAAATACCCAAAGGTCTCAGCTGTCCTTTTGAAAAGGGTAATACATGTGAAAATGTACAATGCAGCTGTGAACCCAGAATCCAAGGGAAATTTTCTCCTAAAAACAGAATCCTGGTGAGGGGTGGATGGGATGAAGTACTGACACATGGAGATTATTTTCACTCGTCTTAAAGCATGACACACTGGGCAAAGCTTTTGGCTAATGCTAACAAATGGAAAGAAATACATCTCTCAGACTTTTATTCTGCAAAGGTTTTCTCCTAATTTTCCACTGGCTCAGACCCTCCAGCTTCACCAGGCCACTGCTGTAACATACTTTTCTGATATCATCTAGAGTGACTGCTTTATTTCCATACAAAATGCCAAATGAAGTTTCTGAAGTGGGAACACTTTTTCCTCCAAGGAACAGTGCTATATCTCCCATCTGTTTTCAAAGAGGCAGACAAATACTTATCGGATGATAACCTGTCGTGACTATTTGGATGACACATACTACTTCAATAACCTAAAGTGAAACCCTCTGGTTTTTATTACTTTCTAGCACATCTGTTCCTCTAACAGAACTGCTATAATGCTGAATGTTTGACAAAACTGGAAAAGCTGGATAAATAAAGAGAAAAAGCCACCACTCTCATGTGTTGTAAGGGCACTCCTTATGGTTTTTTAAACAAGGAGTGACCACCTCAGTGCACTTCACTTTTATTTGGTTCTTTGAAAGAGAACATTGACAATTCCAATGAAATTATCTTTGTCTTCACATCAATACACAAAATCAGAATCATAGAATGGTTTGGGTTGGGAGAGACTTTAAAAATCATCTAGTTCTAGGCCCTGTGCCATGGGCAGGGACTCCTCTCCCTAGACCAAGTCGCTTAAAACCTCTCCCAACCTGGCCTTGAATACCTGTTTACTCAACTCCCCATGCTACTTTGAGAATCCCACACAGTGCTTTTTATCATCCTTAACAGTATAAGTACAAGAGAAAACATATATCTTACAGCTTGTACAAGATAAACTAAGATAAACAAGAGAGAAAACTAACACACTGGCATATTTTAGATACACAGTACAGGAGACAATACCCTAGAGAATCATTTTAAAGAGACTATACAGTTAGATGTTGTCATATGTGCAGTGGCCTTTCACTGATAAAGTATGACATCATATAGAATAAGAAATAGAAAAACAATTTGAAACTTTTTTTTTTTTACAGATAGCCTTGAGAAAATAGTCTGTGGTGATATAAAAAGGACCATATTGACCCCTTTTCCCTTTTGGCAGTTGAGCTGGCAATAACTGTCTCTTTTTATTAATATTGTTTTTATCTAGAGCTGTAATGACCATCCTACATAGGTGAAATGAAAGACATTTGTTTCATGCCTAACACCTCAGTGGGAAAAAAAATTCAATGTATTGCACTAATTTGCTAAATAACTTTTGGCTGTCGAGGAGAAACAGCCCTCGAGGGCCAGACACCTCACCTGGCCTGCTCAGAAGCTAATTACAAATCACTGTGCCTCAGAGGTGGGATCTCAGAGTGTGCTGCATTCTGCAGCCCTCTGTGCTAACACGATCAGCAGTGATGACATCAGCTACAGAGAAGTTCCTTGAGGACAACCTAAATCTTTCTTAAAATATTAATCAGAGTTTGCATAAAAGGTAACAGAAACTGTGGAGCAGCGCTGACAAGCCCAAGCAAGCTGACAGATACTCTGCCTGCCTGGGTAGCTCACTGTGCTGAGATCAGAACTGAGACATTATCCTCTCCAAGGCACCAGCAACTATGAATTGAACAGAGATTAAAAACCAGTTCCTTTCCAGTTGCTCCTCCCTATATGAACAGAGAAATTTATTGGGTATTTACAAACAGAGATGGGATATTTACAAACAGATATCCAGGAAATTTAGAGAAGAAAGGGATATTTCCCCCCCTAGCCAAGAATCTATGGTAGGAGACATCACTTTCCTATGGGATCTGAGGATATGTCTGGTGCAGTTACCATCCAGTATAACCAGAATATCCTACCTCCCTTTTTCACATAACTGCCAGCAGCAGAGATACAGCTCTGTGTTTCTCAGTGCAGGTTATAAAACCCATCTAAGAAGCTTAACATACAATTGAACGGGTTTAGCAGCCCGCTCTAAGTTTTATATTGCCATAATGATTCTGTTAATGCTGACTTAAAGATAGCTCATGTCTAGTCTGAAGGACAACTTTCCCAATTTCACCTGGAAGAATAATCTGAAATAGAAGCAGTGAAAATTAAACTATTGTTTCTCAACTTCCTCACTATCAGTGTGTCAAGGACTGCTCTGCAATTCTTCATGCTTTTCAGTGGGGCACGGCAAGCCAGTGCCTGTCCTGCAGATGGACTTTTCTATCTCAGAAGCGCTGAAACTGGTGAGCTAAAGAGGAGGCTAAGAGGGGCTTATGAAACAGCAGCTCCCTAAGTCTGCTGAGTGTGATAAATGCAAGCAAAACTCCTTCAAAACAGACAAACACATTGAGGAATGTTCCTGGTATAATCAAAGTTGTTATTCTTAATTTCTTTCTGGAAGCCCAGCTCTGCTTACAAGAAAACCCTGTCAAAATTCAGTTGAGAAGTTGATGCATATGCAGATCTTACACTGGAATTTTATCCTTCTGCAGCTGAAATATCGGAAAACAGTGGCTTTTCTAACTTCATCTGGAATACAAATCCTAAGAGTGATGTTTTTCATGAGATCTGGTCTTTCAAATTTATATACTCAGACTTTGTGCTTTGTGTTTTTCTCTCACTCCTAAATATTTGGTTTATTTTATCTTCACTTCAATCAAAGACTCAAATTATAAATTTTTCCCCTTTCCAGCTGGATACTAGGATAACATGTGTAGGTCCTTTTTCATCAGAATGTCTTGCAGCATTTGTTCCTTCACGTTTTTATCACAGAAATAGACCCTCTCCATATTGTGTTATTACTAAATGATAAACAACTCCAAACAGTATTTTTGAGAATGATTTGTGCCTAATATAATATCTCACTCATATCATATTAAAAAAAAAGATATGCTTTCCTCTGTCCTCAGTCATTCATCCGTCTCAGACTTTTCTTATAAGGTAAATTCTTCCAATTACTGTGGGCATTTGAAGATAATTTCTGGCTGGGATAGAAATACTTTCCAGTAATATATGTCATCTTTTACCTATAATTTACTATCTAAAATATACAAGTAAAAAACTCATCCAAGATGGATACAAACAAAAATGAATTTAGAATAGTTTCAAAGAATTTACAACTAATAACATGCCCATCTGTATAGAAAATAGTCATTGAAAATCAAGAAATTACATGCAAGAAGGCCACAGAGTTGTG
Organism: Cisticola juncidis; assembly: GCA_013400215.1. NCBI lineage: Eukaryota > Metazoa > Chordata > Aves > Passeriformes > Cisticolidae > Cisticola > Cisticola juncidis. The sequence goes on from VXBR01008118.1 coordinate 871,989, forward strand.
GAATCGTGCAAGCCCAAAAATAATTTTTCTTCCAGAAAGTACCACGTACCAAAATATTTGGGTTTGCAGTCTCTGCTTTGAAACCCCTTGTCAATAACTCACTAGTACTCAGTGAAACTGAAATCTTGCCATCTATTAGCCTCACAATAGAATGAATTAATGCACAGAAAATGATAAAATGCTTTTCTTTATCCACCTATAGCTAACACTATATAGAAAATTCCACTATGGAGTTACCTCTCTTTCCACTAAAGCTCAAAAAACATCATCACTTTCCCTATCTAAATCACACTCTGCACCTCACTCAGGGCCAGTTTCCAAAGTATGCTGTAGTGAAAGGAAGGATTTATTTTAATGATCTGCAGCTCAAACTTTTAGAAAGAGGTAACCAAAGTAAACTAAAGTCTTACAAAAATATTTTAGTCAAGCTACTATTCCACAGAGGTTTGAAATTCAATAGTATTTAAAATTTTAAAGCAACTTTATTGCCATATCTTATCGTAGTGCTTATAATGAGCATCTCCATTCTTGCTGCTGCACTGGGCATTTCAGCAAGATTTGACTTGGAGGAGGAAATAAAGTTGTTTAGAGCTAGATCTGTGGTAGAAACACCAGCAAAGCAAAAGTTGGTTAGGGTGACAGAAGACCTAGCAGGGAAACCTGTTTATTAAAACTCATAGTGGAGGTGACAATACTGAGGGTGGCACACAAAAGGTGTCAGTGTGCCATTCACAAGGGCTGCAGCTGTGCAACAGAGATGTCAGGCAGCAGTGACTAGGAATGAAAGTGAAAATCAGGCATACATGCTGGTAAATAATAATGATAATGATAATGATAATGGATAAAAATTGACACATCATGAGGAAAATTTATGAATAAGTTATTCCACTCAGACAGAAATAAGTGTGATATTATGAACTGGCAACATAGGATTCTAATTTAATTTTAGGTGTTTGATTCCAGCTGTTTCTTATAACACTATAAAAACAAGGCAAAGTTTTTTTTATATCTGATATATACCTGTGCACACAAATATGCTGCCACAACAGCATGGAAAAATCACACCAAGGTGTTTCTCTTTGTTTTTTAATAGACTATTTTGTCTTTAATAGATGGGAATTTGTGTTGTATATGTTGTTTGTGTGCGTGAAAAATCATCTGGGCAGAGGCATAAGGAACAAATCTCAGAAATCTCAGGTGGATAGAGAAAGAAACGGGTCAGCTCGATAAAATTAAGCTGCTATTACTTGACTGTTCTCATCCCCACGATAACAAGCAGTTACTATGCTCATGCTCCATGTGGGGTGGCTAACATAGGACAACGCTGAACGGGCTGCAGAGAAATCGCCAGAGACTGAAGGTAAAGGCAGGACAGTTTTGGCTCCTTGCCGAGTTCCTCAAAACCCAGACTGTCTTCCCATCAACACGTACATTTTCCTGCAAAACCGCACAAACCCAAGGCGCATGGGTTTTGCTCCGTTAGCAACCTAATCTCAGCCTCTCACTTGTGGCCTGAACCCTCCTAATTAATTAAGCTTCAAGGGGAGCCCAGCGGCGGCTGCTCAGGGTCAGGGGCAGCCCCGCTCCGCTCCCGGGTGCTCTCAGGAGGGTCGGAGGGGCCGGTGTGCCCCGCACC
>VXBR01008118.1:873808-962366 GCA_013400215.1 Cisticola juncidis
CCCCCGCCTGCCCCGGGACACCCGGGAGGGGCCGGTGTGCCCCGCACCACCCCCGCCTGCCCCGGGACACCCGGGAGGCATCGTGCGGGTGGGCTCTGCCGCCGGAGGGACACGAGGCAGCGTGTGCTGTGTCGGCCCTGCGTGCTCACATGTGGAGATGGGTTTTTGTTAAGCTGTTTTGGAGTTATGTATCCCAAAGGTTCCTCCTTGTTTCCCCCCCGATAAATCAGGTGCTGTCCAAAGGAATCTCCTCACCGTCTCTTTGTCCACCGCCCCTGCCCTGTCTCTGGAAGCTTCGGTCAGCTGTCCATCTTTCCCCTGACCCTGCCCTATGGTATAGAAAAACACCTGTCAGTCTGTCCTGGGGCCAATCACCTGCTTGTTCCGCACCCCTCATCCCCGGTTTAAAAGTTCACGCGGGCTTTGTCTGTTGATCTTTTTCATTCCCTCCTCTTGGGGAATCTCTGAGAAATTACGCAGAAAAGAGCCTTCTCTCTCCAAAGCCTTGGCACCATAACGCCTGTTTGCTGTAGAAGAACAGCCTTGTTCTGCTCTGTTACCTGAATCTGCTGGCAGGCTCGGGAACAGCCCCTGGCACAGCCGGGAATCGGGGCTGGCCGGGGTTCCACCGGCTCGTGTCGCTCACCGCCCGCCAGGCTGGCCCCGGCAATAAATCCTCTCGGAATGGGGCTTCAGCTGGTTCGGACCTGACATTGTCCACCCACAAGTACAGGAAAAACAGGATCTTCCTAAAACTGTCTCTCCGTGTGTTTACACAGCTGGGAGAGTACATATGCCAAAATAAATATGATTATTACCCTTAGCATTGTGAAAGAAATTACTCAAAAGAGAGAGCAATAGAAATTTATTAAAAATGTGCGACAAGATGACTTTAAATTTGGGATAAGGATCTATAGGGAGCTAACTCAGTGAAAAACGAATATATAATGAGAAATACCAAATTATCTTTTTTATGTGGGAGGATGATTTGACATTAAGGATTTTCTCTAAATATTTGTAAGCTGTGTGGTGACTAATATTAAAATACCAAAATGACAGCTAAAGTCTTATACTAGCACATCAGCTATCAGAGGCAGTGTATAAGTATGATTGCTGGGATGTTTGAGGATATTTAGAGGCTGACGGAGGTTGCAACACAGTTTTAATGAATATAATCAGCAAGACATTCTGGTATTCAAAAATTGTTAGTAATAACAAAATTTATGCCCAGATCAGTAAAAAACAGGGTTTCTTCATCTTTGAGGCTAGTCTGGTTAGGACATGACCATGGTTTAGGTCCCAATCACTTAGCCATTTCAAATTGTACCTATTTTGCTTTTCAAGTTATAGCTCTCTGCTTGGTGACCTTATATGTCGAGGATTAAGAAAAAGTGGACATAATCCCCTGTGGAAATTACAAAAATCAGCTTCCCTTCTCATTTCTTACATTCTACATGTAAGCAATAATCACTCTCACAGCATATAACAATTTAGAACAGTATTTTACAGAAACTTGATTAAAATTACACAATTTGGGAGGAGGGGGAAGATGAGAGCAAAATGAAATTGCAACTGCCAGAGGAAAACTCATTAACCTTGGTGGCCTTGTTAGGAAGTTGTTTTTTTAGGCATCCAGGCATTTCTTTTGATGTCCAGTGTATTGAGAAGCTCTGTTTCCCTGGTCACTACAACTGACCACTACCAGGAGAGAGCAAGGGCTCCCATCCAGGGCGTGCTCTGAATTTTGTGTCTGAAAAAAAAAAAAAAAAAAAAAAGAGATATAAGAGAAAATAAGATAAGGAAAGAGAAGAATGGACAGAGAAGACTTGCTGGACAAATACACAAATACCTCATCTTAATATGAAGTTAAGACGTGCCTGGGTCTTGCAGCCAGATAAGGTACCTAGGAAATTCTCAAGTGTCAAGTAATAAAGACTCTGAGGTCTTTTTTATTTGAACAGCAAATCCTTATCCAAGGCTCTTCAGTGACATTCACCACATTAACACCTCAATACTTAAAATAATTCTTATGCGTTTGAATTTTCTCCCTTAATTCTCCATTAGTCAAGGACTGCGTTGAGTAAAACGATTTCAAGTACTGATGACAATACAGAAAGGAAAGTGATGCCTAGAGAGGGATGGGGCCGGAAGAAAATTGTGGCATCTCAAAGATATTAAGGCTGAGCCAGAAGCTCCCCTCCTGACAGCTTGCCCAGCGCTTTGGGAAACAGCACCTCTTGCTACTCCTTCCAAGCCATCTTTGCAGTCTTGGCTCAGGAATGGGTACAAATTCAGGTGAGATGCCCAGGCCTGTGAGGAGGGTTGGGGATTGCTGCCTGAAGCAGAAAGGCAAAGCAGGAAGAAAGAGTGAAATCGATGAAGATTACACCACAAGTTGCTGTCACCAGAAGCAGAACCAGGCTGCCTTCAGGAAAAGCAGTAGCCGTGCCTAGATCTGTTCTCATCCTTTCCCTGCTTCGCCCACTAAGAATGGGGAAAGGAAGAAGATACATATTTCTTAGAAGGAAAATATCATGTGACAAGAAAAAAGCTACTCTGCATAGTTTTTATTATTTTTATTTTTTCACATTTTCTCGTTGGTTTCTCTTGGTCAATAGGTTGGTTTTCTACGCATTTTTTTCCACCCAACCACTTCACTCAATCTGGAGTACATTGGAAATTTCTCACCCTTCAGAGATGTTAGATCAGAATAAGATCCAGTCCTATGTACTTACGGAAATATAAGACCATTGCCTACTTCCTTTCTTTCATCCTTTTCAAACCACATATTCCTTTTCCTTGTCCTTTGTGCACTGAGAAAACAGCTTTCTAGGAGGTAATTTTGGTTTCAATTAAAAAAAAAAAAAAAAACAGGGTAGCCTAGGTAATTTTTTCTAGTTTATTTCACTTTAATAGGCTTAGGTTTCAGCCAGTGCTTATGAATTGTAAGGCTCTAAACTTTACTTTTTTTTTTTTGAGGGAAATGAAACACACATCAAAAATTCAGAAATCGTGGATAAACATCTATTTTATTCATAAACCATCATGAAAATAATTAGAAGAAGTAATTGGAGATGTAGTGAAGGCTGGTATGCACAAACATATTATCCCTGGCTCAAGTAAACCCTAAACTGCAGAGCACAAAAAAATGGGGAAAATACTAGGAAAAATAATTTTTCTGTTCTCATAACCTTCCCCATGTCTTCTTCAGGCCAGTTTTGTAACCAGGATACCAAGCTGGGTGGATCTCTGCTCTGATCCAGTACAACCACTCTTATCTTCCTAAAGCACATCAAACATCTGATAAATTCTGACAGTACCAAAACTCACATGGGCTGTAATTAGTGATTAACAAAACATTGGGTGTTACTGGCCAAGCCTGGTTTTTATTGTTGTATTATTTGCACCACAGCCACCTTGTCCATATACGTCCAGCTACTTGCACAACAAAACGTTATGAAAAGCAGCATAAAGTGGGAGAGGATGCCAATCACAGCAGCAGGGACACCAGTCACACGGCCCCTTGGCACACGGGGGGGCTGGCAGGGTACAGGAGGCTCCAACCCTGTGTTTACTAAACTCGGGCTCTGAGTCACATCACACAGTGTCACCCCTCTGCCAGGGAGCCTTGTGCACACAGCCTTGCTGCCACAAACCAGCTGAAACTTCAGTCTGCCCGGTGCTCTGCTGCCTTCTGTAAACAAACCCGTATAAGCTGTCCACCTCGAGCTTCCCGCTTACTTGTCATAAAACAGACGTTCTGCACGCGTCATTTGCAGAGTTACATCTTCGGTTTTGATAATAAAGCAGCTGCTGAATTCACGTCTGCTCCTGGAAGGCTAGCCAAACTCCAAAGGAATTGCTGTAGGTATTAAAAAGTTCAGAAGTTCAAAAAGAGTGCAAAAAATAAAAGTATATGGAAAAGATGCTTTCAAGCTTTCATAGAATATTTGGAAATATGTTTCTAAAAGAAAAGTAAAAGAAAAGGAAAATCTTTTCTAATAAGGGATGTACCTTTTGTCTTTATTGGACTGTCACTGAAGCCCTTTGGCCAGTGCAAACAAAGTGATCCGTGATTTCCCACATCTCACATGAAATGTGAGAAAAAAAAACTTGTCAAAACTTGAAGTCCTTTCTGTGCAGCTATGCACCAGCTTTGGCATTATACTCATGTTTAATGGAAAATTAGAAACGCGTGGATTCTCTTTTTTATCCCATGCCTCCATTCCTATCATGTACATCCATTCCACTAGGACATCTGCGTCCATCTGAAGATTACCTGTTATACTGGGTCGTGTTCTGCCTTGGTACAGAACACCAAGGGGCTCAGATCACATGCCCTGGCTCTACAGGGGAGCTGCAGGAAGACGAGGGTGAAATACCTTTAAAAATATATGCTGTAAATGTGTTAAACAACAACAGCCAAGGGCAAATTTCATCTTAAAATCTCTTATTTTACATTATACTGTTATGCATGCTGTCTGGTTTCAGTGCATCATTTAATTCTATGTTCAGCCTTGTGCTGACCTCAAAGGCTTTCTTGGCAACGTGAGCAAGAATCCATCTCCAATACTCACTTTTCTGCCCATATGCCTCATGAACGTGCCCTGGATGCATCATAGTGATGCCTTAAGTTTTAGCTTCCATGTTTTTCAGATTCTGTGCTACCTAGGTGTGTATCTTTGAACCTCATGTGTTAAGAGTTAGTAAACTCACTTCACAGAGACCTTTTCCTGTTAGAGACCAAGGATGACAGGTACAAGTTTTCAGGCCCAAAAGCATAAACAAAGGTGGACTGAAGAGAGAAAACAAGAAGGATGGGACTTCATAATCTGAAACTGTATTTGGACAATTAAACCCTAATATACAAATGGACCAAAACTTATAAAAGTGTAAGACCTCATGACCATTTTGTGACCATTTTGGGTCCATCTTGGGTGTATCCCTGGCCAGGCTCTTGTACTGCCCAAGGTGTATCCTTAAAAGCCTTTTAATAAAGGCTTTTTATTAGAATAAAGTAGTACTTTATTCTCTTAGCTCTGTCTAGTCCCTGTTCCAGGTTCAGCCTTCCCAAGGCATCAGTTTAAGCCCCTTTAGACAAATATTTTTGCCTCATAAGTGCACACAAACATTAGATATTCCTGAAAAAATATAATTATATGCATGTATGTGTAGACATATAGGTGCACACGAGTCAGTTAATGAATGGCACCAATGTTCTAGTACACTTCTAGCTTTAACAACTTGATGCTCTGATATTTTTATCCTTTTGACCGTCCAGACATTTTTGACAGCAGCATCAGCAAGACCTGCTTTGACACTGCACTCCTACTTCCCAACATCCCAATGTCCCTGCCCTCCACCTCTAGTGGATACCATGTTCCCAGTTTAGCCCCCACACATTCAACCTAGGCTCAGCATGTACAGATGCACGTGGTTCACATTAACAACACCCATGCTGCTTTCAGTGGCAGAGCTAAGAAATACAACAAAATCCAGACAAACAGTTCAGGCTGATTTATACCCAGCTGCTCCTCATTGCTGGAGCTATCCAGACCCTGGCCTGTCTGATGCCCCTGTAGAACCAAGTTGGAACAATTCACTTTTTACTAAGTGAATTCACTTATTACCTTGGCTTTACTGTTTTTAAGTCACCCAGAAGACATTGATCCTTTCTGAATACAGTGCCCATCCTTCTGCACATCTGGGCTGCATAGTGAGGTCATGCCTGCATTCAGCATCCACCTGCCAAGACAGACTAACCTCTCACTCATCTTCAAATTATCCCTGGCTGGAGACCCACCCTGATCACCCAGATCTACTACAATTCCTGAAAGCATGAATACAGACTGATGACTTCTCTAAGACTTTAATGTCTCCAGGCCTGTTTATCCTCTCTAATGAGTTCTACTGAGAGACCAAGCTCTTGTCCTTCAGAAGGTGCTGCAAGGTACAACCAGGAGAAGGGCAGCTTTGAAGTTAGAGCTCTTCAAATGAGAGATCAAACCATATCAGAAAGCTAATGATCTCGGGAAAGAAATCTGACAGGCCATTTAGGAATGTCAATAAAATGTCCAGGGAAACAAACATTATTTTTGTTGATTTCATTAATCTTGGCCCAAATTTTTTTTGAGCCAGCACAATCAGAATGGCAAGCACTTAATCCATATGACAGCATAATAAGAAAATTGCCACTCAGGCTTAGAAAATGAGCCTTTTCCATTTTCTGACATTCATTTATCTACGGGAAATCATGCAACGTCTGAAATTATGTAGGCCTTATCTTGAAAAAAAGTTATTGAATCATAGAAGCTGTCAATACTGTTTTAACCTTTGAAGAAACACTTTTTTTCAAAAAGGAGTCACATTGCCTTTTATAAAGATAATTTTTGAAATGACCCATGAGCATATTCCAGAGAGTTCTTTCTAATTACAGTATCTAATATCCTCTAAAATTATCTCACTTTTCTGCTCACTCAAATAGTTGGCTCAAAGAACAGCACAACTGCTATGACAGCAAAACAATTAGTGATACAATGTGCAAGTTATTACCTACTTTTAACAGATCAAAACATGATAAACTATTCCTTTTACAATTGCAAGTAACTTCTTTGAAAAAATTAGAATTTAGATTTTTTTTTTTGCCTCCTTGCATTACATAATATTTCTAAACTTTTTTTTTAATTAACTAACCTAAAGAAGAAAGAAATACCTAGACATTGCAGATATTTATCCTTGGCTTACTCTTTCTTTTGCTCAGTTTTGGCCTATTATTGCTATCTAAGCTTCTCTCTTTTACATTGTTCTTATGAAGTATCAGTGTGGCTACAGCTACTTAGACTGTAATCTTTCACACAGATTTGAGCAAACAAAAAGTAATCCAAACCAGTGAACACTGCTTATATGCTATAAAAATCAGTATAAGTTGCCTCACAACACCTTAGAGCAAATTGATTTATTCATCATGAACGTGGTACATGATAAAGAAATCCCATTTTTTTCCACAAACCATCTGCAGTTGGTTGTGATTATTGAAGATATATCACTCTTTTTTTTTTTTGACAAATTCAAATACAGACTTCAACCCACTCAGCCTGAAAATTATTTATAAATAATTATTTTTCAATTAAAATTGTGATTGGTGGCATGTGTTACACATCATTTATGCTCTGGAAGAAATAGCAATGTAGGACATTAAAGTAGTTATCAGTCTGATGATGGAAACATTCTCAAGACCTTTTTACTAGTGCTACAGAAATACAGAGGCTCTCTAAACTTTTCACACCTTTTATTAAAATGAAAAATAATACAAAGCTATTCTTTATGATTGTGAGGAAAACAATGAAAAGGGCGTATTTTAATACATCAAAAGATAGCTATCAACATACAGCTCACAGTTTATGAGGAAAACATTTGAATCAAGTGGATGCAGTTCATTAAGCCACAAAAACCAATACTATGAAATGAGGTGGAGCATTTGGAAGGACAACATCAATGTGAACAGAATAATTTCCAAAAGCATTTGCATGACATAGAAGTTGTCTTGGTAAACTAAAGGGTTTAGCCAGCAATCACAGCTACAATTCTACAACACAAACAATCCACACTAGCTGTGAAATGGACCTAGCACTGCTATGGCAGTGAGCTAACTGCTCATGAGCTGTAGGCACCACAAGGCACTTGCTGTGCTTAATGAGGCAGCCAGTTTTCCCTTCATGCTCCTCCACTGTTACCATGAGGGTTTTCCTAGCTGCCTGAGTGTTCATATTTAGAGAAGAAGACTGTAGCTTCTCAGGCTGTGTTAATGTAAACAGTAGCTATGTTTATGGAACATAGCCATTGCTTTGCATTCCATGCTGGGACAAACAAGACTGAGTGACAGTCCCCTTGACAAATGTGGTTGGAAGGTGGAAACTCTATCCTCCAATCCACAGGCTTCATAGCAAATGTATAAAGGTGCCCGTTGTGTAAATAAAGGGGCCTTCCTATCCTGACCCTGATGGAACCCACATCTGTGTCCATGTCTCATCTCTCCCTGGGACCCTCGCGTGGTGATACTCCACATCTGGGGATACCAGCTCATTCCATCACTTCATTCCAACTGCAGGGGTCAATACACCTGCTTGCATTTTTAAAGGTGTTAGACCAGTGAAATTTCTTTCCCTCTTTTTTTTTTTCCTCTATAACAGAAGTCAAAACAAAGAGGCAAAACCCTTGCTCAGGAAATCATTGAGCAATGGCCTAGAAGGTTCTTGTTTTACACTCTTTTACAGGCAGATTCAGCATTGTGCTGAGTAATGGAAAGAAGACATGGAGCAACAATTCATTCGCCACCACATTAGCTGTTAAAGAAGTCTGTCCCTCTCCCATCTTCCTACATACAGATCTTCCTGTGCAGATATCAAAACCAAGATCAAAAATACACAAGCACATCTTAAGTGCTTGTAGGCACAAGGTTAAACACAAAGACCTCCTTCAAAGTTATGACTGAGTTGTCAATATAAGAAATTAAACAAGTGTTACAGTCTAATTGTCCTCTGTGACCTCCATCTGTATTAAATACTGCTCCTGTTTTCTTCTTTGCCAACTGCAAAGGTGAGTGTGATACTAGAACCTTCAGATTTTGAGTACCTTAAGTGTTGTGAGACATATTTCTCAACTACAGCAAGTATCAATTCCGCTATTCAACTGGTTCACTCACACCTACAAGATAAACAACTATCTGAAAGCCACACCATGCAGGTAGGCAAAAAGGATATGTTTAAAGCTCATGGCACTGAGGACTCTTTAGAAAAGGTGGATCTTGGGGCTTCTTGAGTAAAAGACAAAATCAAGTACACTGGTTCATGAACTAATCTCACCAACAATTCATCCTAAATTTAGACCTTGAACTCCTGATTGCTACTGAACTAAGCATGAGCTACAAGCTATTGATGAATCAATTAAGACCCAACTGACTGAGTGCTTTAAACATCTTTAAAGTGTATCTGAACAGCTTAGGTCATGTTTCAGCTCTACACCTTACATAAATGTGTTCAAAGCACTCAGCCAGCAAGTCCTAGGATATTGGAGAATGTTTAAGGAAACAAAGGACTCACTGAAAGATAATTTCTTACCACCAAAGTGCCTGATGCTCTGCTTGTCTATCCTCATGCCGTCCTATTCTGCTCTCCTTAGGACTGTTGATTCCCTCCATTCTGTGGCTCTCTCTCTCCTTTTGCCTCTGGATTTAACTCTGTCCACCTCTCTTTCTCTCACCTTCCCTCCTCACCATGAATCCTTTTCTTCAGTTCTCTGCCCAACTCCTGTTATTTTGATCCTCCTGTAAAACCAGGTCAGCCCCGCTGTCCATGTCCACCAGGGTTTGGCATACATTTTGCAGTTGCTGGTTACTCAGCACAGTCAGTCCTGTGTCCTGGAGGAGCTGAGATGCTGCCAAGCCAGAGCAAATTGACTCCTTGCTGACTATTGACTTGTACGGCACCACAAGCTCCCAGATCCACAACCCCACTGAGCTCAAAAACAACACAGCTGAGTCTGAGAAACATTGATCTCACCTCCAGCTGTGGCCAATACCAAATGCTTCAGAGAGACAAAACACCCTCTATGGATAAATACACCAGAATTTGCTGTGATCATATGGAAAAAAACTACAGCTAAAGGCAGGTTATGTGATTCTTCTAAAAATAAGGTCTAAAAATTCATTCTGCTTTGAAATATACTTCAGCAATATCAGGTTTGGAAAGAACTCCTTCCTTGTGGAGGAAATATACGATAAAATCTTCACAACAGTGTTATTCATAGATATGTTTGTGAAGACATGGATTTTGTTCATTTCATCGAGTGGTGACTTACAGCAGTGAATCCCACCTGGATTTTCATTTGAGCTACACATTTATCTTCCCTGTACCATCAATTACTGGGTATGTTTTCACCATGCTTTTTCAACAACATGGTTTGTTTCCTTCCTAAGGAGAAGAAAAGAAGATAAGAAAAGAAGAATAAGAAAAGAAGAATATCTCTTACGTGTTTTAGTGGTCTAAGCCACAAAAGGAAAAAACAGTCTTCTCTCATAAGGTTCGTCTCCTGCCTCTTATCATCCCCTTACCTTCTAAAATTCCTATTTCTAAATGGGACAAAAACACTGTATTACTAACAATGAAAGGTAATTTATTGCTATCACTTGCATTCTCTGCACTGTTCTTTTCACAAAGCCATGCTTTATATTTTATTTTTGCCAATTTCTGATTTGTCCTTAGAGGCATCCAGGACAAACAATTGATTACATTTTGTCATGTTGAAATTTTTCATTTTCATCTGTCTTCCTTAATTTGTGATCCATGATGGCACTTCAGGTAAGTAACTTTTTAACAATTTTATGAGACACTATGTCAAAGGCCTTTGAAAGTCCAAATAAATCTTGCATATTAACCTCCAAGGTTGAAGAGAAGTTAAATCTCCTTGACATTTTAAAATATAAGGGCACTTATTTATGAATGTAATTTTCAAAAGAAAATTTCTGATAATGCTTCAAATATTTTTTAAAAACTGCTGAAAAAAGAGATGTGTTTTCAAGTCCATTCCCATACATAAAATTCCTAAGGATAGTTGAAATGATATCAGGATGAACTAATACCAATAGAATACTACACTTGCACATTTTTCATTGTTAGTATTTCTAACATAGACTTTACTCTTCACACACCATCACTGTCAGGGAAATGCTTGTTGCATCGTCATCTAAAATAACAGAAGACAGCATTCCTCATTTTCTCCAGAAAAAAAGTTATTTTCTATACAGAACACAAATTATCAATTCCGCCAGGTGGCACAGATCAGATAAAGGAAGAATTAGTAGTTTAGGCAAAGCAGAGCTCTTGTATCACCAGTGGCCCTCTTCATTACTGTTTTTGGTCTCAGCTTTCAGCAATATTGTAAATGTTACAGCAAAGTGCTTCTTTTCCTATTTCACACTCATGGTCCCTTATTAAATGTTAAAACTATTAATGTTAATCTTCTATTAGGAGCTCCATATTTCAGCCTTATTTCTTTAGATGAAACAACAGAGACTGATGAGGTTCGGTGTGCTTGTATCTTGGCCTCTCAAACATTTCCAGAAAGACACTCCACAGATTTGTAAGAGCTGAGTTTTGGGTTCTCCTCTTGTTTAGGCTCCTGTTGCTGAGACAAATGAACAAACGAGTCACAAAAAAAAAAAAAAAAAAGATTAAATGAAATAAATAGACAAATGGAAAAGAAAAATCCTCTATTAATAAGAAATCACTTACCAACAACATGATCATTTAAACTTTGGCAGACCCTCTGAGATGTATTTGTAACCAGAAGGAAAAATGGAAAATAAAAAATTAACTAGTCTCTGTTGCTGACAGAAAACAGTGAAATTAAATTGCAGGGTGCGTTAGCACTGAAAATCAAGTCACCCTGACAAAACAATCCCTGTCTTTTTGTGATTAATATAGTTATCATAGTGACTAGCACTTTTGCAAATTTTTTCCAAATTCTACACTCAAGTTTTAGTCTCTGCTTTCAGCAGATACAGGTCTGCATGTACTTTAATATCCAAAATCTAATAAAACTCTTAAAGTTCTGAAGTCAAGTAACAAAACCTTCTAGGCTTAATTAGCTTGCTTGTACTTGGACTATTAGAAGAAAATCCAAAATTAAAGTAAAACAATATCAATAATCTGGTGAGTTTATTGGCAGTTGAGCTGCCAGTGGTTTTAATTTTCCCTTTCACTACAATACCACCTCTCAAGCATTGCAATGGTTGTGTTTCTTACCATTACTGATAGAAAAACAACCATTTTTTATCTCCCTACCTGATGTACACTTTCCCTTGGATGTCTCATCATCATCTATGAGCAGACAAAACAGAAAAAACAGTGCTCTCCATATTATCTGACAGTGTTCAAAACTCAGCATAACACTCCCTGTCACTTCTGCTGATGCTGCTGCAGGCTGCATCACTGGGTCTTCACATCTACCAGACATGCACTGAGTAACACACTGACAGCAGACTTGTGAGCCCTTCTTTCTTATCCACCCCTTGGGGAGAGATCGGTATGTGTTGTGCAATATCTGTCCAACAAAGTGAAAATATCATATTTCAAAGTAATTTTTCTAACCTATCTTCCCAGCTGAGGTGGTAGAGGCTTCATTGCTGGAAACATTCAAGGTCAGCTTGAAGCAGGCTCTGAACAACCTGATCTAGTTGAAGATGTCCCTCCTCATTGCAGTGGGCTTGGATTAGACAATCTTTATGGATCCTTTCCAATCAGAACTGCTCTATGATTCTAACTATAGCACACAGGAATTTGTATCTCAAATCTTCCACTGAGTCCCATGTTTCAGTAAATCAAACAGGTATTTCCATTAGGTATTGCCTAACTAAACAGGTATTGCCTGACTCTTACATTTTGTCACGCTTCTCTCTTGCTTTCCTGTTCTACCAGCAGATCATGCTCCCAGATGTTCTAGAAGATTCTGAAATTCCTGCCCAGAAACAACTTCAACACTGAGTTCCCTAATGAATATATATACATATAGATCCTTTTTAAATCTAAATCATTGCTCAGAATCCATCTTTACTGGTTCGCCTAGAAAAATAAGTGGTATGGTTAATGACAACTTGAGGCACAAATAGGCCATCCACCAACTTATAAAAACAGTTAAACTGTATATGTGTCTCATCTCAAAACAGATTTATTTCATTTTCTCCTTTGTCTCTCTTTTCAGGTCACATCTTTTCTTAAGTTGTGCATGTTTTTACAGCATTTAACACAGTGGGGTCCCAATCTTGGCTGCGGCCCCTGGGAAACAAACATTACAAGCACTAAGTAAAAATGCCACACATGCTTTATGCAAATAATAATGTCTTTAGAAGAGGAAATTTCATTACATAACGTAACAAATGTGATCAGCTAAAACTGTGGTCTCGTTGCTTATATACATTGTAGTATTGTGTTCTTAAAAGTTATGTTCATTAAATAAAGTACTAAACCCAAATATTGGACCATATCTGTAGGCACCCAAATATGTGAGCATAGATCACAGGTTATTACTCTTCTCTTCCTAATGTTTGTTTTTCTTGTAAGCAACCCTTACAACTATTAAAGAAAACCAGTAAATTCAAAGAAAGGGGCATGAACTACATGTCTGGGAAGAGAAAGGCACATAATTCAAGGCACAGTTTCCTTATTAATACATAATTACTGACCCAAAGAGGTTCAAAAGCTCTTTCAATACAACAAATCCTTTGGAGGACTGAAACTCAGGAGGAGTATCACCACAAGCACCCCACCACCCCCATGGCCATTTGCTGTGCTCACATCCCTGTTGAGCCCTGGTGCTGGAGGGACATGTCCCTGCCCAGGGCCAGCCTCCTGCCCGTGGCTGTTCCTGTCATGCATAATCACTGCCTCACTCCTCAGAGCACAGCTGTGCACGTGTGTGCCATGTCCAAGAGTGGTCTGTCTATGCACTATCACTGGTAAAGTGTGAAGGATCTGCACTTACTCCTCTCACCTCTCTCAGAAACCTTGTCACTGAGATGTGTTACCCTGATTTTTCAGCCTTCTGATGTTTTCATAGCTTCTGAATTCCTTCTCACATGAGTGTTATAAATAGAAGTAGTGTTTATATTAATACAAGAATGTTTTTCATTCCTCTTTTGAGGATGGAAAAATTGATGGACTTTTGGTTTCACCAATGTGGTTGGAGAGGTGGCAACCTTATCCTCCAATCCATGGTCTGGGTGAAAATACTATGTATATTGAAGTCAGATAATAAAAGTTGGCTTTTTTGCCCTGTGAACTGGACAGAGTCCAGAGCGTTCCTTTCATGTCCTATTATGACAGAGATGCTCCCTGTGCTTGTTCTCACTCTTGCATTGTGGACCTTGCAAACAAATGGCTGCACAAATCTGGACATGTCAGTCTTCATTTTGCATTGAAATAGAAAAGTCAGGAAAATTTAAGAGCAACTCAACTCTCAGGGAATGCTCCCATGACCATCCCACACCCACTGTTCATGGCATGCTCCTGAGAGATGTCTTTGAACACTGCCAGGCTGAGAAAGGCACTGATCTGCATCTTCCTCTTCTAGCAATAAAAGATTTTATGTAGAACGCCACTCTTTCTTCTTAGCTGCTGCCTTTTTAAATGAAATATCCTCATCTCCTGCACTTCCTCCTGCATTTTCTCTCATCACTGACTAGTCCATGATGAGCTAAGAACAATTAGCAACTCTGCCAAGGCCATCTGAACAGCACAGATCACACATTCACTATGTTCATGAATACTTAAATGCTTACATGAGATTGTAACAGCAGAGGTAGTTTCAATCATGTGCATATCCTTTAGCCCTCTTCAATTCTCAGGCGACTCCTGATTCTCAGGCGACTCCACTGATTAGTGAAACCAGGGCGTGGGTAGATAATGCAAAACAAAACCATGAGAAAGTTTGAGTTATTACCTAAAAACTATTTGAATATTTCAGATTTTTTTTCCTCTAAGTAACTGCTGAAGTAGCTTTATTGCTTTATTTCATTTAAAAGTGCACAGAGATGGGATTTGTCTTCAAATTTAACTAGGGCCATTATTAGTAAGTCTTTTAAAGCTAATATTTATAAAAGGACAAAATCAGACATCATCCTCATCTGTCACAGAAGCTCTACGTGACTTTAGCTTTGCTTTGCACAGCTG
This sequence comes from Cisticola juncidis, assembly GCA_013400215.1. NCBI lineage: Eukaryota > Metazoa > Chordata > Aves > Passeriformes > Cisticolidae > Cisticola > Cisticola juncidis. Next base: position 888,532 of record VXBR01008118.1, read on the forward strand.
GGCTTAAAACAAAAGCCTACCCACTCAAAAAAAACCTAACAAAAGCTCTGTGATCATCTTCCTCAAACAATGAAACCAAAAAACTTTTCAAAGGATATTAGAGACATTCCCCTTTTGAAAACTGACCCTGATGCTTTATACTATAGCCCAGCTACAGATAAGCAAGTTTGCTGAGGCATTGCAGCTGAAGTGGGGCGTCTTCCTACTGCATCTGTAGCAGTCAGCAGCTCTTGACAGTACAGATAGGAATGCTTTAACTGCTGAGTTTTACACATCAGCCAATCCCCTAACCAAAATTAAAGCTGGGGAAAAGGGCCATAATTGACAGTAAACTTTCTTTGCCTGTTTCCTGCCCAGTTGCCTAACTTTTATTATGGCATAAAAGAGAAATTACTTGATTCCACCAATGCAATACACATGCTTTATTGTAGCTCCTTTCTGCCTCAGGCATGGCACAAGTTTAGCTGAATTATTCTCAGGAGAGCTATGGAAGAGATTATCTGTATGATGAAAAAAAAGAAAGGGGGGGTGGAAGAAGCAGCCAACAAGCAGCCTAACCTTGCATTATCCATCTGCAGAGTCACTCAGCTGTCTGCTCTGAACTATGTCCTTAGAGCAAATGTTCAATGCTGCTGTTAGTAATGCCACTCTCATTCACTCAGCACTGATGGGCACTGCAATCGTTACAGAAAGATTGTTCTAGCTTCTTTATTTTAAGCATCAGCCTTCCAGGCTTTTCACATTTCCATGGAGGAGCCTTTCCAATTTGAGGTCAGACAAGATACTGCTGCTAAGACAGAAACACTCATAGTATACTAAATATCTGACTTACATCTGGGGAAGGTATTAAAATACACCAAATACAGAAATGGACTATACTCACTGACATGCTACACTTCAGGAAAAAAATTAATTTGACTTCTTTTTTTTTTTCTATAAAACTTGTTAGCTTTGAATCAGCAAAGACAATGAAGACCATGATCTTTAAGTTTGTATTATAAATGCATATTTTCAATTCTCTTACACATAATTGTTCGATAACCATCATTGACACCTTTCCAGGTGAACAAGAGGTTAATTGTTGAGTGAAATGACAGAAGGTAAGCATAAAATATAAAGATCCATGATGCATATAAAAGAATTGGGAGACTTGGTTTTGAAATGGCTTACATTACTCATAAGTGACAAAGCCTCATGAGAATTTTACAGGTCACCCTAGGTGTCAATGAGGCTGCCATGCCCCAAGACACCAATAACTTTTGCATCTCTCCACCTGTATTGCTGTATTTCCTTAGTGCCACAGGTTTAACAGAGGCTCAGAAAGAAATTGAATTGTAACTCCTAAAATAGAACCTAGTTCAAGGCAAGCACCATTCCACTCTGGAAGTTAACTCTTCTTGGGAATCTCACCTACCTAATAATCTTCTGGCCCATAAGAATTTGGAGCACCAGGGAAAAGTGGGATTTATATCACTATTAAAATAGTCCTTCCCTGTGACAAATGCTACAGTCAACTTTGGGCAGATTTTATGAAGATCAGGTCATTATTGAGGTTCAGGATTGCATCAAACATGCCAACCAAGACAATGGTCTTGTCTTACCAAACGTTCTTGAATCTACTCTGGGAGTGTGCCAATAAATCCAGCAGGGAAGTAATTGTGAGAGGCACAAGTCAAAGGTAGAATGACAATTAAGATTAGCACATAAATATTACATCCCATTCATATACTGTACATGCAAAAAAATGCTATTGAGACAGTAAGATCAGCAACTCAGTCCATTCACAGTTTACAACTTGGATACTTCAAGGAACTACAATCACCATTGAAAGGGAGAACATAAATTAAGATATTCCATACAGAAAAAGAACAGCCTGTGCCTACATCAGAAAAACCTGTGCCTGTGGAACAGCCTTGTGCAGAAAAGGCAACCAGAGAAAGCAAGAAACCTTTTTCCAAGAGCTACAAGTTTCCTCCAACAGAGAGACAGCTAGGCATGACCAAGTGCCCCTCCTGGAAGGAAAGCATATGTGTTCATGGGTCAATCTTTCAAAAAGCAACCCTGACTTGCACCATGGCCAAATATGGGAAAAACTGTACTGACTCTCATACGAACTTTACATGGGATGATGTTTCAAGAGTTGGCCTCCTCACTACAGACTTTGAAAATATACAGCCTATGTCTCTCACATATACACTTATATTAAATATAATCCTACCTGCCAGTCGTAATTCTCACTTGTGCCTAATCAGTGTAGTCAGGCTGGAAGATATTGGTAACTTTTCCTACAGAAAATATTTCAAAGACTTGGTTTCATATGGAGATGAAGAACTGTAGATGAACTTTCAGATGAAGAACTGTATTACAAAGCACAACTTTTTAATGTGGTTATATGACTTATTGAATTATCATTATGTCAAAAGTCTATATTTCATAACGTAGAACATTGAAAGGACATCACTTGGGTATTATTTTTCACTCATGCTGCTGAAATTATACTAAAGGATGATTGTTGACCACAAGTTTGAGCATTTCTACACATAAAAGCAGGAACTAAAACAAATTTAATGCTATATTTCATCTCACCACTTTCCATGACTTTTACGATCATAATTTTCAATTATTTTTTATCTCTTTCTCTGATCATCACAGCAAAAGATAAGAGGAGATATTACAGACGACATGAAAAGATCTGCACAAGGACACGCTGGTGAGCAAAGCAGGAAAAGGGACGAGTTTATCTACAAAACTCCATTGTATACATTTCCTATGGTGCCCGTGGATTAGAGGATGGAATTCCGCCTCTCAAACCACATTGGTCAATCCAACTGTCAATCAACTTTCTCATCCTACCTAAAAATATGTAAACAGTGAAGGAGAGTTAGCAAAACACGGCTATTGTTTATAGTATAAAGTGTGATAAAGTAAAAATTATGACTCCAATATGAAGAACAATTTAGAAGGCTTAGAAAAGTCTTCAAAACCAGGGCAAGAAGGGGAAACTGATTAAGACTGTCAGGACCTGTCACATTTAATAGCAGTAGTTTTAGGTATCACCTTCTAAATCAAACAAAACCTAGCAGTCTGAGCCCTAGATTTCCTACCCTGCAAAGAGACCTTTACACAGAGAAACCCCTAGGATCACAGGGACTTAGCAGAGATTCAGGATATAACTGATTGTGATAACAGGCATGACAGGCAATGGAAACGCAGACTTAAGAACAAAACAAAAGGAGAAGATGTAAGAAAATAGGGAAGAAAACATCTGTCACCACTTCTCTGTAACATTCTTAAATACTACCTGTAGCAAGGTGAAACATAAAATAATGTTGACAGAATAACTATATTTAGGTTGGTGGCTGCTCTCTATCACTGCTGTCAAAAGAGGTACATAATAGAAAGTCATTTTTCAAAAGGATGGTGCTGCATGGGGCATAAATGCAAGATGTCCAAGTTAGATTTTGAGATGAAATGCTAGGATCTCCAGTAGTTTATCTTGTCTGTGATTTACATACATTTCCCTGCTGAGCGCAGGTTATGCCTTAACAACTTTAGCTGCATCGACTTTGCTTTTAGGCAATCCAACATCCTTGTTTAAAATTACAGTCTTGAAGTAGTGATAAACCTAAGGTAAACAAGATCTAGTCAGAAATGCCTACTGAGTGCCTTCAGAAATACACTGACTCTGTGTGTGAGATCCCTGTCATCTCACTTTCATAATCTAAAATATAGGCATATGGTTGACACTAATGGTCTCTCTGTAATTTAGAAAGGGGAATGCAAGTCTGTTCCCAAGAGTGATTCATTTCATCAGAAAATAAATTGGATGCACATTCTGCTGGAAGTGCCTGGTCTTTCTCCACTGCCTACAAAAACCTCAGGACAACATCTGCACAGTTAAAGAAGAAATACTCATCTCCTAACATTTAAATGGCTAATGGCAAGGGAGAAAAAAACTTACCCTCCTTGCCTATGGAGTCCGTAGAGTTACAAGTAATTTTGAGATATGAAGTTCTGTTATTAAAATATTTCCCAGCAGCCAGTTTCCAATATTTTTCTTATTCTGGCAATTTTCTTATTTCTTCTTGTATAAATCAGAACTAGTAAGGGGTGAATGTAGGCCAAATAGATATAGCAATATGACATTTTATAGGCAGCTTTTCAAAAATAAAACCAAATGGTTTTATTCACAACTTACGCAAATTGGAAAGAGGTTTAAATTAGAAATGGAACTGAAAAAGAAGACGCTTATAGAAGAGCATGGGCATTCACACAAGAAATCAAAAGTTATTGGCATAACACTTTGGAAAAAAATAGGTCTGAAGAAAATATGGAAGGAATTGCAGAGCTACTCAAAGGAGATGAAAGACAGATTAGCACATTTGCACTCATTTTCTACGGTAAATTTTAAGCTCACACAGACTAAAACTTCTCGTAGATGCCTCAGAAATCTTCTTGATTATGGGTAATCTATACCTTCAAGGGACGCAGTTTTATGCACAGCCTTAGACAGCACTTTGACTAAAGGATATATACTTTCTCCCCAAAATTTTATTCCTGGATGAGAAAATAGACCTGCAGGCCTTCATTTTTGCAGTTTGGAGTGGAATGTGAATTAATTTTTCGCACTTTCATAGTTTAAAAATTCAGGAGTCTGGTGTCCCATTTAACACAGATTGCAGTACTTTAGTCAGAAATATCTTCAGTACCTGCTTTTTGCTTCTCTACCACAGAAGCTAATGGCAATGAGACAGAAAAACCTTTGCCTGCTATGATTAAAGCTGAATTGGATTGTGTTCCACTGTTATGCTTTCCAGTCACTTAGTACACAATCTTTGGATTTTGGAAGAAAATGCCTGCATTTTTTTCCTTCTATTTCCATCTAAAAAGAACATAATAAATCCATAGAACTATTCATTAGAAAAGCTATTCCACAAGCAATTATTGTAAATCCATAGCTTTCAGATATACAAGCAGTGAAGAATATGCATTCCTTACAGAAGAGGTTAAAAAAAGGCTTCATGCAAGCCTGAAGTTTGAATACACTGTTGCTTTTGGTACTGGCCATTGCAGTGTCTCCAAAGGAAAAAAAAATAACAAACCCCCCTAAGACAAAATAAGACCACTTGTAAAATAAGATGTCACAGAATTGTATTTTTTCCCCAAAAAGATTAGTCTATGCCCTGAAACATAAAGAAGAACAAATCCCCATGATTTGTCTTCTAATATGATCTTAGTTCTTTTAAATGATTACTCACAGAAGCAACTAATCTTCTTGGATTACAAAAATTATTTCAATGTTCAATATTCAGTGACAATCAGATGCTCATGTCTCCATCTGGGATGTAAAGTGTGCATTCTAAAGCTCTTAGGGAGGTGCACTGTTACTCAGCATGATAGAATACATATTTTTAGTCATAAAGCATCCCTTATGAATAAAAGCAGACCTACTCTTATAAAGTATTTTGTGGAATATGACTTTCTTATTTGGTCAAGGACTCTAGCCACACATGAGATTAAATCATCTTCAAATTTAATGAGAGCATAAATTAATCTCACAAACTTAACATATACACAGACATTCTATTTATAGGCTAAAGGTGAAAAAAAAATAATATGCTACAGAGAAACAAAGTATATCTGAATTATGGAAGAATCACCGAGACCACTAGCACCACATGTAAATTGCACTGCAGAACAGTGTAACTCTGAAAAGTATTCCTTCCCCATATTTGATTTAATAAATTCCCTGCAATTGTACTCTTTTGGATGATCTTTTACATCTAATTGTAATCCTAACAGGCCTATGTCAGCACAGCCTTTGCAGTCATAAATCTTACTAATGACAACATCTTTACAGCTTTTTTGTTTCATACCCCAAGCACAGCAAAATTGTCAGATCAGTTCATGAAGAAGTGACAGGCTATTGTTCTTCCTTGCATTCATGAGCAAATCATTAACACAGATTTAATGCCCGTAACATTTTAGTGGCTTTGATTAGGTATAGAAGTCTCATTACACTGTGTAAGGGACATAAGTATGCCATCACATTACAGAACACCAGTGAATGTTCACAAAAATCCAATTGTTAGGTTTTTAAAGGAAACTAGAAAAAAGCTAGCTGGTTCATTAAAAGCAATCCTTTCCAGCTGGGCTTGAAGGATAAATACTTTTGTTTTGAAGAAGAATACATGAATTATTTATTTTAGTCAAAAGAGAGCAGTACATTAATCCAGGTTCTCTACCTTCTGCCCAGATTCAACTGACTGTAGGCTGTAAAATTACTCAAGGGAAGTTAGTTTCATTTGGATTAGCACACATATTTAGTGTATAATAACTCACTATACAGAAAGATCTCACACTGGGACTGAGAGAATGCCTTTTAATAAAAGAAATCTGGATTGCAATGAAGCTGTGAGGATTTCTAGTCAATGGTGTATGAAATACAATTCAAAAATTGGTTATTCCATAACCTATGTTTCGCTATCATCTTAGGAAAAAAATAGACTTCACTTTCTTGCAGTGCAAGTTGACTTCAAGTAGTAAAAATGAGCAGTTGAGCTTCAGGCTGTTCTACAGAAGCAGGGAAGGGTCAGAAGCAAGGAAAGCCTCAATGCAGGAATAAATTTTAGTACCTAAAGCATGGTAAAACAAAGGGGTTTAAGCAGAAATTTACAGTTAAGTTTTTGGTTGTGTTTCCTCAGGTCCATAATCAGTCAGTAGCACAAATATTATTTCAGTAAACACTTCATATTTACAGCCGACTGCTTTCTCACATTCAGAAAAACACTAAAAGAGAGGTACCATGTTCACATTTCTTGGTATGAATCTGTTTCAGGGATTACAGGGCTGCTAAACTCTACAGCCAGTGACAGGATTAGAATGCTGCTATTGGCACAAAAAAACAACCAACAAACCAACCAACCAACCAGAAAACCCTAATTAATTTAAAAGCATGTAAAAGGACAAGAAAGAAGGACTTGTCTGATAAAGAACGTTGCCTGAGATTTGGTACTGGAATTTATTCCTGCCTCTCAATTTAATCATCCTTAATCTTTGCCTGGTTGTTCCATATCCTTCCCTATCTTCCCTACCACCACAGAGTCAAATTAGAAAGTGCAGTTTTTGGAACAGAGATGTCACTCTAGTACCCTAAATGAATTACAGATTTATAAATATATAGGAATTCAGATTTATCAGCTTGTAGCACACCAACTACATATGCCTTCTGTTACATGATTCAGATTATTAAACATGTGAGTTTTTCTCATAAGCCTCTTGAGCTGAAAAGGCATTCATCTCAACTCTGCAGGCTTCCTCTGTGGCTGGAAGGTTAAACATATTTTTAGGTTCTGAAATACTACTTCAGTGTAGTCAGTATTCTCTGCCCATACACATTTCCTGTGCCTTCAACAGGGCTTCTACCAGTGACTGTAGGAATATGTCCTCACTCAAAAGTGAGGCAGCCTCTTAAAATTTCTTTGCAAATGAAATCCGAGAGGAAGAGCCTTCAGGGTTTCCTAAGCATAACTGAAGCCTCCTTTCAAAGAGGCTCTGGAGGAGACAACATTTACAGCATCTTGTTTGCATGAATAATGCAAACCATCAGGGTGATGTTTGTGCACAGTGAAAAGTAATGGCATCATGCTTACCCTGTATTCAAAGTGTCCAGAGGGCTTTCAGATCAGAAATTTTTCAATGTACAAGCTCAAAATTATTTCTTTCCTAGCTGCTGGCTCTGAAAACTTCAACTGAAAGTTGATCTGACATGCTTACATTTATTATTATTATTATTATTTATTTACATGTTGCAAAGATTTTGTGAGCAAACATGCACTCTAAATTACATGTATAAAACTGCATTTTTCTTTGAGATCTTCATTTCTACCTTGGAAATCTGTCCTAATGTCTGAAGCTCTGTTAACAGTTGCTTATGCTGTATGAGCCGGGCAGAATCCACTTTGCCTTCCTACAACCACAGGTTCTGGGATTTGAGCACATGTACAGCTGGAATAAATCCTTTTTATCTGTGAGAGCTGTGACCACCACTGCTGAGTCAGAAAATGTCATTTCTATTCTCAGATACAGCTGCAACTCCAGGAACTACCATGAATTAATTATGTAATGAAAGTGGTATTCCCAAACAATATAAAAGTTTTGAAAATACAGTGAAATGGTCTTGTCAGAAATTTTCTGGCTTTCACATGTGGCTTCTGGTACTAGGAGGAAAATACCAGTATTAACTTTGGCTCAATCATTTTGAGGGGCACCCTACAGCTGGCAGCTGGAAGATAACACACGTTTTAGGTAGGCAGAGAAGCATGGGTGAGCTGCATGAGCTCACCACAAAACCACAGCTGTGTTAGCCCAATTGGAGTCCCTGCTAAGTGCTTTCTATAGCTGTAAATCCATATGCCTCCTGAAAATCTGCTGTTACTTTGTGTAAATCCCTGGCACTCTTTAGCCTATGTGACCCTGCTAATACAGAGACATGTAAAGTGATAGCCAGATTATTTCGATTTCTCCCTCGTCAATGACTACAATATTCCTTTGGAGTTAGGCTCTATTAAGAAACACAAGCAGAGATCAATACTTGGATCTTTATCTGTTTCAACTTTATTTGCTTATTCCCCACTGTGCTTTCTGTGGGGGAATGATATCTAGCATGTTCTGGTTTACAGGATTTTGAACTGCACCAAGATAATACAGTTCAAGAGAACTGTTCACTTGAATACTAAACTCATGCATGTAGGGCTGAAATTAAGATAAAACTTTGTTTTATTGGTAGAGAAAAAAAGCAAATTCAGAGTCTTTTTCTCTGCTCTAATCTTAGCCTTTTCTTCTCAGTCTGCATGAGGTAAAAAATCTCATACCTTGCTGTAAAACCTTCTTTAGAGCCTCTGTGGCAGCCTTTGAGCTTGGAGGCATTGGATGAGGGATGAGAGCAGACTGCTCTGGATAGACAGTCCCTTCCCAAATTCGTGTGCAAGCTAGGGTTATGGCCCCTCATCCTGCCATTCCCTCCTCCCAAGCCTCCACCCTGCTGTCCCTCTGCTGAAATTTATTGTCCTCAATCTTTTCCAGCTGAAGGGCTGGTACAGTAGTTTCAGATGAAATTGTTATATCTTAATTATCTCACCTCCTCTGTGTACAGCTTTAGAAAATCAGGGCCCTTCTTCCTCCACAAGGCAGTAGCATTTCCCACTATCCATTACTTACCAGCTGGAGCACAGGTGGGAGAGGGCTGGCTGAAGGCATGTAGGTATTCCTTTAGATGTTCAGATATTCACAGACAAGTGAGAAGAGAGGCCTGCATTTCTGGAACCAGGAATCCCCACTAGCAAAACCATCAATTATGGAATTTCTGAGTCCAATCATTAAACTAGCACTGCCAAGTCCGCCACTAAATCATGTGTTTAAGCTCTACATCTACCTGTCTTTTAAATACTTCCAGGGATGAGGACTCAGACACTTCCTTGGCAGTCTGTTTCAATGCTTGTTAACCCTTTTCTGGAATAATTTTTCCCTAATATGCAATCTAAACATACCCTGGCACAACTTGAGGCAATTCCCCCTTGTCCTGTGACTTGTTAGCTGGGAGAAGAGACTGACCCCCACCTCACTGCAGCCTCCTTTCAGGTAGCTGTAGAGAGAAATAGGGTCTCCCCTGAGCCTCTTTTTCTCCAAGCTAAACATCCCCAGCTCCCTCAAGCTGCTCCATACAAGACTTGTTCTCCAAACACAGCTCATGATTTTTGTTCACCAGCTCTTCTCTGGATATGCTGCAGCACCTCTTTCTTGTAGGGAGGGACCCAAAACTGAAGACAGGATTCAAGGTGAGGCCTGAAAGCTGAGTGCTGAGTAGAGAGAAGATCACTGCCCTGATCCCACTGGCCACAGTCTTGCTGACACAGGCCAGATGCCTTTGGCCTTCTTGCCCACCTGGGCACACGTCAGCTCATGCTCAGCTGGCTGTCATCCAGCACACCCAGGTCCTTATCCAAGAGGCAGATTCCCCACTGCTCTGTCACAAACCTGTAGTGCTGCAGGGGGTTGTTGTGACCCAAGTGCAAGATCTGGCACCAGGCCATGTTGAACTTCACAGAGCTGGCTTTGTCCCATCTCTCCAGCCTGTTCCAGATCTCACTGCAGAGCCGTCCTGCCCTCCAGCAGATCAGCACACCTGCCCAACTTGGAATAGTAACATCTGCCTGAGCCTATGGACTGCAGGACAGTCAAACCCAGGCTCATAGTGGCACCAGTGCAACACTTCAGCATGGCTCCCTCTGCACACATCTGCATAATTATAACTCAGACACTTTCAAATTGTATTTCAAGTTTTCACAAGAACAGAAATTTGTGATTTTGGTGAAGGTACCAGCATCAAAATGACTGGGTGCTTATATTTCTAGCACTTCCATGCTTTCCTGTCTGTCTTGGGACTTATACAATATGGCTCCTTGCCTTGCTCTTCAGTTTTCCTGTGAGCAAGAACTGGTCTGTCCTCACCAGGGCTTTTACAAGCCTGTGTTCATTTGCAGGGCAAATATCCAGTGAATCTCAGCTAGAGAACTTGAATTTAGATTTATTCTTCTGACATGCCCACTCCATTGTGTGGGACTTAGTAACACACCCACATACTTAGGAGGGGCATTCATGCTTTAGAGGCAGGCATGCATCCAAGAGCTTTGCTGGATCAGGATCAGAGCATTCGCCACCAGATGGCACCCACAGGTGGAAAGTATTTTTTCCTTTATTACATACTTTTACAAATTTTTTTGTGCAGTAGTGACTAGACACAAGAGTATTAGATACTATCCCAACAGCTGTGATTGTTTCTCATTTGTTTAAAACAATACAACATTTTAAAACCAAATTATTTATCTTTTTATCTGAGTAGTCATGTGAAAGCAGGCACATCAGCAGCACAACACACATCAGACATGCTCCAACACCACATTCCCACTCTGTTCAGACCCATTAGCCTCCTGCGTGTTCTTGTGCTTGAACATCCAGTGTAGCCCTGCAGATCTCATTTAATTTTATCCACAAGCACCCCCAAGCCACAGGACTGTGGACTGAGATGGAAATACTAAATGGCATCAGAGGCACCAAGATGACATAACTGCTTTCTGTGTATCATGGTACTGAGAGACACAGGCTAATAACTAGGTCTGAGCACAATGTCTGCAGCATCTTCTTCAGAAAACTTAACAACAAATCATTACAGTCTGTATGATGTTGAACTGTTGCCATGTCAGTAACACCAGCTCTATTCTATAGTTCATGTTTGCAAAGCCAAAGGACACTCTGCTATGGTCACAGGTATTCCCAGCCATACAGGAAAGCTGAGTCACATAGACACAGTTTTAAACCTGTTAACGCTTCTAGGAGATGTTGTCCAACACAGTGGGAGGTGTGCATGCTCCTAGTGAGTGTTTTTGTCCTAACTAGCAGAGCCTGAATATGTGCCTCCAAGCATTGGGCATTCTAGTCACAGAACCTCAACACCTCATGGAAATACCTCCTGGCTGTGGGCAACAAGCATACTCACATGGATGTTGAGTCACAGAATGATGGAGCAGGGACAGACAGGATTTAATGAGAGAGAGAAAAAAAACCCAAAACACAAATCTACTGCCATGTTTTCTTCTAATACACTAGGAAGTATCCAGATCTCCAGAAATCTTCGTGGCCATATATTCCTCTCTTGGATTGAAAATTGAAGCCAAAATGTGTATTCTATTTTCATCTGTTGAAACTAGTGGGAGATATTGTCCTTTATCTCTTGTAATTCTAGGGGGGAAAGAAGGCGGATACCTCCTGTTAATGGGACAACTGATAACAGCAGATAAGGCAGTGTTTCTTATCTCTTTCATCGACTTTGTCTCCCTCTCTGGGGGATATCTTCTGCAAATGGGGCATTAAAGGTCACCAATGACATGACACCTTACGTCAACCCATTGTGAGCTGCAGTACCCAGTAGGGAGGAGCCAACCATTCCCTACCCAGATAAAATGGGGACACAGGGACCCCAGAGCAGCCTGTTTCCACCGGATTCTCAGAGGAGGACCCTTTTCTTGAGGATCATCTCTACTCCAACAGAGCCACATCTGTGACTTCCAGGAGGACTTTGGACTGCTTCCACAAGAGGTCAGGTTTGCATTCTGTCAGTGGTCCTTTGTACCTTTGCATTTATCTTGTTTTATTTTATTTTTACCTTTCTTGTTGTTTATTCTTCTCTCTCTATTAAATTGTATTTCTGACTTGAAGTCTCACTGGTTTTGCTTTCAAACCAGTACAACTCCCTACTCCTATGGGAGGTCCGTACTCCTAGCATCACAACTCACCTATAATGTTTCTTTTACTTACTTTTTTTTCCCCACAGTTCATGCTACCCTAATCCCTCACGAAGACGTGATGATGATGATGATGATGATGATGATGATGATGATGATGATGATGATGCAACACAGAAGAATCCATCTAAGTACTCTCCAGTTTTCAGGTCTCTTTATTCAATCCAATATTAAGCAGGTTCCACTGTGAAAGAGTGGTCATGATATGGAAAGGTACACTGACATACAGGTTTAATAGTTAAAATCTGTTTGTATTGTTTTTAAACACTGACAGTGAAATTCAATACAGACAAATACAGAAGGATACAAATAGAGAAGAACTATCTAAGTTTTATATCTGTAGGAGAGGGCTTAGAGCTGACTCCTGATCAGATTGATATCCTCGGCTTATGATAAATCATTTAAAGAAAACATCAGCATGAGCAGAAGCCAAAGTAAATGTTAAGAATTATGAGAACCCTATCATGGTAGCTGGTATCATGCCATGTTTTGGATTTGTGATGAAAACAGTGCTGATAACAGAATTTTTAGCTATTACATTGCTTTCACAGAGTCAAAGCTGTTTCTGTTTCTCATGTGGCATCACCAGTCAGCTGGCTGGGGATGCACAAGAATTTGTGAGGGGACACAGCCAGGACAGCTGACCAAAGGGATGTTTCATACCATGTGGCATCATGCCCAGTATGCAAAAATGGGAGAAGGAAAAGCAAGTGGGAGATGTTCTGAGTCACAGTGTTTGTCTTCCCAAGTCAACATTATGCCTGATAGAGCCCTGCTTTCCTGGGGATGGCTGAACTCCTGCCCCCCCACCATGGGAAGGACTGACTCAATTCCTTGCTTCATTTTGCTTGTTTGCACAGCTTTTGCTTTACATATTAAACTGCCTTTATCTCAACCATGAGTTTTCTCACTTTTCCCCTTCTGATTCTTTTCTTCATTCTACTGTGGGGAAGAGATCAAGCAATTACATAGGACTGAGCTGCCTACAACAGTAAACCCTGGCATGCCACTACTTACATCTCTTCATGAAAACGCTGTCCTGTTCTTGTCTTGCCCCTTTCCATAGCAAAATGGAGCTCAGAAAAAATAGCAGAGAAGCAAAACAACACTGAAGCCGATTACAGAAGTTGTCTGAAGCCTTTTTCAGAATGATTACCATTACAAAGAACAACTGAAATTACTAATCTTATATCCATAGTCCAGCTGAGGGTGCATTGCAGAAGAGATCTATGGAACTGGGAAGATGTGAACAAGGAATAAATAAATGCTCAGAGTTCATCTGCTCAAGCTAATGAACCTGTGGCAGGTAAAAGTAAACATGGCAGAAACACGTGCAGAACATAGAAATCAGTAAATCCACATGAGATTTTAAGGGAATTGAACAAAGAGTATCAGACATGATATGGTTCAGGAGGACTGTGAGCTGCAATATGTTAGAGCATAATCTAGGGAAATATCACACCGTGTTTGCTCCTCTCTTACACACTTCCCTGCACCTTGCTTCTCAAATTAAGGCTGTTCTTGCATCAATTTCCATTTTTAAAGAGTTACAGAAAGCAGTTTCCTGGTTTGTCCCCTGTGTAGTGAATGTCAGAGTGATTGCTAATGGAAATATTAATTTGCAAGATGCTCAGAAATCCATATATATAATAAGCTTCTCAAGCTATTCTTGTTTATGGGGAATCATTGATGAACACAGTGGTTTGCAGATGGGCTAATCCCTCATCCTACAGATCTTCAAAACACAACGTAGACATGGAAGACAGTCCACATGAGAAGTATAACCTAGTGCTTGCCACTGCCTTGTTACTTCCCAGGACAATTTTGTCCTACAGCCTAAACTGCAGAAATAGAGTGAACTCCCATGGAGAAAAAGACAACCAAAATGAGGACAGTGTAAAAGGTAAAGTAAGAAAGTAAACACCAATAAAGCTAACAAAGATCTCCAGGGAAGATTTACAAGGAGGAATTGTTGTCAACACGGTTGGGTCAAGAAAACGTCATGGTGAAAGAAAATACATTTGCTTTCATTTGGGGAGGTGAAAGAAAACTGAAAAGGAACTTTTAGCTCCTGTTCTTTCAAACATTATCTGAAAAAAAACCCTCACAGATTAACAGGTGCAAATAAAACATCTACCTGGAGGCCTTTCAGTTCAATAATCCTCAAGAAGCTGAACTGGCCTATCTAATTTATTGGGCTATAGCCCCAAGAGACTAGGTATTAAAGAGCCCTAGCAACCAAAAACCACTAAGAAAGGGTCTTTGCTTACACATCACTTTTATCACCAAGGTCTCACAAATTCTTAAGGTACATTTACATCAGACTAAGAACAATAAACTGCCTTCCTCTCACAAAACCCCAGCTACGAAGAGCAAAGAGAAGAGCCTTTTGTGCAACAGGCAGGTTCTTACCTGGAAGGCAGACTCCTGGTGACAGGACAGAGAAGAAACCTCTCTTGTGACTGCTGCTTGGTAAACAGGCATCACCCTAAATCACATTAATTAGGTTAATTTAGAGTCTCACAAAACAGCACACAGTGGCAGGAATGCAATAGTGCAGTGCACAGCAAATGGGAAATTGCTAGTGGGCATTTTTTCATTCCTGTTCATCACAGATCTGAGGGGATGGAAAGTGTTGGTATTTTCCTGACTGTAACCGAGTACCAAAGCTGATACCTTAAGGAGCAAAAGTAGAAGCCATGGCACAGGAAGGATTATGAATGAAGAAAATATAAAATATGATTGAGAAAAATGCTGAACTGGCTTAAAACAATAGGACTCAGACCCTGTAGCCCAGAGCAAGCCTGGAGACTGGCCGCAAGTTAGTGCAAAATAGATGTTTAGGTGGATCTGCAAGTTTGGAGATTTCTTTATTTATATTTTGATATTGCTTCAAACTCCGTTACACATGGAGCCCTCTAAATCCATAAGAAAAGTATAAACTCTCAAACACTGGATTTTTTTATCCCATCTTTCTTGTGATTAAGCTGGAAGGCTGTCAAGGATGGACATCAGATAGGCCAACATATTTTCTAGGCTATTTCTGAGCTTTTCCTACACTGAGAGTGCTGGGGGAGTGACAGTTTAGACTGCTCCAAAACCACACAAATGGGCTCTCAGTGTGGCATGAAGCATCCCTTTGGAGAGCTAATTGAAAGAAGCAGTTTCACAATAGCTGCTCAAGGCCAGATCTCTATTGAAGACAGTTTGGCCATAACAACTGTTGACAAAGCAGCCAATATCGGAATCAGCTGCTTGAGCCAGCCTCTGGCACACCCTGCTCTCTGCCTTGCTCGGATTGGAATACAGAATTTGCAGGTCCCTGTGTGGTGCAGTGGTTCCTAGTGCTGCATCTCTGCATTCTGGGCAAAGAAACCCTCCCATTCTGGAAATGCAGCATGCTGGCAGTTGATTACAGTGTATCGAGAAGTGCTAGATCTAATAATTCTTATTTATGGGTTAGCATTGGGAGGTTTTGAGAGATAGTATCTATTGTTACATCAAACTGCAGTAGCTGCAAATTGTTTAAAAAGGAGGTGTAAATCTACATGTGTTCAGAGATTTAGTTCCTCAGCTGGATGCTTGCAAAGTCTGCAAATTGGGTGCTGTTTGTACTGATTTAAATTTCTTTTATCGCATTAGAACAAGCTCTGTGGGAGAATGAGTGTCCTCTTCTTCTCAATGCAGTTAACAAAGCAAAATGATCAGAGCACTTTCACTGCAAAATTCTTCATTAAAAGATGTTGATGGATGAGCAGAAAATAATATGGTGGGGAAAGAAAGAATATAGCTCCACAGATGATTTTTTCCAGGATCAGAAATCAGACTCCTCAATTTACAGTGATGCGTAATGTCATATCTGTCTAAAAATAAATAATATAAACTTATATTAGATTAAGTAATCTTTACATTTTCTGTGCAAATTAAATTAGATCTGATCTGGAATTTAGTGACACAAGCAGTGAACTCTAAAATGCTCTTTTCATCCAGACACCGTTCACAGAAGAACTGCACTCACATTATTTTCACTCTTTGCACCAACTTAAATGTCAAAAGAAGAAAAATGCAAAAGTGCACATGAGGGCACTTTTTTTTTTTTCATTTTGATAACTTAAGATGTTAGTGGTAAAGTAGCAGCTATTTTATGTATGGAATATATGCATTTCCATCTATGCTTTTCTGAAACTGCTTTGCTTGCTGTACCTAACAGTCTTTGCGGTGCTCTCCACAAAGTATAAACATAATTAATTGATTGTGGTCTGTATTAAACTACTCCAGCAGGGGACATCACACATGCAGCTGTCAGCTGCAAAACTCAATTCTGTCCCTCAGAGCTTTGTCTTCCACATTTACATTATGCTGCACCTGGAAGATATTTTTCACCATTACCAGACACACATAAACTGTAGCTTGAAAGTATAAATAAACAAACAGAGGAGCTACTCATTAAGGCTCAATCTATTACAGACAGCCATCAGCACCAGACAGCACTAGACATATGGCAAAGGATGACTTTCTCTTCCATTTTATTAATTCTCTGAAAGTTTGCAAGTCTCCTGCCTAAAGATCCATTGTCTCAGGTTTTCACTTCTTTAACTCATTCAATAACAACCAATATTATTTACTTGATTACTAAACCTGTTCCTCATGAGAAAGTGGTGATCATTTAAAATATCAGGCACAAACATGCTCTGCACTCCACTCATTGGACTACATCAACACCATTTGCATATGTAAGTTAGCTCTGTGGAGTGTCCAAGTTTTCCCATTTGTTCAGCAGCTGAAAATGTATGGCAGTAGCTCAGTCAAAGTCTGTCTGCTGTCAGAACCAGATGACAGTGAGTGATTGGGTGACAGTGGATGACGTTCATTTCCTTTTCTTGCATACTGATGATCATCAAGCATAAAATTGCAAATTTTGGTTAATCTGGGACTTCTGAAAGTCTGCTGAAACCTGTTTTAAATGACTGCACAAGAAACAAGAAGTAATAAAGTGTTCATAAATCAAATTACCTAATAATAGGGAAACGTACTCTAGGTAAATCAGCTTGAATATAATAACAAATAATTAAAAAAAAAATTAAGAGAGGAGTAGAAATATGAATTGGAACTTTTTTCTCCCCTGTTTAGTTAATGTGTTTTGCCATGGAATCATAGCCTTATCTCCCCCATCAGCACTAATATTTGAACTAATGTAATTCATTTAAATATGGGTAAAAGCTGAGGAATGTTCATTATTCAAACCATAAGACTGGTTTAAATGTTTTAACTTATTTTGATCCCTGACACAGACTGTCTTGAATCTGAAAACTGTTTTTTTATCAATTCTTTTCCACATATTCAATGCCTTCCTCTCTATATTTTGCTATTGTAAGTATACTTAGTCTGAAATCATCTTATTTGTTAAAAAAAATACTAGCCTTATCTACTTTTATTTTACTTTCAAACACAAATGTACTCTTTAAAGTGGTTATATTTCAAGGTTTCATATCTTACAGACAGTGAAACATGGTGGAAGATGCACTGTCATTACTTGCTAGGACAAAATAACTTCATACTTCCTGTGAGTGGAGTGTTCCTTCTTTTTTTTTTTCATTCCAGGTTGCATATTCCTGGGCCTAGAGGGTCACAGAAGGACAGAATCACTAATTCAGCTCCCTGAAAAGTAGCAAGAACTAAACAGAGGGCAAATAAAAATTGAGACAGAAACTATCTCTTCAGGATATGGAAGTGCTTTAAATCCATTAAATCTCTAGAAGATATAGATTCCCCAGGGGCTGGCAGCACACAAACCAGAGCCCAGGACACACATCTCATTCACACTGCTGCTGTGCCTGGGCCTGTCTATCAGCTGTGCTATGAAAACATTACCACAGCATAAATGTTTAATAGTGGAGAGAGACAATGTGATTGATATAACTAGAAAGCAAATCCAGTCATGTATTGACTGTGCTATTCCACTTCCTCTGCAGCCTGACTCTGGGACTTAATGAAAGAAAAGGAGAACATTAAATTCAGGCTGACAACAAAAACCAAAGCAGGGACCTTTTAGCTATTCTAGGAACGATCTGTAAAAGTTAGCTGGCTTGGAGCAGCAGTAAGCCAAAATCTTCATGGGGAAATATGTGATGATGTAATATGGTCATCCCAAATGCATGGCTGTAAAACTTTATAGCACACCACACTTTGCAAGACACAATAAAGATTTTATGGCCGTGCATCTGGGAGAATAGTGCTTTGCTCATGAATGATAGAGCCACCAGTGAGTTATGTAAGTCTTTGCCAGAGGAGCAACATAGAACATAAACATTTTCACAGGACTCCACACCATCTCATGGAGTAATCTGAGGATGGAGTTTCTCAGTTTTACTTACTTTTGGTCCCTGTTGGAAGAGCAAGGGTTAGAAACATTTTTATATGAGGAATAGCAGAACCCATTTCCATCACCAGTCCCTTCAGCAGCTATTTATATAATGGAGGTTCTGTCAATTTGGTTGCACAGTTGTAATGTGACTTACAGATGCCTGAGGTATTGCCATCACCACAGGTGCACTGGATGTGTGCTCAGGAGGAGTCAGGAAGACAGCAGTGGCCACTGTGCTGGCAGACTCAACATGCCTCTGCTCCCATAACCACTGTACTTCTGACCACATCACAAAACAAAGTGGAGATCATTCCCCTGCATTCCTTTTGATGGGCTCTGTGCTTTGGGTTTTCCAGTTATCCAGCCAACATGCAAAACAGTTCCTGTAATTAAATTGGCTCTGTAAAAATCTGGGCCCCACAGCTACACAGTGACCTCAACAGAAGGTAATTAATCTATCCCCTTCCTCAGTTTACACTGGCAAGATTATCCAACAGCCAGTTCCTCAGAGGCCTACTTGAAAGGAAAAACCACCATATATATCCAGGATTTCATCTCATGTGTAAAAAGGAAGCCTGGACCTACCTTCAAAGAAGACTTGGGACATTATCTAGACTGGAGAGTGCCATGGAGGATGTACACCTGGTCATTTGAAAGAAACAGAGCTAAACCCCTAGAATCCCAAACTAGTATGATTTTATGAAATTACTTCATTTATTTTCTTATATTGATGTATATGGTATTCATCTCTCTTACATATAATAGTGTTGACCTTCTCTGGGGGCTAGAATTCTGGATGCATATTGCTGTTTCTTCCATACTTCCTTGAGTACACTTAATTTAGTAAAGAACTAATCAGTACACAATAGTTTAACTTGTCATCCTGAATAGGGCAAGTTAGCAGCCAGACAAGGTTTACTGAATCCTTCTTTTTCAAAAATGTGGCTTGCTTGATTTTTAAGAGATTTG
Organism: Cisticola juncidis; assembly: GCA_013400215.1. NCBI lineage: Eukaryota > Metazoa > Chordata > Aves > Passeriformes > Cisticolidae > Cisticola > Cisticola juncidis. The sequence continues at coordinate 908,224 of VXBR01008118.1, forward strand.
TATTCTTTCTTCTTCACAATCTGGTCAAACTAACCATCAAGAAAGAAAGAAAGACTATTTTGATTGTAGAAAATTCCTTTTATATTGTGCTCTTTAACTGCTGAAGTACTACTGTTTTAACATTTTAGAATTTTGGGGATTTGGTTTGTGAAAAAAAGCTATTAGGAAAATATGTTGTAGCATGTACATTTTTGTTAATATATGCATTGCTGTATGTATATACGTGTAAAACATATTTTAGTACTTCAAGTAAAGAAATAAACTGCAGAACAGTTTGAACAACAAATGTTCTTCAACCTACAGAGAGATGGGAGGATGTATTCATCAAATGGGTTGTATAATCTATGACAAGATTAGAGGGGGCTACAAAAGAGTACAAAAGAACAAGAATAACAGGAAAACCAGGAGTACATACTGAGTAATAACTCCTTCTCACATACCAAAAGCAGTAAAGACACAGGAAGATGATATGTATTTCCTGCTGCCATACATCAACAGAGATATTTAGCAGGCTGCAGTCACCTGAGTAAAACTGCAGAAAGCACAGGGGTTTACAGGTGGCAGTGAGGTCCAGTTCATAGATGGTAGAGTGCTCTATTGCTGGCAGTCACAAGGGAAAAGAAAAGAATCCAGTGTGAACTTCATGTTTAAGTTATGCTCACCGGGGGTTGACAAACAAGAACAAAATTAAGTGTCTTCTTCATTGCTCACAGAGAACATCTGATGTGGAAATAATCTGGAGATGATAGTCACAGAACCTCACAATGCCATTTCCAGAATAATTTTTCAGCATAGAGGTGCACTTTAAACTACTGTCAGATAATCAAAAGATTTGGGAGGATCAGATGATATTACCACTATCTGATGCTACTACCTTTTTGCCAGAGACCATCAATTTACGTCACTGAAGAAGAGGAAAAGCAAACAAACAACAGATGAAATGATGAACTAATTGCTCTGTCTTTTGATCCAGTGGCAGGATCTAAGAGAAATCCTCATCATCCAACTTCACAAAATGGAATTAATGGAGTCCAGAAACATCCACCGTGATATTGTTCATCAAATGCTTACAGGGGGGTTCTGCAAACTGAAACCAGTGCTTTGTACCTCACCTTGGAAACTCCTGAATGTCCAGCTTCCCTCTGTAAGAACCTGAAAACTCCAGCAGTGGGAGACAACTCAACCAGAGATGAAGAGGAAATGTCTGGGGAAGAGGCCTATTAATCACTAACCACAGGGTTTGCAGAGCTGCACGTGGGCTGTGCATGGGTCCTATGTAGCAGAGCCAAATGTAAAGACAGGGAGCCGTTTCATGCAGTTCATTTAAACTCTAGCAGCACCAAAGCAAATTTTACAAGAGGAGCTGGCACATGGGTAAATTGAGCAAGGCCATATTTAGAAACACTGTTGGAGGGCAAAGAATTGAAGGACACAGAGTCTTTCAGAGACACCCACAAGCGTCAGCCAGGCTCTCACACCTGTACAGACACCCTTTCCTGGCAGCTGGCAGCAGGTTCTGCTCTGCTGCTTTAAGGGAAGCTTAGCTACCTTTGCTCGCAATGAAGCGTGAGATTAGGTTAGAAAAAGTATTCACATGGCTGTCTCAAATACCTTTCTCTATTGCTTTTCTCTATTGCTAAATGACAGTGACTCTGTAAGAAGAAGGATTCTTGTCAAGTATCACAGTATTTCAGGAGCAAGGAGTTGTAGGTGCCTCAAACCTGGTTGGAGATCAAATGTGAGGAACTCACTGAGGTACAGCAGTAAGCTTACATGTTTGTCCTGTAGATCAAAGCAAAGGGCCTGTTTTGAGTTGGATTTTTACCTTAGCATAACTTCAGCACAAGTTAAAAAAACCAACCAAACAAACATCTTTTCAGATGTACAGACAAGCCTACAGAAAGGCAAAAGGGATGAAACACTGGAATCACAAACACGGCAAGGGACTCCTTCCACAGTGGCATGCAGTTAATGCTAGTAAATCCTTCATTTGTATGTGTCTAAGAATGTAAGGACAGGAGGTAAGAACATCATGTGTGCCAACACCTTGAGACTTAATGCCCACTGATATTTCTTTTTCTTCTTAAATGGACACTTAAGATTCACTACATGACTGATTTACAAAACCCCGTTGGGAATTAAAAAACCAAAAAAATCTCACAGCTCACTACCATGCTTTTATCAGCACACAGCTCCACATGGAACATCCCTGGCTTGCCATAGGTAGTCTGCAAATACTGTGAAATAGACCAAGCAAAATTAAGCACAGCACTTAAAGTTTGCCTATTTCTCTAAAAAATAATGTTAAGTGCTTTGATTTTTCAAGTCCTGTCCACTGTCATGAGGCTGTTGGTGAAAACTAAACTCTGTCTCCTTCAGTGAGGTTGTCAATCCTCAGTGTGAGGCTGCCTTGATGTTCAAGGTGAATGGATTGCTAACCCACAGTGCAGACCTCTGCCTTTCCACTATGCCTGCATATTAGTTTAAACTGATAATTTCTCTGAAAACATCCTACTTACCTTGGTAAGTGAAGTGAGGCTTGTTTATTATTTTCTCGTCATTCAGAAGACATGCACTGAAAAGAAGAAGACTTGGAGAATGAAAGGCAACCTGAACTCACATCAGATTGCCACAGCTTTTCTTCCACTGTGAAACGAACTCCCAAAGTGTCATTCACTCCCCATTCTAGCACATCCCTCATCAGCTTCCAGCAACAGGGTCAAAGCCCTCAGGAAAATGTTCTGAGTTACCCCAAGGGGCCTGGGTCTAACACGGCTCTTCAGCTATCCACATAACATTACATGAAAAAACTCAAATTTGCAGTGGAATACCAAGGGCAAGTTTGACTGCCCCTTTTCATCACCATAAATAGTAAAACTCCCTAAAAACCCTGTGATTCCTCAAGAGGTACAGATACACATATCACTCCCAGTGTTTCAATGGTATCTTTTTATGAGAAACTGTCTTCATCTCTTTCTTGATATCAGTGATTACTGAGCATTAAGAAAAGATCTTTCTTAAAATCCTTCACCAAAATTATTATATTTATTTTGTAATTAAAGATCTTGTGCAAACAAAATGCAGTGGGAACAGAAGTGAATGGAATAGAATCAAATAGAATTTTCCACTGGCTTGCCATACCTCCAATAAGGCAAACCACACTGAAATGTAGAAAACCAAACATCAACAGTACTATGGTTAGATAAAAGTTTGCATTTCAAATACTGTCAACCAAGACAGAAGATATAACCTTATATATGTGACCTCTTCTTGGTTTTTTATTTAAAATTATCATGAGATCTTTAGCTTCTACCCAGTTGCAAGTGATAAACAGATAAAGTGACTCATCTTATGGTCTTATCCAAAGGAAAACATTTCCTAACAAATCACAGAGCCAAAGTTGAAAGCCCTGAGGCCAAATCTATATCTACACTAGTAAAGGAAATGTGCCAGGGCCTGTTTTCTGGCTCTGAGATCAGCTGACACGTGTAGCCACATGTCTTCTATTAAGTTCTCTCAGCTTCCAAAACAGGGTCATCCAAACTGTCACAGCAAGTACAGTCCCTGGCATTTGCTAAGCCCCACACTGAGCCTGGAAAGTCTTTAAGAAAATGCTAGTTATTCTGGCTGAAAAGAGTGCCAGGGTCTATTTCAACAAGTTCCTGGGAATGCTGTGACATGATTTAATTCAGCAGCATAAGTGGAGCCTAAGTCTCAGTTATCAGAGCTTTAAATCTGTAGAAGTAATAGCAAGGCAGGAAGTTAGATCTGGGACTTTTACATATGGGGCTATCTTTAAACTGAGTGTCTGACTCATTATGGAAAGGAGACTCACTGTGAAAGTTACAGTGGGATTAAGCATCCTGACATTTGAGAGATGTTCAGATCTATGTTATCTGGGTCTGAGATTATGCTTAAAGTATATCTCTAACTGAAACATTCTGCTGACATCAGTCTTGAGAAATGAGTATAAGTCACTTTCCCGCTGTCTTCATAAAGGTAATATTAATGTTGAGAGACTATTTTACAGTATTACTTCTCTACAATGAACCAATACAGAATTTATTGTACCTGGAGAGCTGCCTCAGAAAATCTTAAAAAAACTGTGAAATTGACCTTAAATAGCTCCTTGGTTATGAATGATAATACCACCAAGCCCTTGTGTTCTGGTCTGCAAGATTCCAGAGGCAGACTGAAGCATATAACTTCAGACCAGGGGTATTGCAAATGGACTCTGAGTAGATAGACCAGTATACACAAAAATATTTAATCAAATGCTAAGCAAAAGATGAAAGGGAATCAGAGATGCACAGCTCTGGAAGGAAGACCAGATTTCTTTCCTCTTTGCCTCCTATGATCCACAATTCCTTTTAAACCAGCAGGAATTCCAGAAGATTCATGCCACTGACAAGAGCCACTTCTGTCTGTGCTCCTGTGTTTCAAAAAGAAGCTGCTCTCAAAGATCAAAATCTACACAGTTCTCCAAAATGTGTTTATTCACTATGTTTTTAAAGTTAAACCTACCCAGTGGGCAAAGCACTTTACACAGGTAGTCAAGAGAAAAGCAACTCACACAAAGTAAGTAAGCAGGAGCAAAGTGAGAGGTGGGGCTTGGCAGCTGTTAAACATAATCCCAGTCAGGCTGTCTGATTGCTTTTTGTCTCTCACAAGCCCTGTGGCTCCCCTTAATTTCTGGGATGTATCTACAGCTCTAATTGCTCCCACAGCTGTTGCAGCCATGGGCATTATCCCTGCAACTCCTGCTTCTGCAGAAGGCTATGCATGATGAAAACGCTGCAAGGTTTCTCTTAGAGGAATGCAATCTCACTTCTCCTTAATGCAATTGCCGTAGCATAGTACTTTAGAGAGGACTATTAATAAGGGTAGGAGCTAAATCTGTCTTGTGTGAGGTGCTGCACAAGTGATTAAAAAGCCCAGATGCAAAATGTCAGCCGAAGGACAGAGAAGCATCACAGCAGTTGGAAACCTCAGGAAAAATCTCATAAATGGTCTTCTCATTCACTGTATGATATCTCTATGAGGGATACACTGCCTGGCTCGTTTTTCCTCTCTGCCTATTTGCTCTATAAATCCAAGACCTGAAATTTAAATGGCTACTTGACATGCCTGTTTAAAGCAATTTCACTTCGATGGACTTCCTTCAGCTTTGGTTGTTTATCAAAGTGCTGACCCTTGAACTTTATTTCCCTGCTAATCTTATCTCTTACTGATCTCTAGGAAGTTGACATATGGATCAGTGTCACCAGAGTGACTGAACAAGGTAAACTTAATAATCCAGTCTGTGTTTTTACATATTTACATAGAGGGGTGAAGCAAATGCAGGAGACTAATCTATGTTTGATCTTAAAGGACATGAGAACATGATGTCCTGATTCTGCTAGATGAAGTCCTTCTGCTTTTTCTAACATCCTTATCACAAAATCCTAGAAGTCCTACAACAAACACTATTTGAAAAATAAATAAGTAGTTAATTTCAAGACATTTCAAGGTGTATCTTGGGCTAAACATAAACTTGGTAACAAAAGTCTGAGAAGTTATTTACTCAAATAAAAGTTACTGACAGGTTAAAGTATCTTTAAGCTTCTTTTTCTTTATCCTGAAATATTTCTGCTCTAAATATACCTCCTCTACTTCTGCTTCACAAACATTGAAACAATCTTGTTTCTGTTGCTGATCACAGCTGATATAAACAGTTGGAAGAGAGAAAACATTAGGATTGATAGTACAAAAGAATAAGGCAATATTATGCCTCCTTTCTGTCCCTGTTCCTATAGACCCAACTTCTGTCCTCATTGACTGAAGGTTAAATGAGAAAAATCAACACCCATCACCAATAATAAAGTGTTAAGAAAACAGTGGAAGCTTTCTCTACATTTGTAAGAAATTCATATTAAGAAGTCAAGGTGGGAGGGCAAGGAGGCACTTTCCTCCAAGGCAAAACTTAAATGTCAATATAGATTATCAGCTAAAGCTGAATTATTTTGTGTTCATTCCTATGCCAAAAAAGCCAAGCACTGGCTTAATTATAGTAATCAAAACATGGATAGAGGGTAGACTGCCAGTGTTATTTTCTTCAGGGGGTTGGCATAAGCAGTATAAGCAATCTCCATTTACTGATAAATCTGCATCTACATTAGTATATTTTGTCGGTATGATTATAAAAGCGAACCTTTCCCCAGTGTTGGGTAAGACCTCATTTGGAAATCACAGAACAGAGAAATCATTACTTATTTGCCAAAAAAAGGGCAGAGAAAATATTTCAGCTGATCCCTACTTTTCACAAATGTTTATCCTTTGTGCCATGTACACGAGTTTTATCTGTAATCGTTATTTACTGATGCTAACACACAGCCTCTGCCATTTTCCTGTAGCCATATTCTCCAAATTCAAGGATAGTTCCATAATCATGCAGACACTGAGGCACAGATGGTACAGCTCAGGTTTTTACATGCTAAGCTGTAGGTTTATCCTGGAGAAGAATCTGGTAATGTTACAGGTGTCCCTAATTTGCATACACAAAAACAAGGTCAAAACTTATTTGCTGATTGGGCAATGCTAAGGCAACTGAGCTGCTCTTGTGGGTGTCCATCTGCTGTGGGCATGACTTTCTAGGCACCAAGGGTCTGCTGTGAAACACTGTCTGTGTCACAAAAGACCACAATGTCCTTCTGCATCGTGTTCTCTAAATCCCGTGACAACTGACATTTCCTGAAACAGGCAGCATGGAGGGACTCGATACCGTGTCCAAATCAGAACCAGCTACTTATTTTTCTAAATTATGTTATTCCCTGTACTTTCACTGAGAAGTATTATTTAAACAGAAATAAAGAGCTTACATAATCAGTATTTGGTTATTTCCAAATAAGTATATAATGATCATGAAAAATCATTACCATACATTGGTTTTTATAATTTCTTTCCTAGCGAATTTCCCCATATATACTAATATCTCTTTCTAATTGCTATCAGAAACAGTGCTTCCACCCTCCACCTCCTCAGTTCTTCTCAATTTTTCTTACCATGTAAGAAAATGTTTCCCTGCCCCAAAACCCACTAACTACTTCCTTATAAGTCTTCCCTAATTTCAAAATGACAGCAATACATTGTGACAGCATATGAAAGGGAGTTAGAAACTGAGAGTATGCAAAATGTCAAGCTGAAGTTTACAATCAAAACTGAAAAAGAGCTTTGGGTTTCAGCTCTACTATTCAAAAAGCTCCTGCCTTCAGCTTTCAATTTCCATTTGATTTCCAGTATTTTCTGGTGTTGGAAAAATACACAGGATTAGAGCCAAAATAAAGGAAAATCTGGTCATAGTGGTATGCTCACCACTTTTGGAATCAGAAGTTCACAAGAATTTGGATCCACTTAGGTAGCTGGAAAATATTCATATTCTTGAAATGTTTTTCCAAAATAAACTTTCAATGGTTTTGACATGTAAGTTTTACCAAAATAGATACCTGCATGTTTGCCTGGAACCCTACTCAACTCCTAAGCAGCTTTTTTGTGGTATTCACCCCACTTTTGACTTTAGAGACTTACAGTTGTCCTACACATCCATGACAGAGATTGATGCAAGTATAAAAGTAAATGCTCAATTCCACTATTTTAACACATATGCCATGTAATAACTGTTGGGCTTCAATCCCACAAACTTGCACACTTAAGAAAACCAGTTGCCTTTAATTATATGGCAGAAATTAGGAACTTAAAATCTTTCTCTCCTTGTTTTCAGAACACACTAAATGTGCTCTTTATGGATTGTAGAGTCAAAGAGATTGCCATTTATCACTGATCTTTGCAGTTATAGGATGTGACTTGAAGCCTTTTGTAGTAATATCTTCTCTCATGATCTGCCTGCCTTAGGGAGACTTGTTTGGAATCATTCTTTTTAAACTAAAGCTCATGTATTTTAAATTACATATTCCACTGCATTTGTTGCTCCTCCTTGACATGTTCCTACCCATGGAAGGGCACAAGGTAGCCCAGTGCCTTCCCTTCTGGCTGCAACTGAGCTTGACTGGTGCAAACTTGTCCCTCCTGGGATGTGAACAGTGACAGCCAGGTACTATCATATATCCATCCTTTCATTTGGCTACTGCTGGGAGCAGGATGTGGAGACAGCCAGACCTCTAGTCAGACACAGAACAACTGCTTTTACCTATATTTGGTGGTCCTGTGCCTCAGACAGGTGAGGAACAGTTCTCAGAGTGAAGGCCTTGGCAACACTGATGTTTTAATCCAGTGCAATTAGGTCTGTCCCAGCCAACCTGTCATGGCATTGAGCTCCAATTGGACATAATATCACTGTTCTGAAAGTAAGATAAAAGAAAGCCACACAAACCAAGCAATTAGAACTAAAACTTTTGTATCTAAATGAATCTCAAAGCAAAGTCTTTCAGGGATTATTAGTGCCATTATTAGTGAAGAATTAAAAACCTCACTCCTAGGATTTCTGACTCATTGTTGTCCTGCTTTCTTCTATCCGTTGCCCTGTTCTAATATTTTAGTTGTGCAATCACAAGGCCTTGCCTCATTAATCTATCCCACATATCAAACCATTTTACCTTCTTAGTACAGTATTTCATCATCCTAATCTTATTGTCCTGTGTTATATTGCTTACCACCTTCTATCAGATTTGATGGTTCTAATCCTAGGTCCCAGCCTTTCATTTCTGTTGCATCACACATATATGCATTGCACTTGTGTTTGCATTGTCCTCTGTAGACTGTCATCCATACACAGAATATTTAAATGAGAAAAAGTTCAAGGACAAGTAGAGTTTACACACAGTTACTCCACAGATCCAATCTTCTTTTTTGCTGAGCTAACTGATCAGTTAATGGATTGAAGCATTAATGCAATTCCCAAACAAAACCCAATGGAAGACAGATTCCTTTCTCTGGAAAGTTTTCTTTTCAATTATTCATCAACAATGTAGTTATTATATATTAAGGCTATATATATAATTTGAAAAATGCACTTAGATCAGGTCATTTTTAGGAGACCATGACCTGATCTTGCTATTCATATTTCATTCTTCAGGTTTTTGTGGGTTTTTTGGGGGTTTTTTGGGTTTTTTGTTGGGTTTTTTGTTTGTTTGTTTGATTTTTGTTTGTTTGTTTGTTTGGTTGGTTGGTTGGTTGGTTGGTTGGTTTGGTTTGGTTTTGTTTTGGTTTTTTTGTATGATTAGCAGAAGATGATTCTTTCTGGACACATCTAAGATATTTCCATACCCCAATGAGATTACCTGGGTTTAAATTATTTTATAAACTAATTTGTTGATGTTGTGGTACAAACCACTAATCATAAAAAATATAGAAGATGGTGCCTTCTTCAGGGTATTGGAAGGAATCTCATTCTCACAGGCCTTTGTGCTCATAGGCCACCCCATCTTCTGCTGGAGGGATAGTAGAGAAGAAAGAAAACCCTGGAGTTTATGGATGATAATTGCCTGGATGGTGTCCCCAGTACATGCTGGGGACTGGCTGACTGGAAAGCAGCTTTGCATAGAAGGACCTTAAGGTCCTGGTGAACAAGCTGAGCAAGAGCTAGCAAATTGCCCTTACAACAAAAAAGGCCAACATCCTCACAAATCTGCATGAGGAAGACCACCACCAGATGATGGAGAGAGGTTATGCTTCCCTTCTACTCAAAGCTGGTGAAACACATCTGGAGTGCTGGGTCCTCTTCTGGGCCTCCCAGCACAATAAAGACATGGACATACTGGAATGAGTCCAGTGAAAGGCAACAAAAGTGACTAAACTGCTGGAGTACCTGTAATACAAGGAGAGACTGAGGGAACTGGGACTGTTTAGACTGGAGAAGAGAAGGCTCAGAGGGATCTCATGAATTAAGTCTATAAATAGCTGAAGGGGAGAAGTAAAGCAAACAGAGCCAGACTCTTCAATAGTGTCCCATAAAAGACATGAGTCATGGGTACACAATGAAAAGCAGGAATGTCTATTTTAAAATAAGAAAACTTCTTACTTTGAAGAGTGATTGAACCAGATTATCCAGAGAGGTCAGAGTCACAATCCTTGGAAATGTTCAAAATCTGAGTACACACAGCCCTGACCTGCTCTAGGTGACCCTGCTCTGAGCAGCAATTTTGGACTGAACAGTTTCAAGGTGCCTTCCCAAAGTCAGCCTTCCTCTGTTTCTGTGAACTATCTTTATTTGAATGCTCAATGAGTAGGCTCCAATCAACCAGCCTTAGGCACCCAGTTTGCCCTTCCTTCAGTGCTCTAGATGGGAAAGTCAAAGGTCCTTCTCTAATCAATAGAACAATGCTAATGTCTCCAGTGGCAAATTTTACCTGCCTAAGCAAGAGGAGCTTTTCAGTTAAAGCACAAGGCTGTTAGCAGAATTACACAGACTGGAATTCATCCATTGATTTTTCTGCTGACTGAAGGCTACAACTCCAAAAAACCTACTGAACAAGGGAATTTAACTAAAGTTAAAGTATTGTGTTTATCAGAGAATTATTATTCAAATAACTGGAGCTAGTACAGAAGTCTCATCCATGGCTGAGGTTATTGTAGCTTACCACCATTCAGCTGGTGCACTGGTCTTACCCTTAAGTAAATTGTGAGTGTGCCTGAATCAGTTCTGAGTTTGGAGTTATGTGATGCAAAGGGTATTTTCTGTTATCAGAAAGCAAGCCAAGTCCCCATGCAAACACAAATTCCTGCCTACATAATTTTTTCTGCCCCCACCATTCTACCTCTAGACCACTAACAAAAGCAAATAACCGACTCACTAACATTGCAGAAAATTAATGTTTTTTCTCACTAGACTGGTTTTCTACTAGAGCAAGTTTGCCCTGGCTTGGAGCAAGATCGTAGGAAGCTCATAGTCAGCTCAACAGAGAGGTCAGGATTGCAAAGCAAAGAATTGTAGGTAAAACGGGAGGGAGATGGGACAGAGAGTGATGGGGTCAAACTGCCCTGGAGGCATCACTGAACCTCCAAACTGGCTAAAGCCGTATCACGTAGCTTTACCCTTAGCAACCAATAATAATGCATAACACCCCCAGGCAGAAACAAGTGACAAAAACACGACCCCCAATCACAGATGAAGGAGAATATGTCATTGGAAAAATGAAACCACAAAGTGTATTTTCTTCTTTAAGCACCCAGTGCAACACACTGTGCGCAGGGGTCCTCGTCCAGAGGGATGCAGGAGAGCAGATGATCAAGGCTAACAGCACTAGCAAACAAGCAGGGCCCCATGTCACATTGGCAGGAGAAAAAGCTGAACAGGACCAAACAGAAGTGAACTTTTTTGATCTACACCAGTGGATTTGCTTGAGATATCACAAGGAAAAGACTCAAAGCAGGGAAAGAAGTTGTTGTTACAACGTATGAGACAAGGTCCCCAGATGTAGTAAATCCAGAAACATTTATTAAAAGTGTACATAGCTTTTATAATGTTTTCCCTACCAAGTTAGAATAGTATGAGCCTGGACAGCCAATAGTATAAAAATTCAGATGTCTGACAACCAATAATATACATGATCTATTCCCTAATAGCAATATCAGCTTTTTTTTTCTCTTAAGTGCTTGTATAACATTTTCTTTTGCAAAAATACTGTGCTTCTGCTACTTGTTATATTTTAGAAACTTTGTTACATCTCTCCTGCCTTGACTAACTAGTCCCTCCAATGAAAAGTTCTTTGTTTCTTTCCCTACATGTTGTAATAGCTGGTGCTTCATCTTAGCCTTGAACTCATTTCCATCAGTATTGCTAGACTTTAAACAAAGTCCCACATAATCAAAACAGCTGCTAAGAACTGAAAACTACACCCAGTAATGTATACTATATTTCACACCTTCTGGAACACCTGCATCCAAAAAATTGCCCTTTCTAGTGGTGTCATGGCAATAATGTGCTTTTGTTCCAGACTAAAGGTATGAAATCCTAAATAAGTGTTTTTTAAAAATCCAGAAAAATACCATGTTTGCTCATTTAATTGTACACATTATCTTTTATATCCAGAATCTGAGAGTTGAATCCCTGAGGTTAAAGAGCTAAAAACCAAAAATCTAACAAGTCGTGTTTTATTTCCCTGTCCTGAATACACAGAACCACATATTTTTTCATGTTTTGTCTATTCTCCTTTAAAGCATTTTCTGAGAATAAGCTGACAACTCTCCCTAGTTTTCTCTTGATATTCAGCTGTTGTTCTAAACATAAATTGTACTTTGAACACTTATTTGTTCAATGTGATGAAATAAACAGTTTTTACTGCTGAATTTTATTACAAAAATAGAGAGACTTGTCATTAAATTATTCACTCATTTAGGAAAATCATGGTGAAAATCACATAACGAATAATAAAACCATTATGTGTTAGGTAAAACTTTTGGAAAACTAGAGCTTTAAAAGTTATTCAAAATTAAGTTTTCATATATAGCGATGAAAGCAGATTTCCATTCAGTGAGGATGTCACTGAATAACTAACAGCATCTTGATGAAGTAGGTCTTCTTGGGTTTGTACATGTGAATAACCAGTGGGTATAGAATTAGTTTCCCTGACCATATTTCTGTTTTGGTTAACTGTTTGATTGTCCTTGGCATCACTCTTTTACATGCCAGTCATTACTCTCCCAGATAATACACAGACATGATTTAGAGGATGGCACACGCTTGGGACTTGTCCACATAGACACTTTGAGCAGAATGAACTCATTATGGAGCAGAAGTAAGATTAATTGTAAGAAGAACCATGCTGTGAGATACTGAGAACAGTCCTCTGCATCATTAAATACATTAAAAGAAGACATAGGGTCCCTGGGAAGCATTTTGAAAAAATACCAGCTTTTGAAAAACATTTGAAAAACTACCAGCCTGTTGATTGACCATTGTTTTAACCTATCAACGTCACTGTAGTGGTCCTTAGCCAGTGCCTGTGTCCTGTGGCAGATAATGCAGATATATAACAAAAAGGTAGTGACTAGCTAATAATTATGAAGTTTTTGGCACCATCTTCCTATTGCTACAATTTGTTTGTTTCGAGCATTTAGTCTAGCACATGCTGGGAAGAGGGAGTTCCAGCCTTTTGCTGAGTTTGAGATTAGCAAACAAGAAAACAATTTCACTTTCCTGAATTTATGATTAGCAAACAAGAAAACAATCAAGGCAAAGACAGATAAGACAACTGCAAGTAAGAAAACACCAGATAGCTATAATTATATTTGTTTGCTTGATTAGGTTGCAAATAGGTATTTTTCTCTCACTCAGTAATTCTGTGAAATGAGTGAATTTATAAAAAATAAATAAATGATGGTATGGTAGAAAGGCATTATCTCAGCATGAGCACAGGAGGAGTGAAATCACCTTATTCAGAGAGATGACATTAAACAAGTGCTAAAAAAAAACTTTTAATATTTCTCCTGTCTTTTTAACTATTAGTACTTATGTGTTACCTGAAAAAAAATCTCAGCATTTAAAAATATTTCATGATACAAGACCAAGTTGGATGAAACTCTGAGCAACCTGATCTAGTTGAAGGTGTCCCTACTGATTGCAGGAGAGGTTGGACTAGATGAGCTTTAAAGGTTCCTTCCAACCCAAACAATTCAATGATTCTAAGTATATCTTATACAGATATACACAGGAAAAAAGAGCAGTAGATGTTACCTTGCATTTGAAATGCAAATTGGGGGACAATTAGATAAGCCTAACTATCCACCTAATTAAGGACAACAAATTTGAACAGGGAAAATTTTAAGAAATTCTGAAAACTGGTAGATATGATCCAATAAATCTAGAACTCCTTAAGGAAAAAAAAAAAACCCTATCTTAATGCAGAAAACAGAATAAACCAAAACCCAGAAAATTAGCTGGTGGATAAATGATCAGTCCTTCAGTGATCTAAAGATCTAATCATGTGGAAACTCTAAATTAGGCAGAACTGATACAATGGAGTTTGAAAGAGCTTACATAGACAAAAGGAAAAGAGTGCAAAGACCATGGCTGAAAATTAGATACCACAAGCAAGAGAAAACATGCATATTGAAATGGAAAACCAAGAGAAGGTTTCCTGCTCTGTAGCTCTTAGGCACTTAAAATCCAATGCTGCCAAGAAAGAAAAAGATGCCACTCTGATATCAGGCAGTTAGTGTAATGAAAGGAATAAATGAGGCAGTTAGTGAGAAAGGAATAAGAAGTCAGATGCAGCAGGGGAAGACCAGACTAGAAAATACTTTTATAAATTGGCTGTTTTCACATTGGTTTGACCTAATGAGTTTCACTCTCATCTGTAATAAACAAATACCTGGACAACCTCAGAACCATTGGCAGTTGTCACTCACTGACAGCTCATGAAGGATGAAGATATTTCAGGAAATAAGGCAAATGTAATGCTGACATTCTTCTTTCTTAGGATAAAATCTGAAGAAAATAATCAGTGTGTAAGCCCCTAGAAAAATGACAAATAAGTGGCAATCAAGAACAAACCAAGGCAAGGAAATCTCATCTCCACCTGTGATGGAGTAATAGCTCTCACAGACAGGGCACAAGCCCTACCTTTGAAATGCTTTGATTTCAGTACAGATTTGGGCACTGCATCGTGGGACTTTCACAAACTGTGCAGATTAGAAGGTGCACTACCACACCACAGAGGTGTGTCTGCTGGATTGCCTAGGAGTCTGCCCCTGGTCTTATGTTTGCACAACTTATTGCTTACACCAATGGTTTGGATCAAGGAATACATACTGGGCTTGCTGCAGGAAGGGTTACAAACACCAGGGGACGGGATTAGAATTATAATCTAAAGCCTCTTACCTAATACAAAAAATTGTCATGAAGAAAAAAAGATGCATCGTAGTCAGGACAAATAAATAAAGGTCTGTGCTTAAGTAGGAATAATCCACTACATAAATACAGAGTGTACAATAACTACTGCAGCAGTCAACATAGTGAAAAGGATTTGTCATTATGAGTTACCATTTGAACTTGCTTGAGTGAAGTCATGAAGTTGCAAAGAAAGGCAAGCAGCATATAAACACTAAAGGCAAATATGACCAAGAAGCATGACCACCCACTGTCAGCATAGATGAATGCTTCTTTTAAGATGTGGTAGTACAGAAAATCACAAGTACAGCACAAGAGAGGACCATATCATATCTTCCCATTAGAGGCTTTATGCGTTAATTAGACAAGCACCTGTTGGGAGCTGTGCAGCTGTGGCTGATCCTGCCTTTGGATATGTGATTTGGACTCTGCGGCCTTTCAAGGTACTCAGCCTTACAATTTGTGGGTTCTGTCATCAGTGAAACCTTCCAGCACAGCCTAGAATTGCAGTGGCAGGACTGCCTTCACCAATATCACTCTGGCATTCAGAGAGCAGCAGTGGTGTGGGGAGCTCTTCTCTAAACAGCAGTGAAATGATCCTTCTTCTCCTCTCTCTATGAGATCTGGTTTTAGGAGGGAACTCCACTCAAATACTAAGCCACTACACTGAACAAGACGTACTGCTCTGATGCTTTGAAACTGAAGGACAGGCATACATATCCTTACAAAAAAGGGCATACATTTCCTTAAAAAAAAAACCCACCAAATTAAGAAACTAAAAAGTCCACAAGTTTCCTTGCATTTTGTCTCAGTATTTGGGAGGCAGGAGAGACTTAAGCAGAGCAACCTACATCCATTTAGAGACAGCAATGAAAGACCTCCACAGATGAGGTGCTGTGTAAAATCAGAACTTTAACGCTGTGTGTTCAAATTTGACTCCCATCCTCCAAAGAAAGTGACAAAACAAATTGAAAATTGAATTCAACAACAGTGGCAGAGTGAGTTGGGCAGAATAAGTTGCATAGATAAGAGACTTTAGAGACTCTGAACAAAACAAGGCTGGTGAGGGACCTGGAACACATGCCCTGTGAGGAATGACTGAGGGAGCTGGGGGCATTTAGCCTGGAGAAAGGGAGACACAGAGGTGACCTTATCACTCTCTACAACTCCCTGAAAGGTGGCTGCAGCCAGGTGGGGTTGGTCTCTTTCTCCAGGCAGCAGCTGACAGAATGAGAGGACACAGCCTTAAGCTGCACCAAGGGAAATATAGGCTGGATACTAGGAAAAGGTTTTTCATGGAAAGAATAATAAAGTACTGTAATTGTCTGCCCTGAGAGGTGGCAGAGTCACTATACCTGGATGTGTTTAAAAAAAGACTGGATATGGCACTCGGTGAATTGAGGTGTTAGGGCATGGGTTGGACTCAATGATCTTGAAGGTCTCTTCCAGCCTAGTGACTCTGTGATTCTGTGCGTGTAAAACAGGTTATGATAACTGTGGCAAGTCCCAGGGGCTGCAGGTGAAGACTTTTCTTTCTCTCTCTGCCTTTCCCACTTCCCCATTCACTTCAACAGACCTTTCTCTTCCTTCCCCGGGGGGAACTTTCCCAGACACTGAAACCCAGTCATGTCTAAATGACTCTCCATCTTCCTTCTCCCGCATAAGCTTCCCTCTTGCTCCCACCAATAGTTGCTCATCTACCTCCTCCTCCACCTTTTCGGGGGATGTGCCCCCTTGCATGTCTCCATGGGGGTCCGGGCAGAGGTTGCCATGATCCCTGATGGAAGCAAGAGACAGTGAAGGGAGTGATGAAGCAGGGCAATCTGCAAGAACCTCTCCCTCTCACCATCCCAGTAGTGACAATGACAGCAGCTGAAGTCTTGTAAGGCAAGGAAAGGAACAAGGACAGAAGTTGCTGCCTTCAGCCCTCTGCTCCTGCAGGCAGCTGCCGTGGTTGGATTTCTAGAAAGCCCACCCTGGCTTGTCTGTGGTGGCAATATACAGCACTGCCTGCTGCCTAAATAATCCCCGTTCTTTGAGCTTTGTACCTTTCCCTTTTTCATGGGGAGCAGTTGGTCCTTCTTGTCTTTAAACCTCTTGGTTTGGGTTTGATTTTTTTTTTATCATAGCAGAGCTTCAGTCTGTAGCAAAGGCGACATAATGGATGTCCCGATGCCACAGACATCTTCATCATACAGAGCACAACAAACAGGGAGAATGTGAACAAAACCATCAAAAAGTGTATGATGTGTCTTTGAAATCATTACTGGAGAAAATAATGATGAAAATAAATTAAAACTTCCAAAATTCCTGTTCAATTAAGTTGCATAAATAGTACCTGAAGCAACAGCTACTGGAACAGATCTGTTACAGCTAAAACAAACAGCTCACACATATTTTATATCCAGAAATTAGAATTCTTTCCGTCGATGCATTCTTGAGTCTTATGCACTAATTTAGTACAATGCAGCAGAGCTCACACTGCAGTAATAGAATATTGATTGTACAATGTTCAGAGACAAAGAACTCATGTTGCTGAACTTTATAAACATGCATGTTGTTGCAGTAAAAAATCCACATCAATATTCCTTGCCAAATGTATCAAATCACCACTGGGGCTGCTGATGATTTAATTACAAAATATAGAATTTTTGGTGGGACAGAGTCAAGTTCTCATTAAACTAAAATTCCAGTAATGGAAATGACCTTGAGTAAAGGAAAAGATTAAATGTTCAAACTCAGGAAAGTGTGATGCTCAATTAGTTCTACTTCTTTGCTGTTTATTAATATATAGCAATATACTTCAGAGTTGCCAGGGACTTCTCTGAAGATGAATAATATACCTGTAGTGCAAATTTCACATCCTAATTCAAAGTAACCTGCATTTTTGTAGGTCTTCATGGGTTTGAAACCCAGTGTTAAATGAGTGATAATGAACCAGTGGTCACTGTACAACCATTATTCCTCAGAACAACTTCCCAAAACACTCCTTCAAAACAGATCAGTTATAACACAGGAGTAATTTGAGAGTAATGCAGGCTGCTTGCCCCACATTCCTTGCTCCTACATCTCCTACAGGCCACACATCCCACTCCACAGCTGGGAGGTACCTCCAGCATCCACTGCTGCTCAGTTTCTTGCTTCTGTTTCACCACTGAATCTAATAATCCTCCAAAAGATCATCTCTTAACTCCTCTGTATGATTTCCTGACAGTGGCATGAATATAACATCAATATTGTATGTATTTTAAGGCAATTTCTATGTAATGGCAGTCAAAAAAAAAAGGTAAGCAGAATCAAGTTTTTCTTTGAGGCTTTGTTTCATTGTTGGTGGTGGAGGGAGGGTTGGGCATTTAATCAACTATCACTGACCACTGCTAGACAAAATACTGGACTGATGGTCTGCTTCCATAAGGCAATTTCCATAATTCTGTTTTCTCATTTGGAAGGGAATAACATTATTTTATTTTGTTCACTGAGCAATTTCCTATCGATGATGTATTATGAAAATGCATATCCATTGAGTATATTCTGGGGCTGCAAGTATCTTTAAAAAAATCACTGGAAATTACCTTGAGACTAGAATACTTGCAGTAATTTTTAACTATGCAATGCACGGAATTCATAAGCAAACAAGTTCTGTATTCTCACATTTTTTACTACAGAAGTATTTCAGTAGCCTATGTAATAGCATTTACTGTTAAAATAATGGCATAGAAATAGAGTGAGATCCTGCCCCTATCCATTTGCTTCTCCTCTCCCATTATGCTTTTACTGTCCTTCCATCCTGCAAATGTTGATTACCCCCCCACCAATTACCATTTCTCACTACAATATACAGCACAGAAGTAAAAAAGTACTACAACCTGTGTTTTTGTCATCTTCTCTGAGTTCCCATTAACTGTTAACTACAACATTTGACTATAGAGGCAAATCCCCTTTAGAGGAGGAGAGATTGGTACCATTAGAAGTTCAACCTTCCACCAGTAACAAATATTTCCTTTAAAATTCTTATAGTTATTTAGAACCTAAACATGTCTTAATTTGACCTAAGAATAAAAACATAGTATCTATCTCTTTGATTAGTATTCCTTATGGCCTTCTATGTAATTACCTTAAAAGTGTTTACAGAAGATACTGCTTGCAACCAGCTTTTGTATCCCTTTGTATTGTCCCTTCAAGGCATTAGTTTCATATACTATAAAGCACAAGAAAGATGCCTTTATTACCACAATTCATTAGAATGTGCTAAACTGTGCCAAATGAAGAAGCATTTTTTACAATTATTGTTATTACCTAGTGTAATTCACATTTTGCTGACTAGAAAAAAAAAGTTATCTTTTAAAATTAGGCTTTTGTGAAAAAGAGGTGTTATTATAAACCCTCATGCAGAAAAAGCCTGAAGGCTCCTTGAATTTCCTACTTTGTGTTTCAAATCTATTAACCTGTACCAGCACCAGCTTAACTAATCTTGAACATTTTTGCAAGAAAAATACACCAATCTTATCTACCATCTAAGACCCCAGCATGGAAAAAATAAGGAATTCTGCTGGAGGAGCTAATTTCCAAAAAATAAGCTTCCCACAACTGGAAATATTTTTTTTTAGTGGATGGACAAAGTACACTAAGAGTTTTCATTTTGCATTCCATATTTTAATTGTTGTCAGGATTCAGATGACAAATGGATGAAGTCCCTACTAAATTGCTGTGGAGCAGCTTCTGAGGGAAGAAAAAGCTGTAGAAGAGCCTGTCTGGAGTTGTTCCCTTAGGATTTTGGCAACTGGATGAGAAAGTCCTGCTACAACACAGAGAGGTAAGAAAGCTCTGTGTTTGACAGTGTTCTTTAAGCCACTGAGTCAGATTCCCCAGAACTTGGTTAAATGGGGAGATACCTCCTTTCATCTCTCTGAATGCTTGTACCTGAGAAAAATCTGTTCTGGTAAACAGCAGGGCTACCTCATTTCCATCTCTGTAGGGAGAACATAGATGGAAGAAGCTTCAGAACAAGAAATTTAGCCCCAGCTGCCCAGCACAACCAATATTTTGGGCCATTTCCTCCAGACGTTAACAGTCTGCTGGGCCTAGAATTTGTTGCTGTGTCTCTTCTGCAGCACAGAGAAGAGGTCTGTCTGAAAGACTCTGCATTTGCACAGGGAAAATTCAGGGTTGAGAAATGAACATCGTAAGACTTCAATAAAAGGAACAGCACAAGGTCACTGACCTTGCATTTGGTGCATAAAATCAATAAACTTTGTCCCAGTAATAATGACAAAAGCTGGAAGGCTGTGAGGAGACTGAGTGAAGAAGTTTTACAAAAAAATATAAAAAATTATGAAAATAGTTTTCTGTGTCTCAGAAACAATGACAATGGCGGCAGTACAGAGGGTGGAAAAAACAAAGATCAAATTTTAAGACTCCCTAAGTTTAGTGAACAACAGCAGTTCACAAATGAAAATTGTGAATGCCCAAGGAGCTGAGATGCTGTGACAAGATGCTTCCTGAGGACTTTGAAAGCAGACAGACTTCATTCACACTAAGAAAGAGTCCGCTGGTTTTAGCTGTAATTAAAAACAAATAAATTAAAAATATGAATATGCAGTGCTAAATATCAGCAGTTAGCTGTGATGGTATCATCAGAACTGAAGGTTCAGTGAGTCAGAGCATTGACAATATTCTTTGCCACATACACAGTCGTAAGGGTCTTTTATAGAAACCTTGAGACCAAAACCATGGAAATCATCATGCTCAGAGAGCACTGGCTTGTCCCTACAAGTTGTCTCCTGGCACTAAGGTATCTGAGAAGTTGCTAACTTTTTCTAGTGTGGTTTCCCCCAGAGCCATCTAGATCCTCTGTGTATTGGATGAACATCTGTATGATCTCAAGAAGGTCAGAGAAAAGAGAAACTCTGACTCTAGAGGAGACCCAAAATATTCATAGAATCATAAAACTGTTTGGGTTGGAAGAGACCTTAAAGATCATCAGTTCCAACACCCCTGCCTTGCACAGGAACACTTTTCACTAGACCAGGTTGAACCATTCAGTCTGGCCTTGGCCACAACAGGGTAACCTGTTCCATTTTCTCACAGGGAAGAATTTTTTTCCTGATATCCAGTCTAAAGCTACTGTCTTTCAGTTTAAAGCCACTCCCCCTTGTCCCATCACTACAATTACTATGTGAGGGAAGACAGAAAAGGAAGACCAAAGAAATATTAAGGGATGCCTGTGTTTGGTGAGGTATTACTCTTGTTTCAGTGACAAAGCATTTTGCAGTTAGTTCATGAATAGAACAAAGTAATTGAAGCAAACCTAAGAGAAGAGTAGACTGGATTTAGACTCAAGAGATATGTGAATCATATTTTCATTCTAAAAGTACAGGACAGAATGTCCAATAGCAAAAACCACATGCCACAAATCTCAAAGATTTTAAAAAATATTTGGCATCCTATGCTGCAATCGACTCTGGACCATTTTAAAGTAAAACAGCTTGCCAATAAAAACTATTACCATCATCAGGGTTCTATGTTAAGGTATACATTGTGTGGTCAAAAAAATGCAGACTTAATAATTTTTTTAAAAGGTGTCAAATGAGGGTGCAATTCTCTTTAGTACTGGCACCAGTTTCACATTTGAAACAAGCACGTACACAGGGCAGACAGACACAACATTGGCACTGCCTGTCTTGACTACACATTAGAAGAATTAGGTTTCAAATTAAGACACTACTACCCAGTAACAAAGCAGATGATTCGCAAGCTATGGCCAAAATAGATAGGGTTAAAACTATGACAAAATTTAATTTACAATGTCCACAAAATTTCATGAGAACGTGTTTTCCTCTCTCCTCTTTCCTTGAGTGGACATTTTGCCAGGCCCCTGATAATTTAATCTGAATAAATGTCCTCTCCCCTCATGGCCCAGAAGACAACACTTTCCTCACCCTCTCAAGAGATGTCCCAGTCCTTGCCCAAGTCTCCTCTCTAGAGAAGACACTGACATCTCTCTAGATGAAGTGCTCTTTTAAGGCAAACCTATGTAACAGAAATCAGATTACACACTTTGAAAGAGACAGGATTTTTTTTCCTCAGAAGGGAAAAACATTACTAACTGCTAAAGCCAGATTACAGGCTCTCAATCCTACTTATAATTTAAAATACTGATGTGAAGCCTGGAAATCTACCCATGCACAAGAAGGCATCGAAATGCCTTCAAAAGCACATAAATCAGGAAAATACCAGGCAAGTAGGAAATTAATTTTTAATGAATGTTATAGCTGGCCACAGAGTTCAACAGCACTCTATTTCTAAAAGTACCTAGAGGGAAACCTGGGACACATTAAAAACAAACTTAGAGTCTGTCAACATCAATGTGTCATTGGCAAGTAAAGGGAATTTGAGGAAGTGGATGGACAGTCATCTGTTAAGCAGCATGTTGAGAGGAAACAACAGTTTTAGCAACAAATAACACCAAAAGGATGCAAGTGAACCAGCCCAGACAACATAGGCAGAGCTTTGCCTGTGCTTAAAGCAGTGTTAAGCCTGGAAAGATTCAGAGCTGCCTATTGGCTTTTTGGATAAATGAAGATTTAATTCGTCACACTGCAGTAACTGATGCAATACACTGACTTGCAGTCAATTGTAGGAAGCTTCTGGGTGTAGTTTGTAATGAAACCATTGAAAAATGGAATTCAGGAGTACTCAAAGGGGGAATACTTGAGCAGATAGTCTACTCTTGCATCTGAGGAGATTGGAGCAAATTCCAGTCTCTTGAGATGCAGTAGAAGTTCCATTTATTTCAAAAGCATCCAATTGTCTTATAATTGCAAAAGATACCTTAGGGACTGAATCAGGAGTAGGACTGAACAAAAAACTCAAGGTAATTTTTTCCTTTTTAAAAAACTTTTAATCACCAGCTCCTTTAGTCATGCAAAAATACCACCTGCAACATAACACAATTCCTTATTAAAGAAAGCAGTCCTCCCTCTTTAAATATTTACAAAACATAGCATTCTAAACATAATCAAGATTAACTTTCAAAGCAGAGTGCTAATGTTAAATTAATTATATTTCAATTCTTAATTATTTGAACAATTTTAGCAAAATTTTCAGTGTGATTCAACACCTGCTATTTTTGTGTGCCTTTTTCCATAGGTCTCATTAAAAAGGGACTGTAAATAGGACATTGAACTGAGATCTTTATTATACAATTTTTTTGCATATGTTCTTGAGAATTCTGTGGGTGTATATTTTTTCTTATGGATTCCAGTAGGTTTTGATCTCTTTTTATTAGCAACTTATCTGAATGGCATATTCATTTTTTTAAAAAAAAGCCTTTTTCATGGTTTTGCAGATTGTGTAAATTTAAAGATAATGTATTCTGTACCAGCTCCCCAATAAGATAAAACATATAATGACATTATCCAGTAACTTGAGTATTTTACTGACTTTATATTCTGGCAGTACATTTCATGCCTCATTTTGTAGAAAACTCATTAGACTAGTGCAAACCATGTTTTAATGCAATAGGTTAAGACTTCTTCCCCAAATAACTTGAGTCAGTTATTTTCTGTACTTTCATGCTTAAGTTAATAAATTGCAAACTTTCAGCTCCTAAGTTTGATCTGATCTCCTTCACATACCTTTTATTGGTAGTACTATATTTTGATAGAGAAGGAGGAGATGAAAGTCAAATTATCCCTTTGGGTTCATGGAATAAATGCTGCCATCATATAATCTGTATTCTTAAGAGGCTTTATATTTTATCGAGTTCTCAAATTGTGACAAGAGCATCCATTGAAACATAGAAATGTCAATAGGAAATAACACTGAAGAGCAAATAGCTGAGAAATTTCAAAGGCAGTTTAATGAGTTTTAGTCATGATTTTGGATTTGATAGCTGAAATCAATTGGAAGTTCCTCTCCTAGAATCTAGTGTATTCTAACATCAGACATAGGTAGATTGCTAAAATGTTTAATTATAGCTGGTCTATGTGTATGCATATAAACATGCACTTGCAGTAGGTTTTTTGGTTAACCAAGTGACTATCCAACTAATGGAAACTCAAGAGTGGATCCTTCAGCAATTCCGTGTTACAACTTCAAGACACCTGAGATCAGAGTGTGTCATGGCCTTAGCTCCAAAATTCAAAGAATGACTGAGTCTAGATCTGAAAGTAAATAGATTAACTGGTAGAAAAGCTCTGAATTCTTGTTAAGGTCATCCAATGAGAATGCAATTAGCAACATATTATTTGTGATTATAAAGCAAGAGCATACGTGACTGTGGTTTCATCATGCACATCATAAGGCTTGGAAAACACCAATCCTACTCTTACAATATAGTTACCTGGGAACAAATGAAAATTTTTGGAAGACAAATTGACAGTTTCAAGGATCTGGCTATGTTAGAGGATCTAGAACACAAAGAATAAGTGCCTCTCTAATATTACACTTTATTCCCCTAAAATTGCATCTCTAGATAGGTTCATAGGATTGGTGAAACAGAGAATACTTGAGATTGGAAGGGACATCTGGAGGTCATCTCATTCAACCTTTTCTTAAACCAGGGTTTCCCAGAGCAATTGCCCAGATCCACCTGCAATAGGCTTTTGAATATTCCAAGGATGGAGGCTCCACAACCTCTCTGAGCAACATGTGCCAGTGCTTAGTCAGTTATCCTGAGATAACTCAGCCTGCACTGGGGAGTTGCCCTGCTCACCCAATGGGGAAAAGGCTTTTCCTTATATCCTGTTTGAATCTTTCTCGCTTAGTTCAGTCAATATTCCTTGTCTGCCTAGTTCTCCCTCCTCAATCATATCCCCATAGGTGTTGAGGGGCTGTTGTTAGACGCCCAAAAATTTGTCCCTCAAGACAAATCAGACCTCATCCCTCAGCCTCTCCTCACAGGGCAATCCATTTCCAGGTGTTGTTGGATATGCACTTGTCCCCACTGAATTTCCCCCAGTTTGTTTCCTTAGCCATGTGCATTTATGCAAATACAGTTAAGGAGGTGTCCCTTTGCATAAATTTTGGAGCAGCCACTGGGCCACCACAGCCACTGACATCTCTTTTATGACAATACCTTGGCAAGGGTGGGGCAAATGATGCACATTTTAATCCATCCCAGTGAAGCACTGAGAAATCTTAATGAGAAAAAGTATGTAATTATCTTCACTAATTTTACCAGAGTTTGATATTGTCACTTCTGATGTTATACATTTACTTCAGGTCCACATGTACACTGTACACATTGCTGCCAGCTATTAGTGAGATTATTGTAGCCCAAAGGTGCTGTCAGAAGAGCACAACTAAAGGAACAAAATCATAGGAGTAATTTATAGGGCAATAAATATCACAGCTGAGGGAAAAGAAAAATGACCTTGTAGTTACTTTAAAAATTAGGGTTTGAACACTAATATAAGCATGCACAGGAATGACAGACAGAGGATAATATTGCTTTGTATTTTCACTTGCACTCTTCTTGTTCATCATTCCAGGACAAAAGTCCTGAATATGTTAAAACTGCTAAAAAACCACACCAAAGAAAACCAAACCAAACCAACAAAACAAACAAAACAAAACAAAACAAAACAAAAAACCAAACAAGAAAAACCACTCCTGACAATTAATTATTTTATTATTATTCCTCAAAGAAGGTATCCATTGTATCAGGATAGAATCATTCAGTTCTGCATCAGTTACATATTTTTATATTTTTGAGAGGCATCCACTAAGGTATACATATTCATTACGCCAAAAATCAAGTGATTCTGCTAGGCATTGTCTTACCACCTCACTTCTGGTGAGCTCTTCTGTCTCCTTTGGCTTTGAATTCAAATGTTCTGTTTCTCCCACATCACGGCATATGATTTATTTGGATCTACATCATTGCTTATGTGGATCTAGAGATAAACCTTATTACAAATAAAATATCAACTTTCATATACAAGTAAAAGCAGAACATCACAATAATAAATATAAACAACTTTTGTGTATCACATAACAAATGACAGTCTCTGCATAAGGTTTATTTGGTACTTGTTGGTTGACCTACATAATTTAGTTTTGGCTCTTGCTTCTCTTGAGTAATGCAGGGATCTCATGCTCATGCTAATAAATTCTTTATATTACACCACCATGTCTCCCCTCTACATAATTCATCATGCATGGTTTAGGGGTTTTTTGTCCTGTGTTTCATATCCAGTCCAATGCACTTCTGTTTTCCTGAGGGAGATGGATTGGAGAAAAATACGCAAACAGAAAAGAGAGAGTGTTGGCAGAGCACAGAGCTCACTTATGCAGGCACACACAGCACATGTTCTCTTTAACTGAAGCCGCGCAATTGTTGAATAATTCTGATCCAGCACATCTGGTTTAAAGCATTGGAACCACTTAAAAAATGATACACAAAGCAGAAGAAGGAGAAAAGAAAACATTATTAACTCCAGGGTCTTCAAACACTGCACTTTTTTTTTTTTCTTTGAGAAATAAGTATCCTGCTAACTTGATTCTCCTTAGCTTATTCAGACTTGAAAGTTACAGTTGAAGGTCACATCTGAAATATACTATCAGTATTTTTGAGTGAAGACTCGTTAAAAAGAGATTGTCTCCCCAGAATACAACAATGTGACAAGCCATGTTTATTTGCTTTTCACAGTGTCCCTCCTGTATACTCACTTTGCATCCTTATCATGCATAATATTTTTCAAGAGCCTTTAAGGTACTGTGAACAAACTGCAGTATTCTGAAACTAATTAATCTGTGGCACATTTGCAAGAAGCAACTGCATCTCATTATAGATATATATTGTTGTAGTGAAACAACAGCTTAATCTTCCTAATATCTAGTCTTACAGGGTTTATTACATGGCTTCTGGCATGCTAATTCTTCACTTTTTGACTATTTTTCTAATGACTGATAAACTTTCTTACAAAGATGTTCAGGTGAGCTCATTACTCAGTTTTAAGCTATTTAAATTGTGATTATTAATGCCCGTGAAGTGTAACAAATCTAACCTGCAGGTGTGAGGCCCAGGTCAGAATCAGAGAACGTGGCATTTCCTGGTGTCCTGCCTTGGTGTCTCACAGTTTACTGGGAGCTCAGCAGCTACACTGCAACCTTGCAGGTAAGCACACTAAAAAACATGAGAAAGGCAGAGAGATAGGACTGTGGTAATAATGTTATGTGACTGCAATAAAAACAGTATCACAAATTACACTAATTTAAGTTCAAGCCACCAGCCATTTGTGAGAGTTGCACAGATCAAGTATTAAAATCTGCGGTTACAGAACAATAAAATGGTACTGAATTTTACTCCATTAATCTCACTGAAGATAAATTCTTCTCCATCCCGTATCTTCTCTTCCATGCACTAGTATTTTTCCAGTGGTACACAATAGTAGTTACAGAAGGTCTTTCCAGATGAAGTGGAAATATTAATTTTAGAAAGTGGGAGTCTACAGCTTTGAAGTCTTGTTTGTTAAAATGTTGACCTTTCTGTATTGGTCTGAAAACACAAAGCTGCAGTTCCTCAATGGAAGCACCACCTGGATAATACAGACCTTATATTTGTCTTCATCTCTTCATAACCTGAACAGTTTTTTATAGGTGACTTATGACACCTGTGATGCCATTTTCAGCAAAAAAAAAAAAAAAAAAAAAAAATTCTTGGATGATTCTAATATTTGTGAAGTGGCTGATTTACACACAGATACCTGCAGCTTTCTGTACCCATGACTATTAGTGTATGAGCAATATTTGTTCTGCACTTGTCATAATTTTGTTGTGTTCTGTTGGTTTTTTCTCCTCTGTTTACTCTGTTTCAGTTACCGAATTAAAGGCCAGATCCAATACCATATGATAGAAACTTTTGCACATCATAAACATTCATTGTGAGAAACTACAAACAACCATTGCCCCTAACAACTATACAACCCATTTAGTAACTGATTATACTTATCAAACACTTGCACAGAAATGAATGCACAAATATATGCAGAAAAGAAGACCAGTTTTAGCCATAACATATTTGCAAGGAGTACAAAACCCAGATCAAATCCTTACACAAATGTTTGCCCCAGATAGAGCTCCCCCAAGATAGTTCTCCCTTTTTTTTCCCTTAAGTTATTTTTGTTTTCCTCTCAGCAATAGCAGTATTCACAGTGCATAGCAGGAAAAAGCTAATTTAGAAGAATGAATCACCAAACCGTTTCACAGCCTGTCAATATAATATCAATACTTCTAATTGCTATTGTTTATGTCATTAACAACCCATTCAAATAAAGCTGTTTAACGAAGATAAGTTATCAGGTGTGGTATGTTACCATGACAGATTCATTGTGGATTCCAGGAGAGATACAGACTTCAGAGGGAAATCTCCTCTTACTTATCAAGGAGAGATGTTGAAACCTTGACACTTCCAATTTGCAGAGATCTATGCAAACCTTTCCCTTGGCATGGATTCAAGCTTCCTAAATTTCACTGTGAGCCTTAGGTTTGAATTAGTCCAAACCCCAAAGCAATGCTCAGCCAAAATTGTTAATTTATGCCAAATTCACAGAGCCTTGAACAGTTTCCATTCCTTGTTAAATCAGTGCTGTACAGCTGGCTTAAAAATTGGTTCAGGTTTGGCAGTAAACTCGCAAATTAAATCTGACTCAATTCTGTACCCACACTGAATCCTGGTAAGTGCAAACCCACACGGGGAGGGGCACCCGGGGCTCCCACTGCAGGGAGGCCTGGAGGAGCAGCCCAGGGGCAGATATGGAGAGCACAGCATGCAGCCCCTCCAGCTGCAGCAAGAGTCCCCTGCCAGCCTGATCTGTACTGGAATGACTTACTGTGCTTAAATGCTAAGAGACATCCACTATAAGTGGATATAAGCATTCCCTACTTTCTGCCATGGCGAGTCCTCCTCCCCAGGCACTGTCACATTTTCCTTCCTTACATTTCATCTAGCTCTTCTGTCCTCATTATGATAGCAATTAATATAACACCATCATCTACCATTAACTAAATTTCAAGGGCAAAAACCTCAAGATACCATTTTTTTTTCTGGATTAGAGCTGCCTGAGGCAGATCATAGCTGTGCCAGCTCCCTGGGATTGAGTGCTCTGACTGACAAATGAGGGCCGTACACCTTGGGACAATGGTGGCAGTTCCCACTTCCACCTTTCTGCTCCCCTTCTCTTCCTCCACTCCGTGGGTGACAGAGACCCTCCCGTGGAGGCACTGTGCCACATAATGAGGTGAGCTGGCACTCGTTCCCCATTGCCTCAGTACAGCAGGACACAAACTAAGGGAGCCAAGCATCAGCTGAGCCATCCAACAGGAGGAGTGAGAAGCTCTAAAAAAGAATGGGCGGTGCAGACAGTCTGGAATTACTGTGCTTTCCCCCGTTGTAAATCTGAACTGTTTCTGAAGGCAGCAAGTCAAGTGTCAGGAACATTACATAACCTCTGCTAGACCTGGGGGATTTTTCCACAACATTTAAAATGGGCTTTCCCAAAACCCAGACACAATTTTGAAAAATATAGGTTTACCAACTTTTCAATAACATTCTCCAAGATAAAACAAACCATGAAGAAAAAGATGTATTTAAATCTTTACCTGTCAAGGTAAGAGTGGAATCCAAAAATCACTTCAAAAGCA
Organism: Cisticola juncidis; assembly: GCA_013400215.1. Classification (NCBI taxonomy): domain Eukaryota; kingdom Metazoa; phylum Chordata; class Aves; order Passeriformes; family Cisticolidae; genus Cisticola; species Cisticola juncidis. The sequence continues at coordinate 937,691 of VXBR01008118.1, forward strand.
AACTAGCTATAATTTTATTCACATTTTATTACAAAAAGTACATTGATAAAAATATGTCCCCTATTTTACCCAAACTATTTTGTAAAGTATGAACTTATTTTTCTGCATTCACAACACCTAAAAGAAAATGGATATTTATCTCTATCATAAAGCTATCTGTTTCAGAAAGTGTCAGCTGACACCTAAATCCAGTGTCTGTGGCAACCAGTTTGCACGCCATGTGCACCCATATCAAAACTGTAAAGTAATTTGATTTAAATCAGCAGCAAAGCAATACAAAATAAAAATAAACATAAATGAGAAAACATCAAACTTTGAGTTTTATTTTCATGATTGCCTGGGCAAAGCACAAAGTCCTTGTTTCCAGATGTGCTTACAGTAAGCAGTGCAGCTGCTCTTGGTTTCAAAACAATGCAGTGCGGATGAACATCACAAAGTGTCTGAAAATAGAGGATCTTAATTTATTTTTTGTTATTAAAAATATTTTTAAAAGCCCTAACAACAACAAATCTTTTCCTCACAATGGATACCTTTGCTAGAAATTTGTTAACAAACCCATGAGGGAATGGCCCTAGGAGGAGATATGCTTCCCACCCCAGGAGGGATGAGCTTTGCCTCCCAGGGCAGATGCCCAGAGCAGGGTTGGCAGTAGAACCTTCTTCATGTGGCCTCCACATGGCAGTAGTGTCTGGCCAAGCACCCATGTGGCTCACAGGACAATGCTCTGAATTCCCATACTTGGAGAGCACAGTTAGTGGGGCAAAACACAAGACACCTGGTGTTTTCAGCTCCTTATATCAGAAAATCCATCTTTATGCTTTCCTCATCCTGTTCTGCTCCTCCCTCTCCTCCCATCCACCTCAGCTGCCTTTCTGTCTCAGGCAGATATCAGAGAACAACTTTTGTTGCAAGAGACCTCAATCTGTGTACAGCTGAGTGCCACCTTGGTCGATAGAGGTATTGCTGAAAATGCTAAGAGTCATGAGGAAAAAGAGAGATTTTATAACAGAAAATGTAGGCTAAATTTGGCCCAACTTCTCATATTGGCAGAAGTTAGAGCAAAACAGTGATTTGTGCACTGCACAAATGTAGATGCAGTGATAGACCCTGAAACCAGTACACTTTCCTGGTTATTCGAAATAAGTGTTCTCCTTTGCAATGTCTTCACTCACATTCCCTCAGGGATGGTACCAAAGAGCTTCACAGGGAAAGCCCAGCAGGGCAGCATGAAATACCTGGGAATGTGCACTGAGAAAGAAAAGTATGATGGTTTCTAAAGGGATGTTGTGTGCCTCAGTCTGCTCGCCCTTTGCTGCTTACAAGAAAATACTCCTTAATCAAATGCTTTTATCAAACAAATCCAAATAATCCTAATGGGAAAGTAGTGTGTTTAATGTGTTCTTGGTATGCTGTAATGGTTTCCATTAATCTTTCACATAGTATTAAGATTTCAGCTGACAGTCATTCATTGTATTAATTCATTCTGGATTTTTTTTATTCATTTCTTTATCTCCTACTGTTTAACGCACCACCAAGAATTTTTCATTCCTGCTCCAGGATCTATTTTATGCTTTATGCAAAATTTAAACCTTTTTCACATTTATTTTATAAGGTCTTTATTTCATTTATAGAATAATTATGCTAATTCTAAGTGAATTTACGATTATTTAAGGATGCAATTGTGATAGTATAACAAAATATTACTATTTTTACTGAGTCATAGCATTTCCAAAATCACTATTTTTATGAGAGATAAACACTCCCAAATTTATGAAGGCTATTACACTTTTGATGACAAAATTTAATGATAGCAAGAAGAGATAGAAATTGATACATTTAGACCAGGAGTAGAAAAAATCTGAAATAATCAGGATGATCCTTTTGACTGAGAGAAATTCATATTCTACAGTGTTGCATAAGGTCTACATAAGGATAAGCAATGCCTGTCATCTGACAGAGACACTACTAGGTTTCCCTGTCACTAAACCTGGAACAAATTGCTGGGAATCCAGCCAAAGAATTTCCTTCAAGATTTGAATGTGTAGCTTTGGTAAAAGCACAATTATTCTGTAAACTGTTCTCTGGAAGTCTGTTCATGCAAGAAGTTATTACAGAATGACTTGGTTTACTGTGCACTTATGTTGGTCAGTTTGTACATGTTGATAGTCCCTTATAAACAAGGTAGTATAAAAGGGGAAAGAGAGACATTCCCTCCCAGGGAAACTGGGAGGTTTTGAAGTGAGGAGAGTAAAGCTGACATTAAAAATGATGAGCAAAATGATCTGATGCAGGGGAGATTATGACCATCTGTGCATATGTGCAAAGCGAGGTGCCATTCTACTCATGCTGCAAATGGAAAATCATGAAAAGGGGAAGACTGTAATGTCCTCTAGCAACTTATGGAATCAATGAGCTAGTGCATTTCTCTTTGCACAGGCAACACTACCAGTATGTCCCCAGCAGGAAAAAGGAATGGGACCAGCTGAGCAAGACTTGAGTTATAAGTAAAATTGGAAACCCTAACTCAAAAACTTGAGGGGAGCAGTAAGACCCTACCACTCACACAGACGATGCCTTTTTGCAGAGGGACGAGGGGCAGTCCCTGAGTTCTGAGCATGGCTGAGGTGGGGAGCACTGGGCACACAGGTGCCAAGGAGGCCAAGAAGTGGGACACTGCAGGACTTATTGCCACAAGCCCTGAGGCTCCACTACTCAAAGAGAGAAGAGCAGGGAGCACATACAGGCCCCAGAGAACTCTTAGAGGCAGTCAAAGAGGAGTTTCCTTTCTTCCAAATGGGCAAGTGAGACCGTCCTACAGATATCAAAGGATTTAGTGATTTTTCATTCTTTAGCAAGAGAAAGTGTGATTTGTTTTCCCTCCAGCACTAGGTATTTGAGCTATCCCAACAAAAACACCCTTTCTTCTTTTCCCTTTCTTCCTGCTGTTTTTCTTACTGTGCTCACAGAAAGGTAAATTAGTATACAGGGTAGAAGGCAGACAGGGAACAAGAACTCTGAAGCACAGGAAGAAACTAGAAACATACCTTGCCCAAGATAAGTGAAGAGGGAAATTTTTTTCCTTTACTTGAATGGGCATTTGGACAAAACCCCTTTCTTTCCATCTTCTTACTGATGGTACTATGAGTATACAGTTAGGAATCGTCAGCACTAAACCATAAGATCTGAAGGTCACTTATCTAAACTTCTATCCAGCCCTAAGCAATGTAGATGCTAATATACACTCATTACTTTTGAAACTCAGATGACTCAGAAAATTAGAACAAAAATCTTCAGTTTCCCAACATTATTGTGGCATTTTATTACTTAAGACTATAATATGGAGCAAATTCTCTCCATCATCAACATTTTTTTTCACACTGTTTAAGAAATGAGTTTGCAATAAAAGCACAGTTTCAATATTGATAACTTTTTTTAAAACTTGCCATATTTTTATGTTGCCCCATCATTAGGCTTCTCAATTTCCATCGGTATATTAGCAAAGAACCCTGCAACTACAGAACTACAGCTGCTTTCTAAAATATTGTAGCTGTTACCTCACTCTTTTTAGTAACACCAAGGATCAGGCTTTGATTACTTTGAGTCAGAGCTGAAGGGACAGGACTAACTCAAAATTTTATGACAAGGTGACTTAGTGAGTGAGAGAAAGGCTGTGGATGTGGTTTATGCACTTTAGTAAAGCTTTTGATGCCATTTCCCAATGCATTATTCTGTACAAGCTGGCTGCTCATGGTTTGGCTGGGGTGTTACCCAGCTCACTGGGTAAAAAGCTGGCTGGATGGCCGGGCCCATAGAGCAGGGAGTGGTCAGTGAGGTTACATCCAGTGGGCAGCAGTCACCAGTCATGTCCCTCAAGGCTCAGGATTGGGTCCAGTCCTGTTTGATATCTTAATCAATGCTCTGCATTACAAGATGCAGCGTTCCCTCCGTCAGCCTGCAGGCAATACCAAGCTGGGCAGGAGTGTTGATCTGTTGAAGGGCAGGAATGCTCTGTGGAGGGATCTGGCCAGGCCAGATCCACGGGCCAAGGACAATCTTGTGAGATTCAACAAGGCCAAGTGACAGGTCCTGCACTTGGGTTCCAACAGCCTCACACAGGCTGGGGGAAGAGTGGCTGGAAAACTGCCCAGAGGAAAAGAACCTGGTCAACAGCAGCTGAACATGACCCAGCTGTGCCCAGGTGGCCAAGAAGGCCAGTGGCATCCTGGCTCATGTCAGACATAGTGTGGCCTGTGGGACCGGGGCAGAGATTGTTGCCCTGTACTCAGCACCGGTGAGGATGCACCTCAGGCCCGGTGCTCAGTTTTAGGCCCCTCACTACAAGAAAAATTTTGGTACTGAATTATGACCAGAGTAGGGCAAGAAACCTGGAGAGCAAGTCTTGTGAAGGGTGACTTGAATGAACTAGAGATGTTAAGCCTGGAGAAAAGGAGGTTCAGGACTGACCTTATCATTCCCTACAACCACTTGAAAAAAGGCTGTAGTGAGGTGAGGGTCACTCTCTTCTCCCAGGAAGCAAGTGACAGAATGAGAAAAAAAAGATTTAAGTTATGCCAGGGTGGGTTTAGACTGGATATTAGGAACAATTTCGTCAGGGAAAGAGTTATCAAACATTGGAACATCAAGGTTGTCCAGGGAAATGGTGCATTCACCATTCCTGGAGGTATTAAAAAAAATGTCTAGATCTGCCACTTAGGGACATGGTTTAATGGTGGACTTAGCTGAGTTAATGCCTGGACTCAATGATCCTAAAGGTCTTTTGGAACCTAAATTATTCCATGATTCTATTACTTGTCTCCAGGTCAAGACACCTACATGTAGTATTTTATCCAAATTCATGTTTTGACATATTCATTAGATATCTTACTCTGGAGATGAATCCCACTCTAAACTCTTGGTAGTGGCATTGCATGGAGCTCTGTTAGTACATCAACTGCGTGCATGACAATTCCAGTTGGTTTTTTCATTTTTTTCTTTTCTTTTTCTTTATGTAGGGAAAGACAGCTCTACAGAAGTTCATGTGATGGTTCACATTGTCTGCAGACAAGTATATATGCAGTCTAGAAGGTAGCAGTTCTTTTCTCTGTAGTGATGGAACTTAATGAATTCACAAAGTTGTTTTTCTAATTTCCACTCATGAAGGCAAATGTTAGTGATAGATAATTTTTCCTATGGTGGTGCAGCTTTTTCTCTTCATTTGCCACTGTCATTTGCCATTCTGTCTAGGCTGTTCTATATTTGTCGTGGATGTCTCTTGCAAAAAGCCCCTGACACTGCTAGAATCAAGGTTGTAACAGGCTGATTTACCACTGTTAGAGGTATTTTATTTCATCTTGACTAAAATGATTTATTATTAAAGCACTTTCCTAATTATGAGCTATTTACTTGTTCAATATTTGATAGTTTTGCAAGATAAAATCTCCCACATCAAAGGCCATGGTTTTCATATGGTTTGTTCATTTTCCATGGGCCCATTACCTCTCTGATTAATAACTTCTGTGATTCTTTTAATGTGACCAAACAAAGGAGTTAACCTTCCCACTCAAGGTGCTTTTTGACTGAAAATCCACTAGTACACCTCCATTTTCCAACACCAAGCACTCAGTTTTCACACAGAAGATGTCAGCCAGTCTGACTTTCACTGAGAGACCACACTCCAGCTTTTATATCCTCAGGACATTCCTGTAGTTCCATTTTCTTATATACAACAAAAACCTCACCTGCATGCAGATCTTTGTGGCTCTTTCACTTCCTTAATATCCCACGTCATCATGAAATGTACAAAATAGGGATATATGAAGTATACCAGAGTTCTCCAGGGAGATTGAATTGGACGCACACACACACACAAAAAAAAAAAAAAAAAAAAAAAAATCAGTAACACTATGAGATCATACTTTACATCCTCATACAATCCATACAATCCAATTAATGGCCAAATGATGCTTGTCTGTCTTTGAATGTGAAGTCCTTCAATTGAAGAGGATCTTTGTGAATAAGTTAGACTATGTCTTGGCAACAAGGAGAAACTTCTTCCATACTACTGAGATTACAGCTGCATAGACCAAACATTTAGCCCTCTCAGTGAGCAAACTAACAAAACCTAATCACCAGGGCTTTCCACTAAACTGACTTGCTCTCCATGTGCTACAGGAAAACTTCCCTTTGCCCACTCCCTAACTAGACACCCTGTGCAAATGAAAGTGATGGGAGCACCAACACAAACCACAGCAAACACTGCATTAGTCAAAGCTCACCACTGCCTCCCACCACCTGCCATGCCCCAGCAGAGCACTACCAAGGTCCACACATTTCAGTCTGGTCCTGACAGTTTTATTGGGCTAGAACTACAGTGCTGATCCGTGCTGGATTCAGCTGCAAGCCTGGATGATCTTTCTGGCTTGGCTCTCACCCTGAGCAAGGATGCCTCCAGGAAGTTTCAGCTCCAGTTCACAGGCATGCCAAAGAAATGGGCTGCACATCTCAGCTGAATTATTTTGCCTCTATCAATCACCTTCTGACTACAATGCACTTTGGTGATGTTCTTCCTTTTCAGATTTGACCTCCTCCTCAAAAGTAGTCTTCTTCCAGTGTATAACCTCGTGCTTGCTGACAAGACGACAGTTAAAGCTGGCTCAGTACAGTCATTAAACTGTCATCTAGTACACCCATATTTGAGGATGTACTCTTTGCATCTACAATGCTTTGGCTTATCTGTACCAACCCAAGGCTCCTAAAATACTTTATTCTGCATGTCATGCCTCAGGTGACAATCCGCTTGCCCCCACTCCCAACCTGCATGCAAACTCTCAACAGTTTGTGCCAGAATGGGGGTTCAGAATTTCCCGTTAAGATTTTGGGGGTTTTTTGTTAAGCAAAACCAACACAGGCCTATTACAAGTAATTTGGAAGCTCAGAAATTATACGCAATATAAGCACTCTGATGGAGTAGACCTGCAAATCAAAGTATTTCCTTGAGTCATATCTGCCCACACTGGCAGGTGAGAGGAACATTGCACTTGGCACATGTAATTAGAGTGAGTAAATCAGTTTCTCAGTGCAGAGGTGGTCTCTCAAGTCCAGAAACTGTGGAGCAACATTTACACACAGATACACACATACAAAAAAAAAAAAAAAAAAAATCCCAAAATTAAAAGCAACATTAAAGTACTGAATAAAGAAAATAAACTAAAAGGAAAACATGGTGAATGCCATTCGTTGATGTCTTCTGGGAGCTGTGCATTAATCAAAGGTCTGTCTCTGGCTAAAGACAGGGAAGAAACACCTTAACAACCATAAGACATGAAACTCAGTGACTTACTGATCTACTTCTGGCCTTAAAATCTAAGATTACTTGACCTTCTAAAGCTTTGCACAGGATCAGATTGATATTGAGGGCATGTTGTAGGTAAAGATTAAAAAAAAAAAGAAACTTTTTAACCTGTCCTTCTGCTCTGAAATAGCAGCAGTCTCAGTAGCTCCATTACTCAGTCCGCCACTTAAAGTGGAGGCACAGAGCAGATGGGTTTCCCACCTTCCAGCACAGCACAATTTTGTCCTCTCCATCACACATAGGGGTAGTAATGCAAAGGTTAGCAGGCCAAAGTGTGCACATGCAGGAAATACCAAGATCCAGTCCTTTTGCCAGGTGTCCTATCACAGCAGGGGGAACAGATGGGAAGATCAACAAAATTTGGATGCACAAAATGCTGGTCCATTGGGCAGCATGCTACCTCTTTGAAAATACAACCTTCAAAGAGAGCTTCCCCCTAAAATCACGAGCTTAATATTGCCTTACATTAAAAGAAAATGTCAATAAAAGAATCTGAGGTAAGCAATAGGTCTGAGACTTCTGGTTTTGTTCTTGAAAAGGCAAATTTACAACTGAATTAGTCATTAGAAAGTCAATTCGCAGCTGTGACAAACAAGCCAAGAGCTATTCAAGTCACAGTATCACCAATAGTATTAATGATCTTGGTAATGAAAAGCTGATGAGTTTTAACAAGTGTTATCTTACACAGAAGATAAATACTATTAAATATGAAAAGTCTCTTTAATTACCTGTGGAGTTTAGAGGCTTATAAAAACCGAGCTCATTGGTATGCTGCCGACCCCTTCACCTGTCACTGTGCAGGATAATTCCATTGCTCAGTCACTGCCAGCACCACCTGAGCCCTGGCTTTGCACAACACATGGAGGCACGAGACTTCTGTTCTGGACCTTTCCATAAGGAAGCCATAGGCTCAAGGCAATAACAAAAGTAGTGGTGGTTTAATTCTGTACAGGTGGGTGGCAGAGCTCTTAGGCAGACAAAAATGTTTTCACATTTAAATGGATTTAATTGTGTGTTTGTTTTTCATATGCAAGGACCTTACAAAGATGTCTATGTCATTCTCTGAAACTAGGAGTTGCAAAGGCATATTGTAGCTCTTGAAAAAGACTTAAAAAAAGCACAGTCCAACAGTCAATTCCTGACCAGGTCTGTAATTTAGAGTTCAGCACACTTTTGTTTCAGTGCCTGTGACAAACACTTTGCTCAAATGCTTATAAATACCTGTCTGCTTATCACTAACATGGCAAGGGTCTGTTTAAGAAAAAACATCTTTCCCAACCTTCACATATCTTTACACCTCTATTTTTATACCAAAACTTAAAACAACAGATAAAAGACAAGTCTTTTTTATCTTAATAGACATCAGGCATTCTTAATATTTGCAGTGCTTCAACTAAGTTGCTTTGGTGAATGAAACTGAACCTGCCTTCATGAATCACAGAACCACTTCCTACTACTTCTACTCTATGGCAGGAGCACAGGAGACAAATACAATTTTATAAAATTGCACCTCTGGCTAGACTGTGCCTTCTACAAACCTCTTTAAATATCCCCATATTTAACCTTAAAAAGCTGAGTCATGTTCACACTAGTTTGCAGGGTAGGCCTGGGGTTCAGGGCATCTCTTGAAGGGAATGGAATAATGAACCATCCAGACATTGAGAGATTAAAATCTCAGATGAAACATTTTTGCAGTATTTTCTTAAATAAATCAAGTTTTAGTTTTTTATTAAATTGGACCATTGGTTCATTTATGTCTGAAAGACACATATATTGATCTAATTTCAAAACTATTATATATATTAATTAAATTTCAGTAGTATATGTACAGTTATAATTAACATACTAAAAAATCCTAGTTTCATTTAACAGAGAACTAAAGTAAAAATACTCCTAAGCCAAGGTCCTCTGAACATTTGCTATCTGATCCCACTTTTTTGTTTTCTGAGAAAGAAAAAATGAGCTCCCAACAGGTATGTATATAAGACACATACAAATAATATTTGGGGTGAGTTTTTATGTATGTAGTCCCAAATGTCTTGGATCCACTCAGGTAGGAAAGAATGTTTTCTATTCTTTTTTCATATATTTAATATTTATTAAAAGAATTGTTCATATTTCATTAAAAACAAATTCTGGCCATGGTAAAAAACAAATTGGGAGCAAGTCCTAGGAGAAAGAAGAAGAGAAGGGAGAGAGTAGGGTAGAGAATGAATTAATGAAATAGCTTCACTCCAATTACAAGTTGTTTGAAAACAGAAGTAAAATCCACTTCTCCCTGACTTGCTGATTGACACTTTAACTGCAAGGCCTATCCTGATCATTTTCAGTGCAGGCCACCAGCACTGGAATGCATTTGTGGGGATTAGTGGTGCTTTGAGGAGCTGTTTGGGTGTCACACAGGTAAGCATCCATGCTGACAAACACTAAGTGTGCAAACTCCAGTAAGAAACAAGACCCTGTTATGCCTCCCAGGCTGGGATTTTTATGGTTGATGCTGTCACTTGCTGTGGAGTCGCTTCTGGCTTCTTTTGAAAGGATCATGCACTATTGTACAACAGGCTCCATTCCTAATTGGCAAAAGTTGCAAGACCTTACCCTGTAAGGTGCAAAGTTTTCCTTAGATATGTTCCACTCTACTGCTGCCAGGAGCTAAGGACCCTCAGCCCTTCCAGGAGTTGTTCAGATCACCTCAGGATCCAGTCTGCTTCAGCCTGTTAACATTCCCTGTGCATTATATTATTATCACCATAGAAACAGATATGAAGTGCATTTGACTTAAGGAATAAGCACAATTAATATTTTATAGCTCAAATTTAAAATGCTTTAATAATCAGGATAATTTTATAGCCTTTTATAATCAGAACCAGATACTCTCAAATTTTGAAAATATACAGCAATTTTTTCCCAGTTTTAAAGCTGCCTTTATTAAAATCACTGGAGGTGTTAAAGACATGCCTTTGACTTTTAATGTGAATGAGGTAAACCCTTAAGTATCTGATCTAACCACAGGATTTTTTTATGAATGATGGAATATGATACTCTCATGAGAATATGGTAAGAGTTTCACATCTTTACAACACCAAAGAGCCTTGATGTATTTATTACTTACTTTGTACTGCCCTAAGCATCTGAGAGGCCAAAATAAGATGGTAAAAGGAGGGGGATCAGCAAAAAAAGACAGCATGAAAAGGATGTGAGATTTTTCAGAGTATCAAAAGGAGATGGAAAGTTTAACATATTTAATTAAGGAATTTCTATGGAATTATAATTTAAACCATTGAACTGAGTGGTGTAATTCCTTATACCTCTGAGACCAAGCACACTGAAGCATGTTAAAATCATGTAAAAAACACAGCACTTAACCGTGTGTCAAAACTGGCCGACCACATGGACAACCTTGTCTGCAGATACTCACCTGGGTCTACCTGAGGAAGCAACTTATTGCATTACCAGAACTGTCTTTGCACAATGCTTCTGGGTGGCAACGTGCATTGAACTTTTCTGGTCACTCCACAGCTCCCAGGGCAGCTCAGTGGCACTGTGGGAATGAGACAAAACACCAGTTTGCCCAATAAGCAGCTTCAGCATCTCATTCTGTCCTCCTTGGGGAAAATCAAAGGTAAAAGCAATATGCTTTGTGGCAGGTTACTGTGCACCAGATCTCTGGGTGCCTGCAGACACCTGCCAGCTCAAATCACCAACACAAATATGCAGGCACACATGAGATACACAACACTTGAGCTGCCCTATGAAGCAGATAGGTTGACATCCTCGGTGAAGCAAAGCCAGGGAAAATATGTTTGTGTCCCATCATCTCAGTGAGTTTAAGAGGCTCTTGCCCGGCAGGCACAGTCAGAGGATCAGTGGAGCACTGCTTGTGTTCATTGCCACCTCCGTGCCTGCTTTTCTCTAAAATCAAAACTCCTGCTGGCTCCAATATTGCAGTATCAGAGGGAAGGTATTCTTCAATATCATCTGAGGATCTCCCCATCCTCATCGAGTGAAATACCACAGATCATGCAAATACTCCTAAGACAAAAATATTTTCTCTCTCAGGAAATGGAATTGGAAAAAGAAAGCATTAATGTTTCATCTGATAAAAGTTTACAATGTGTTTGATGTTTGATCACACAGAAGTCAGAAACTGCCGTAACTATCTCTCTGCTTTCAGTACAAAGTGCAACACAAAGCCTCTAAAGGCAACAAAATCCAGTGGACAGAGAAATACATCATACAGAGGTCCATTGTAATTCATATGGACTTTGTTATGGTTTACTTTTAGGGGAAAATCATCCTATAAAATCACATGTAGATTTGAACTTACAAGTAAATGACACAAATATCTGTAAGATGTGTGGCAAACACAGTGAGAAAAATCAACTAAAACTTAGTACTTAGAGTAATAAACTGAAGAAATATGAAGATCTTATGTAGCAATAACTTCATAGCATGCCACCTGGGAAATAAACACAAATAACTGGGAGTGTTTATTTTTTCCATTCTAAAATAACCCTTTGTGCTTTTTCATTTGGTTGGTTTTGTTACATGGTTTTTGTTTAAAAACAAACAGAAACAAACTGCTGAAAAAATACTGCAAGAAGAAGTAAAAAGTTTAACATATTCCCAAATACAAACATGTGCATCTATCCATCTAATATACACTGTAGTATTATCAGCTTTACTCCCCTATGGAAACCAAAGTCACAAGAAGCAATAAATACCTACTTATTTAAAATGGAATTAAATACAGCTAAGAACCTGTTGACATATTTATAGTTGCACTCTGCATTCTTCCATTTATTTACAAGTTTACATCAAAATGCAGCTATTACAATAATTATAAAGAATTTCAGGGAAACGGGGATATTTTACCCTTCTTTTAAAAATTGTTGGGCAGCAGACACAAAAATGCATCAAGAAACTGTCCAAAGGTGCACAGTGAACCATTATCAGAGGCAGAAACCAAATTCAGAGACCTGACTAGGGGAGAAAATAAAGCATAAAACTTGTGTTAAAAAAAAAAAAAAGGCAAAATTGTTGCAGAAAGACATTGGGAAAGATCCCGCAGTGTCTCCCATGGGACATGGAGGAAGGCAGGGGTTTTGTTTCAAATTCAAAGATACAAGAGATCTCTGCTCTGCCACAGCTGAACAGTTCTGTACTTGAATCAGATGTGGGCAGGAAAAGTTCCTTTCCCTGGGCTACAATAGATTATTAGGATTTCCATTCAGTGTGAATGCTCCCATATTACTCACTGCTAGTGCCTTCACTCCAAATAAATAAATAAACAAAAGGAACACAAAAATATCTCATTTTTCTCTCAGTATAAACTGGGAAAAGAGAAGAAATCTCAAAAATTTTTATGGGAAGTAAAACGCCCAGGGTGTTATGTCTGGGAGGTATAAACTCCCCTAGAGGGTTTTTTTTTTGGTTTTTTGTTTTTTGTTTTTTGTTTTTTTTCCTCCAGACCATGCTACTTTTGTATTCTATTACTTCCATATCTTTCTGTCAGAGAAACACAGAAGCAGTAGGACTGGAAGAGGACGCCAAGCAAAGCCACCTGCAGATACCAGGAAAAGCACAAAATATTTGCTGGAGCAACAGATGCCAATGTTTAGCTTGCTACAGCTATTGAGGAGAAACAGGAGAGGAAAGAATATGAGGAACGCTTAACTTACTGAAGGATGGAGAGATTAAATTAAAAGATGGCTAAATAAAAATGTAAATCTGTGTTTATATGTCTTTTCTGGGAGGTATAAAATGTGCAGAATAAGCAGGAACATATAGATTGTTGTTTTCCCTTGGCTCAAGCCACAGTAATATTTCTGGTCTCAGAAATCTTCACTCTCATTGAAAATGAGGTGTTCCTGACAGAAGTTTCACATTTTAGAAGTTTTCAGCCTGAGGGTCAGAGCTGCAGTGAGTAGGAGTCAATAATGTGAAGTGAAACAATGTAAATAATGAAATCAACTGGAAAACTCTCAGAGAATCTAGCTCCTTGTGGACTGTGCCATAAGACACTAAGAATACACCCAGTGGAACTGAAATCCTGGTAGGAAAATGGTTTTAGGAAAATATGTTTCTACATTTCTTAATGTAAAAAGAGCTGGGAAAGAAACCAACCATGTGTCACTACAATGCCCCTCATGAAGATGCAATGACCCACCTCTCCAAGGGCCCAGGCTAGCAGTGAGGTGTGACATTTGTGCAGGACAGCAAATTGTTATTGGGGAGAGAATTTATGTTCCTTGATTGTTTGGCATATTGACAATAAACCTATATTTTCTGACAATGAAGACTTTTAAATGTAGTTTTCAAGGTAAAAGGAAAACATGTTGGGCATGAGAAATACACTAGCAGGGATGAACAGATGGTACTGTAAATAGGAATAGGTCAGAGCTTTCCTCTTCTTGCTGATTTCTTCTCAAAGGTTGCATTAGAGCAATGCCTATTAAATCTGAGCAAATTGTAAAGGCTGAATAAAAAGCATTATGGAGTCATTTGAGAAAAGTTGGGTTGTATGTAACCATAGGAAATAAAACAAAATGTACTAGGAGTGTAAAGATATTTCTGCCTGTTATGTAAAGAAATACATCTGCTTACCTTCTTTTTCACCATTTGCCTTTTCCTGTTTTCCAGTTTAGTGGAATTAATTTGGGTTGTGGGGATCCCTTCAACTCCACTATTTGGCCACAGCTTTTAGGGGATCCACAATTGCTGGATATTTTTCTGGACAAGGATTATGATTTTGGGATTCCTTAACATTCAGCTTTATTAGACAAAGAAGTAAAGCACAGATTGATTTAGTGACTTGCACAAGGCAACAGTGGAAATCTAGAGCAAAACTGAGAAAGAAGCTCATGTCTTCCCAGGCAGGTTTTGGCACCAAAACACATAGATCACTCTTTTGTCACTACCTCAGTGTTATCATGGAAACAGAACAGGAATTAAATTCTGACAAATAATCAATTATGTAAGCAAGGCAATCTGTCCTGGGAAAGGAATGTTTTAATCACCATTTTCCCCTCTGTCTTCCTCCAAAGCCAGGTGACTACAGTATTGCAAATCAGGAGCTCAGATTTGGCAGAATAAAGCAGAAAAGGATACAAGTTCTTTAGTGTTATGACTTTAGTGAACTTCACTGAGGTTACAAAAATGCAGTAATTGTCCTCTGCATAACTAAAAGGCTAAGGCTCATTGGAAATTCACGGGATGATTTCTGATTTCTAACTGCTTATTGCTTCTCAGTTCCCAGTATCCTGTTAAGGACAGGAGAAACACTGCTGCTGGTCACTCTTTTGAAATAATAATGAAAAAGTTAATTCTCATGGAACTAATCAGATATTACACATAGTTCTACAATTATTCTATTGAACAAAGGTCTCTCTAAAGAAAAATTAATCTAACATCGCTAAATGATGCAGTCACATGTATTTTCAATTGTCACAAATAAGAGATCTATTCACCCTCTTAGCATCAATTTTTGCTGCATGGTTTCACGAAAACAGTTCTCTTCAAAATTCATAAGATCTCTGTGTTCATTTAATTTCAGCTGTTCTAAAAAAAGATATTAGTACTTTGCCAAAGATATGGACCTCATCGTTTGTAATGAGGACTGCCCAATAGTTGGATGAGTTCAAAGGATCCCTGCCTTTTTTAATTCAAGACTGAATAGCATTATATCTTCTTTTGAGTGCTGGAACTATAAATCCATCTGCCCGTACAGTTGTTCTAAACTCATTATTTTAGGCTGCATAGTATGTGTTTGCTGTTTTAAATTACAGTGCTGCAATTCAAATCTACTGGCACAAGAGATGGAAACTGAAAAATCTTAATGCCTGCTAAAGGCTGATGTGCTTGAGGGAGAGCAAGAAGTGTAACAAGTTGGCATTAATGCCCTTGTCAGTGTTTTTTTTTTTTTTCTTTTTTTTTTACAGCAGGTGGGTTGAAACTTGTGCTTACTGATAATAGATATATTAAATCATATGTCTGGAAGCCTTGACTCAACACCTCCCCATTGTAAGGCTCTGCTGGACCACCTTGTGGTTCCAACACACTAGTAGAATACTTGCACCGTGTTGTACTGCACCCAAAGATGAAGGAGCTGCAACCAGGAATTTTCCCGGTGATGGACACCAATGTAGACACCCTGTATTTTTCAGACTGACCAAAATAATGCAACAACCAATACACAAAGAAGAAAGCTCACATCCTGGGATGTTCCTGTTGACACGTCCTTTAAGACATACCACCACATTCATGAACTAGTGCAAAATGGTCTGTGAAGGAAAGGAAATCCATATTTTAAGACAAACTCCTTGCTGGGAATCTTAGATGTCCAGATCTGATATAGTGCTTTTCTCTGAGATTTCCCACACAGGTGGTGGGCCACTAAGTTTTTCTTTCTCACCTCCATCCTGCTGAGATTCAAGGAAACAATTGCCTTGCTACAGCCTTGCCACTTGTCAGTAAGATTTTTCCATAAATCATGTGAAATAAAATTTCCTGCAGAAAAAAACTGGTGGCCTGCTTCAAATTTCTGTTATTCCTTCTCATAAATAGTGTTGTATGTCCACACAGGGCATTTAGCTTAAAATATAATAGCCATTACATCTTTCAAGTTGGATGGAGCCTGAATTTTTCTGTATGTATTTCCTAATTCTAATTGAAGAATGTTTGTACAGACTTTTTAAATAATTGTTTCCTAAGTAACTTAAAAATCATACTTCTGACAAACAACCAATAAGCCGCTGCAGGTAGCAGTATAAACTTTTCCTAACAAACATTAACTAGACTGACAGAGATACAGTAAATGATCTAACTATGTCACAGAACATGATATTTAAATTAAACATTATTTAAGTTAATGCTGTCTGTAAAATGTTTTTAGTCTAAAAGGCCAGAAAATGTCTTAAAAGCCAGAAAAAATGGTGAGGCTTTCAAAAAATTACTTGCTACTTCTGTTAATGGGGAGAAATCTCAAAAAAAACCCTAAGAACAACCCACATCTATGCAACAGGTCACCACAGCCAAAAGCAAGAATTATACATCAGAACTCAGCTGAAAAAATAGCACTTCATAGTATAGAAAGTATAGCATTGGTGTTCTCTCCCATTGACCACAAAAACACATTTGTCTCAGCACTTTGACAGCTGAACAAGCAGGAATGCATGAGTGATGCTTAGGGATGGCCCTTGTGAGTGCAGTGCTTCTCAAAATCTGTTCAAGCACACATCATCCTTGGAACACACAATTCCTAATTCTGTTAAGTTTGGTGTCCTCACAGGTTATCTCTCAAGTCACTGTCACTTGTTTAACCTAATAGTGTCTTGGGACAATTTCAGAGGTTAACTGGAACATTGAGATATTTTGGCTCTCTCCCTCTCTGCATATTCCCTTCCCTTCAGCTGCAGGTTTTCCCCATGTCACACCCTGCTTGCACACTTCCAAGTCCACATCAAGCAGTGATCCAGACATAACTTGGAGCAGAATAGGCCAGACCTGAGCTGGCTTACAGTGAACACTGACCAGCCAAGCTGACCCTATTACAACAAAATGTTTGAGAACATTCCTGGCCTTAGTCCCAGCCACCTCCACATTCCCGCATCCATGTCACAATTCCACTAGTGCTCTCTCTTCTGGCTGCAAATTATCTGCCTTCACACTCTTCTGCTCAGCTTCCCCCATCCTGTTTTGCTTGGAGGGTTCCTGGCTTCACCCATGGTTGTTCTCAGTGAAGGGGAGGCAAATGGCAAAAAAAAAAAGGGGACCTCAGACTTCACTGCCATCCATAACCTGATCCATTGTAGTGGTTTAGGAAGGTATTCTCCAATTTAGCACTGTGACTAAAACCCCGTGCTGTTCAGTCCCCCCTCCATCCTCCCCTGCCGGAGCACAGAGAGGAGAATTGGAGGCACAAAAGGTAAAGATCACAGGTTGAGATAAGAACAATTTACTGGAAAGGCAATGAGATTAGAAAACAAAGAGTAACAGCAACAATGTCAATAACAAAAGTGTACAAATGAGAGACTGATTCACATGCAAAATGCTCCCCACGGAGCCCAAGACCCAACCAAGCCACCCAGAACAGAAGAGAGCCCTGGCCCTGATGTGATGGGCTGTAGAATAACCTTTGGGTCTGAGCCATGACACCTGCTGGCTACTGCAAAAATTAACCCTGTCCTGGCCAGAACCAGGACACCTGTGTACACAAAATCATCAGCAGGGTAGGAGTGCATGTGCAGACACCAGGAGCGAGGAAATGTCCAGAAAGGGTTGGCACTCATCTCAGAGGGATGCATAGCCCCAAATTGGGACCACTTCTCCTTGGACTGACTGACTCAGAGTACAGCAGCGTGATCTGCATGAGGGAACAAAGAGGAAGGTAAATCTGTGAGCAAGGACTGGAATGGTTTGGGTTGGAAGAGACCTTAAAGATCACCTGGTTCCAACCCTCTTGCCATTGGTAGAGACACGTTCCACCAGACCAGGCTGCTCAAAACTCCATCCAGCCTGGACTAGGTTGAGCTATCCACAATTTCCCTGGGCCACCTGTTGCAGTGCTTCACCATCCTCACATTTCTTTCTAATATCTTGTCTAAATCTACCCTCTTTCAGCTTGAAGCCATTGCCCCTTGTCCCATCACTGCATGCTCTTGTGAAAAGTCCCTGTCCAGCTACCCTTTAGGTATTGGAAGGTTGCTCTTAAGGTATCCCAAGTCTTCTCCATGGTAAACAACCCCAACCTCTCCGCCTGTCTTTATAAAAGAAGTGTTCCAGCCCTCCAATCATCTTTGTGGTGCCTTGTGGACCTGCTCCAGCATGTCCACATCCTTCTTGTGCTGGGAACCCCAGGGCTGGACACAGCACACAAAGGGAGGTGAGAGTGGGGTAGATGGAGGATTTGGGTGAGATTTTACACTCTAATTTCAGACAAGACTTTTCAAGTGCTCAAATGGTAGGTACAGTGTCAGCTCACCTCTAGTTATCAGCTTCCCTCACCTCAGCCCTGCTTTGAAAATGCAGACAGAGGTAAAAATTCCTTGCCTTAACTGTAGTCTTACAGTGTTCAAACAGGCTGTCATTTTTCTTATGGCAGACAAGTAAAAATGACAAGCCTTATGCTTGTTGTAAAAAATAGTATGCCATAAAATGTTATTAAATGCATCTTCACCTAAATACTGTTTCATCTAAATCTCCCTCTTCTCAAAAGAAACTGAGCTAGTTTACTGGAAAGTGATAAAATAGCATAGTTTTTGCTCTGTAAAAATTATAGGTAATCTCTGCAATTTCTTGTTAAGACTAGTCTCCCTGTACTATGCTTGTAATTTGTCATTTTTACCCTGTAACTATCCCAGCTATCTGCTAAGGATGCAGAAAAATTCCCTTTACACAGACAGAAAAGAGCTGCTTCTCACAGTCTCAGTCCTGTTTCACTCTCAGCATGGGAGAAGAAGGGGAATATCATTCTGATAATGGAAATCAGCCAGGCTGCAGCCAGCTTCTGCATCGGCCTTTCAACAAGGAGGAGGCTGCAGGATCAGGACATAAATCTTTGCCTGCCTCTGGTCCTAGGCAGAGGGGACCTGCACCTCTTGCCTCTCCCAGTCTGCTCCTGTGCCCTGCAAGCACACAGACTAACTAACTAAATCAGCACTGTCTGCAAGCTGTAGGGCAAACCACGGGGTGCTTTCCACTGTCTGTCCTGCAATCAGGTATGTGCTAAGGTAAGGATGGATAGAGGAAGAAGCCCACTTCTTCCACTCCTCAGGGTGCAGCTGTGCCAAAATGCACGGACCACTGTGTTCACCAACACAGTGTTGCTGACCTGTGGGTGGTCAGGAATCAGGATGTGGCCTTCTGCCCCATTTTCTGATCTGTAGTTAACAGCCTGGTAAAGGAGATGCTGTTCTTCCTGCTGCTGCTGCTGGAAATAAAGCATTTATTGGAAAGCAGGGTTATGTCAGTCACAAAGGTAAAAGCATGTGTTTTCAGCAGCTTTTACAACAACAAAAAGGCATAGTGCCTCTTCAACCTGCAAAAACAAAACAGAATTACTTTATGGTCTCTATTACTGAGTCTTTCTTATAACAATACCTTGTGAATCAGGAGCAAGGAACTCGACTAAGCTCTGTGTGGAAGTTGCCCATACTGGATACAAGCATAGCACAACAAGGCCCTCCAGGTTGTGTCCTGCCGTGCACTGGAGTCAAGCTAACATGCAGGAAAGCTCCTCTGAATAAAAATCTTTCATAAGTTGATCCAAAGTTCATGTTAAAATGTAGATCAAAAATCCAGAGGGAATTACATAATCTCACTAAAATTTCTTAATAAATGGTATGAATTTCAATATCTGTCTCCTTCCAAGAAAGATACAAAGTCATTCTGCCATCTCCTATCATTCTCTAGGACTTTTTCCCTTTATATTTAAGGCAGATTTAAATGGTTGAAAAACTAATCTGGCAACAGATTTTATTTTCATAGTAATAAGATTGTATTCCAAACAAGTTAGGAAAACAGGAAACCTGTGTGGTGGTGGAGGGGGTGTCCATATATCAGTATTTTCTGACTTGAGAGGTGTTATGTTAACTACTGGGGTGTTTTGTACGGTGGCAACACAGTAAACAAAATCCATGAAGTACAGGTGAAAAAATCTGTACCTGGAACTAGAATTGTGGTGTCAGATAAAAGGTGCTGACTAACAAAAAGATTAATTGTCATGTGACATTCAGAGAAACACTTCTACTTATATCTTTTCTAGAAATATATTTCTGCAGACCTCTAGCTCACCTGTGTGAAAGGCAGAAAACAATCCCACTCTATTTCTAGACCAACGAGTGCCTTATCCTTTAATTTTTGGTGCCATCTTCTTTCCACAGGGCTCTGCTTCTTAGTAGTATCTTTTTTTTAACCATATAGACAATCATATTTTTCCTGGTTAAGGAGCTCGTGTAAAAATAAAAGACTGCTCACTGGTTTTAAGCTGTGCAAATGAGGTATCCATGCCTTTATTTTCTGGCTCTTCTATATATGCTGACACAAAGTCAGCTCTTGTAGAATATAAGTTATTCATGAGGACAGTCTCATTTGCCCTAAACAATGTTCTGCTTTTAATTACATTGCCACAGAACAGTTGAACAACTCTCAAGAGTCTGAAAATATAAAAAAAAAAATACTTAGCTCAGACAGGACTTCTGTTTACTGCAAGGTTGTATTTAAACTATATATTTCTATATGCTGATATATATGTAGTTAAAGATACAGATAACAGCTCTGGTAGGCATGCAGCTTCTTGCCTGGTGTTGCAGCAGACACCTCTATGGTTCCTTCATGGAAAGCAGAAACACAGGAACACAGTACAGTTGAACAAAAAATCCCCAAAATTTAAACTTTGCTCCTTCCCGTAAATTTCAATTTCAAATCCTATTCACTTGGGCCGTATAAGCCCCACTGAGCAAAAGATGCTCAGATCTTTTGCTTGATTTTGTGGCAGTTTATTTTCTCCCAGATCTCTGTTTGGACATGGAAATTTTGTACTTTCATGATCCATCCTGGATCTATCTGTGTAACATAACATGGCTGTTTGCCCTGTGCTCCATAGTCCTGTTTCCCTAATGCATCTATGTTAGAGCTGGGAAATCAAAACACAGAAAAGAGGGTGACATGTGAGCACAAATATATCCCCACAGCTCATACCTGAATCAATGAGATGCAAAGAGCTCCTAGTGTGTGGGCTTGCTCTTTCCAGAAGTTTCACAGATATTTATGACAACAAGGAAAAATAAACAACATTTTAGTAGGTAAAGCTTTTTTGACTTCTGTGGGACTGTGATGTTGTTTAGGCTACATTAAGCCTGACAGTGAAAAATCTGGTCCCTGTTACTGCAGATATGTAAACTGTAAAAGATACAACTTAAATGCCTCAACTAAAAGTTATGATCTAAGACTTACCAGAATATTTGGATAACAAAAATCTTCCTGTTCATTCAGAACAGTAATGCAACACATGGTACATTAAAACAAATGCAAGATTGAGCTGTTACAAACCCATCAAAAGCCTTTCTAAAATAAGTTGGTTTTTTTCTCACAAATTTATAATTCAAGAGGAAAAACAGACTGACATATTGGTTACAAATTTAAAACCCAACACTGAAAATGCCTTTAGGTTTTGTTCCTGGTGCATCAGCTCAGCAGTAGAATCAACACTGCAAAGCTGTTGTCTGGTTAGAACCTGCCAAGATGAAATTAACTTACTTTTGGTAAGTATGGTTACCTAGAAACTTCACACAAGGCCTGACTTTTACTCCTGAAACTTTCTGAGTTTTAAAATACTTATTTTTAAATCATGTTTTTAAATGCATTGCTTCAAAAGAAGTGCATTCATTATAATATAAAAGAATAAATAATACACTATAAAACAGATTTTGTTAAAGAGTGCAATCTTGCTAAACCTTGCAAATGTAATGTTTACATGGGATTCCAATTCAGTCCTCAGAGGTTTAGCTGTCTGGCCTTCCAGTCACTGTTATAGAACAGAAGAAGAAATGGAATAGTTCAAGTATTCTACTTTTAGCCTCCAAACAGTATTTTCTTATGTCCCTGACATTCAGATGCCTGAGATTACTTATTATGCTATAGGTGTGTTATTACTTTTAAATGCAATTTTCAGCCCATATATCTTTTTTGTTCACTTTTTTCTGCTAAAACAGTGTCAAATATTCTTATAACTAGCAACTTCCTGCAGTTTGAGTATCTCATGTGCTAGAAAAAGAATGTGCCCATCTGAAAATTACACTTAGTGTTTTATATAAAGCTGTTGCAATTACACATGCAAAGACATATTTTACTAATATCTATCCTACATTTTTATACCCCGTGAAAGATCAGCATATAGCATTTGCTCAGTGGAAAGCTAGGGAAGTAAAGCTTATACTGATAAATTCCTGCTGCACAAGACTAATGTTTATCATCCAAAGTGATGAATAAGCATACTAAATTTGCTCTGCAATAAAAGATATCTTCTAAATCATAAAAGACATGCGAAAATCACCTTTGTAAAATGAAAGAAAATATCTAAGCCCAGGTACTAAATAAAACCATCAGGGATTCAAATTACTCTCTCAATAAGTAACAGAGTCTGAAATTTTGATCTCTAAGTCACCTATTAAAATTGAGCTAAATTCAATAATAAAAGATTATTGCTGTTTAATGACAGCTTCCTGAACAACAAAAAAAGAGTGTGTCTAAAGTTAAAGGAAGCCCAAGGACAGAGGGAGTCCTTCAATTGCAAATTCACTGATCTAAAAGAAGACATTTGTGTTAATGCCAGCCACAACAGATTACTATTTTTTCCCTGCCCTAATGGAAAAACTACTACTGTACTACATTTGAGTAAGATGGGAAGTTTTTCTCTTGAAGCATGTTAATCTGTCTCTGTTCTTCACAGTGATGCACCCATAAGGAAGGAGCTTCCTCACACACAAAAATTCTGTCTGCCTGAGCCACTGCTCAGGAGGGGCTTTACATGGAGATGACTTTTATGAGAGCAAAATAATATTTTGAGGGTGATATAACAAGCAGTGGCTTGAGGGAAAAGGAAAACCTCCAAGATATTGGGGTGCTGACTCCATTCTTGCTTACATCAGTTTAAAAATAGCTGAACAGCACAGGCTATCAGTGCCCAGCATGAACATTTCAGAGTGCATGGGCACTGCCAGACCAAGCTATAGATACCTGTTCACAGGGTTAAAAATTCCTTGCAAAGCTGAAAGCCAAAGGATGGTCTAGACTATAAGATGCATCTCCAACAAGGGATGGATGTAATCACTGGAGGTAGAAAAAGATCACTTATCAGCACCAAAGTCAAGAAAACTGATAATGAACAGCAGCTCAGTACATGTCACCACTGTTTTTGAACCAATGCTGTGACAGGAACCTTTCAGAGTGCAGTTCAGGTTCTTTTCATTAATGCAGTGCCTGGAAACTGCATAGATGTCCTAATGTTTTACTCAGTGCTTGTGAGAGGACTGTAGGAGAGAAATGCCTGTTTTCACTAATAGTTCATGCTTTGTGAGCAAGGAGACAGACAAGCACATACTGCTGTCAGGCAAGAGTGGTCTTTCTCTCGATATTATATACCAGTTAAATCACTTGCCTGCTTCCCCACCCAGTTCAAAAAATAAAATCTCCAGAGCTTTCCTACGCCTCTGGAAGAAACTACTGGTGCTTATCTGCTGCTCCTGGGCAATGATTCTATGATTACTCTGTAAGCTCCAGGAATTTTCTCGTTGCAGATGGAGAGAGATCATCTCTTCCAGAAAAGATTCAGAACAAAAGCTCAGAACAGCTATACTTTATTAAATCTGATTGAGCTTGTCTTTTTCCACTGACTACACATGGAAATTACACCTACCAGAGCAAGGGTAGCCTTTCTCTGGAGTTCACCCTTTCCCCTTACTGTGTCTATCTTTACAAGGAGCCAGAAAAGGAAAGAGAAAACTTGACTTCAATTTATGTTGTTTTGTAGGCATTTTCTGTAATATTTATTAGCAACAAATTATGTTTACATATATTTTTTAACATATACTTACTGGACTATTTAGTGCCTTAACCTCCTAATTTATGGTCAAGAGGAACGACAAACAGAAGAAGCATCAGCTGATTCTAATGTCCATATTAAAACTATCATATTACCTTGGGAGACTAACTTTTCTCATTTATGGAATCAAGAGTTCTATACCAATAATTTATATTTAATATAAAAATGGCTAGAAGCTATTTTTGATTATGGATAAGAATACTTTCTATACTACTATAGAATACTTTCTGATACCTACATGTTGGACTGCATCCAACACTCACTGAAATTTCTCAGAAACCTCTAAATGCATTTTAGTCTAATGAGGAAAACAATTAAGGTAAGAGAAAGAAGGGAGCAGTGCTCCTGACTACCCAATATACCTGGGTACAAGGAAGAAGCTGGAGATTTAGTGGGATCACGGGACTTGGTTAAAGAACACTCAGAAGACAGTCAAGCATAAACTTTCTTCTTCTTGGTTTGTTTCTTCACTTATCAGCATTATTTCAGTTCTATATTACACTACATTCTGAAAACTCATCTTCATCAAGGCCCAAGCAGAATGACACCCCTCTGACTCAGTATTTGAGACTAAGTGAAACTGAAACACATTTTAACAGTCTACAGAGCACTAGAGGTTGACCTCAAGATCCCTTTTGATTACTATAATGAACCAGAGTATAATTGATTGCAGGATTTAATTTATGTTTAGAAACACCTGAGTTCTGCATTTAGGAGGAAAAAAA
>VXBR01008118.1:962398-972973 GCA_013400215.1 Cisticola juncidis
AAAAAAAAAAGAAGCAGCAAGCATTTTTGCTTGTCCATTCACTGGTTCATTGGAGTTTTATGCACTTCAAGGCACACAGTGGAGTTTTCAGTCATAGATTCATCAAATTAATGGTTTGTGTTGGAAGAGAACTTAAAAGATTGCCTACTTCCAACCCATCTGGCATGGGCAGGGACACCTTGCAGTAGACCAGGATGTTCAAAGCTCCATCCACCTGGCACAACTGCAGCTGGAAAGAAGTGTGAGATGTGTGAGAGGAAGGGCCCTGCAGACACCAAGCTCAGTGAAGAAGGAGGTGCAGGCTCTGGAGCAGAAGTTCCCCTGCAGCCCCTGGTGCAGGCTATGGTGATGCAGCTGTGCCCCTGCAGCCCACAGAGGTCCCTGGTGAAACAGATCCACCTGCAGCCCATGGAGGAACCCAACCTGGAACAGGTGAAGGCCCCAAGGAGGCTGCAACCCCATGGGAAGCCCATGCTACAGGAGAGTCTTGCCAGGAGCTATGGGCGTGTGGAGAGTAGCACCTGCCCTGGACAAGGTTTCTGGCAGGACTGGTGACTCCACAGGGGACCTAGGCCAGAGAAGTCTGAACTGAAGGACTGCCCTCAATGGAAGGGACACATGCTGGAGCAGTTTGTGAGGAACTGCAGCCTGTGGGAAGGATTCATGTTGGAGAAATTCATGGAAGACTGCCTCTCCCACGAGAGGGACACCACTCTGGACTGGGTGAAATGTGTGAGGTGTCCTCCCACTGAGGAGGAAGGGGTGTGAGAAACGTGTGAGGAACTGACTGCAACCTGCCTTCTCTATCCTCTTGCACAACTGTAGGGGAGCAGGCAGAGAATTCAGGAGGAAAAGGTTCCTGAGAAGAAGGGAGAGGTGAGGGAAAGATGTTTTTAAGATTTGGTTTTATTTCTCATTATGCTGCTCTGATCTGACTGGTAATAATTTCAACTGATTTCCCCAAGTCAAGCCTCTTTAGCCCATGATGGTAACTGGTGAGTGATCTTCTCCTGTTCTTATCTCAAGCCTTTCATTATTTTCTTTCTCCCCTGTCCAGACAAAGAGAACAGTAATAGAGCAGCTTTGGTGGGTACCTAGCATCCAGATAGGGTCACTTCAACACAATGTATGATTTTATTACTATTGTAAAAGCATCTGGCTGGTATTTTTTCATTTTAAAGCTGGTTACTTCCCATATTCCCAAATGATTGGACTCTCTTTGCTCTATTTCTCCATCTCAATGAGAAGCAGCTCGGATTAAATCTCCACAGCTAAAAATTGAAAGAGCAAAGGATAAGGAGCACTAGATAGGCCTGACACAGGACACAACTCAGCAACTTCTATTTATGGATCCACTTTCCATAACCACCCATCCTGTTTTGGGAAGGACAATGTAGTAACTCACTTCATGTTAATGCATTAACCTAAAGCACCCCATTCACATTTCCTTGTTCTGAGTAGTTTGTCTGCTTCACTTATGTGTTGAGGCATTCATCTCAGTATTTAACTCACTGCATTAACCATTCAAAGCCAGCATGGTAGAAACACTGCTACCCTGGTGGCTTAACCTTCTACAATGCTTGTAAACAGATTCAACTGCAGGGAACAACACTTCTCCTGTGTAGAATTTGTTAGTCAAGGGTTCAGAGCACACAACAGATACTCCATCACACAGATTATTTCTACATCCCAGTAAGAAAAACGAATGACTAAAATAGGATGGAATTAGGCAGTGTCTAACAGGAATAAAAGTCACAAGACTGTTTTTGGCTTCAAGAAAGACCAAAGCTGTAACTTTGAAATGCTTACACCATTTCTGCACTTTCTCTGGTTGCTGTGTACCATCATGGTCAAATCTGGATGATCATGGGTCAGTAAGGCTAAGAAATGCTGGTGTGTAGAGGACATAAGGGATAGCTGGCTTAAGGTCTCCTTCTTGCCTCTGGCTAGTACAAGCAACAAGCACCAGCCCATGTTCCTAATCCCACAGTTTTGTGCTGAGATGATGATGGGCAGTGGACTTACATGGAGATATTGCCTGTCTGTGAGACCAGAGTTTGTGCTACAGGTGACACAAACACATCAATGACAGAGTGAATAGCCAAAGGTGCAAAAAGACCTTGATGGGAAAGGTGTGGTTGCTGAAGTGCCTTGGAGAGGCCCCTCTACAGCCTTGAACTCTTAATAGGACAGGACTGGTGAGAGGACAAGTCAGCACTGGCCTTCCCCACTGCAACCACCTTTTTCAAAAACAAAACAAAACAGCATAGTGCTGGTCATTGTGAGGAAAACACTTAACTATTAATTTTCTGTGCACCTGAGTTCTGCACTATCAAATGTCGCTATGAACTGAAACAGGGGAAGAAATGTGAGACAAAACAAGACATAAAATCTTTCTTTGAAGAGATATGGTAAGATTGTAGTAAAAGATATCATGATACCAAACCACTTCTGATAAAAATTTTTAAAGACCGTTCTGTCTGTTTTTCCAAAAGCAGTCTGTTCCAGCTCTCACAGAGGCATAGTATAGGTCGTGCCAGCCCAAACCATTTGAGAAACATGACTTTACCCTGCTGCTAGCTAGGCTGGATTTATTCTTTTTTCTACTGCAACTAGAGAGAAGAATAAATTACTCACAGATGCTAAAATGTGATATGGTAAACTTTGTTGTCTATCAGGAAGCACTCCTCACTGGTAAAGAAAAAAAAGTCTTATTTTAAAGATCTGTTTTTCAGGGCAGTTTGCAAATTAATGTCTTCCTCAACAATAAGGTATATGACCATGAAGATTAATTGTCTGTATACTAACCCATGGGGGGAAAAGGTGGAACAAGGTAAACCTGTATTCAATGGGTGATTTTAGAAGCATGACAACCTTACCCAGACGCCTCATGCTGTTCTGTTTGGAGTTTGTCCTCTGTGTTCATGTACATACGTTAACAATTAACCAATTTTGCTGTCTCTCAGCTGTTGATTTGAATATATAAGGGGAAAGAAGAGCCAAATTACTTTCATTTGAGCAAAATAGCTAGAGTCAATGGTGAGTCAAAAATAGGGAACAGACCATGCATATTTTTCAAATGTAGCCAGTCACTGGTTAACTTGAGAAAATAGCAGATATGACCTCTTATGGTAGATATAGTATCTAAATATATTGTTGTTCATTCACTGTTAGACTGTTACTTTCCACATTTGCAACTGTGCCAAAGGCAGATTCCCACCGTGCTGGCAGGGACATTAAAGGAATAGCTAGTATAAAAGAAAACTAGAGAAACATAGAGGCACAAAACTACTAAAATCTTAGAGGACCTTGTACCACTTGTCCCCCAGTTTGTAGATTTGACTCATATACAAACCTTTATCCTTTTCTCAAGACGTGCATGGAGACTTCCATGCCACAGATACCAGTCTGAAAGTCAAAAATACATTATTCAGTCTTCTGCATCTTTTTTGAGAGAGAAGGATTTCTGTAAAAAACATTTGCTTCTGACTGAATAATTATTTTCCCTTTTCATCCTTCAATATTTTCCTGAGTCTCATCTTAAATTGAAATCAGCCCACTGGAAAGCTGCTTCAGTCTTGTCATTCATGTGTTTGGGATCTCACATTGCCTGGTGCTTTTGAGGGACATAATGCACTCAAAGATGCCCTGCATTCAGCAAAGCATTATACACTGCAAGCTCAGGGCTGCAGCAATGAACCACAGCATCAGATGACATTGAAGTACTACAGCTGTCAATAAAGCAGAAGGCTCAGGGACAATTGGACATATGTGGGGGAGAAAGGAGACCTGTGTTTCAGGAACACAGCCAAAAGTGAAATGAACCAGAACTGGCCTAGGATTCATTGTCCGTGGTATACTACACTCAGTTACTTAACCTTGGAGTAACTGAGCATTGAAAATCAGGAAGAATTTAATTTCTAAGAAAAACAAAGCTAAACTTAGCACTCCAAAACAAATTTTTCACCAAAGGGTATCAAAGTAAACTCCATACATTAGGTCTCACTATGAAATAGATTAGCTCTTACTTTATAGCTGAAGAAACTAAGGTTCACCATCATGCAGACAAAAAAAATGGCAAAACTATTTTTCTTATCAAAATTTTCAGTAAGATATTGGTCTAGACAAACAACAAGAGCAAAGGTCAGATTAGCACTGATTTTTTTTCTGCATCATTTAGCCCAAGCAGTAAATCGAACAAAGGCGTTTCAGGAGGATAAAGGATCAGATTTCAACTGAGGCTGAAACTCCTAGATTTTGTTTATAGAAGACAAATAATTCACAACTGTGTAAGATCTCAACAGTCACATGTGTGTTGTGCACACATGCACCATCTGCCAGTTTGCAGCTGGCAGCCATTACCCGGGGAGGGATTTTGCAAAGACAAAATTCATACAGCCCATCAGGTGATTGCTGGACACTTCTGACGCAATATCACTGTGTGTCAAGGTGAGTCAGAACACACACGGCACAGTTAGGAAAGCAAAAACAGATTAACCCTTTGTCACTGAAGGGCTTCTGTGACTTGGAGTAAGAGAATCCACCAATGGCTGATGGAATGGCCACACTTTTAAGTAAAAGTCTGTGAAATGAAAATGTGTCCTCATTACAACCACTGGGAAAAAGTGCACCACTGTATTCCAGATGACAGTAAGCAGTGGAATATTTTCTGTAGAAAAGTTTAACTAAAAAAAAAAATATATATATTGCTTATAACTTCAAATCCATAACAGATTTACAGAAAGAGAAAAAAACCTTTAAAATAGACTCAAAATTTAAGTATATTCATAGTAATGCTGCAGTCAAACAGGGCACAGTCAGTAAACCACATCTGTACTTCTATTAAAATGAGTTGTTGAGCAAAATTAACTCATTTGGTTAGGGAAATACTTCGGGAAAAGAGGCACAAGGACACCACTTCAACTACTACTTGAGGGCAATTTACATAATCCATGTGTCATCCCACGTGTTCAGGGTGAAAAAATGCTCAGGAACATTGGTTTTATGAAACAGTCGGGGAGCCATTGAATAAGGAATTAAAATTTTGTACAAATTAAGCACAGCTAGTGTAAAGAAACAAATGAATAATTCGCAGTATCCTTTGTTTTTTAGATTTCTTGTTGATACTTTTAGTCATCTGTTATAGCATACTTTTACTCCTTAGAAGGTTTATCAGGTTAGAAATCTCTGCTCTAACCACTTTTCCTTGAGGCTACACACTAACAGAGCCAGATCTGTTTTGCAGCCAAGATGTATAGTTATTCCAATCATCTGGCTGCTAAACAGCTGTTAAATGGCTACAAACACCAGCTCCAATGGCCATATCTTGTTTTCTGCCAACACATCTCCCCTCTGGCTCAGGAAAATGAAAACACCTTCGAAAGAACAGGAATTCTGTTTTCCAAGGACCCTCTTAAAAATTTTTGCCTTCTTGACTTGATTTAATCTTGTCAGAAACTGCTAAACCCATACCTATAAATGTGATATACAAACTTAATGACAGTGAAAAAAGAAGTGCTGGGAGTTCCTTTAGTTGCTACAGTCATGGTTCTGGCACAAGATATTTTAATGTTACTGGAGATAATTAAGTCCAAAGGAAACCACAGCAGTACACCACTTTCAGTCACTTACAATCCACTGAGATTTGTCCCTCAAATATATGCCCAGTCTGGTGGCTTTTTACCTTTCCTGGGGATTGTGGGTATGAAATAGGAGGCAGGAAGGAAAAGAACTGTAGTCTCACTCTAGGTAACAGCAGTCTCTTCATTTCTGAGGGAGAAGTAAATATGTATCTGTCATGACTTTTAATCTCATGAAGACCTAGGGTCCAGATGGAATTTCATGGGATGTCTCCAAACAACTCCATCTTTAATAGCTATGCAAACAACTACATGAATCTTAGATACTAAAACACCATAAGAGCTAGCTTCCATTTCTTAGTTTCATGGCTAAATTTTTCTTCAAGGATGTGAACATCGAAAAACTTCTGGAAAGAGGAATAAAGTCTGTAGTTCTTTTTCTTTCCATTGCTTTTATGTTTACCTCTATACTCTCCTCCCTTGTACATTGAAAACCAAACCATTACTGCTTGCTTTGAGGGAGTGCAAAAATCTCTAAAACAATTATAAAAGGATAAAAATCCAGAACCAGTGTGAGATATTCTCAAAGATGCCATCTGAGGCTGGGTATGATCTGCTTCATGCTGGTACTGAATACCATACTAAAAGTAGTCACAGTGCAAATTCTAGATTCAGGTTTCTTGCAATGTTGAAGTCAATGATTTTAACCTTTCATGTTTTAACAGAATAAGAGTCAAATATTTTCTTCAGACAGTATTTCTTGCAATTCATTTTCTGTGCCTTCTGAAATCTTGGGGAAGAGAGAAAGGGCAAAGCTTTTCTGTCCTTAGCTGGATGCTTACCTGAGTGCTTCCAGCAAAACCTCCCAATAAACACTGAAAGCTGCATGCACTGCAGAGATTTCATTTGGAGAAATGAATGATCCTCTCCCTCAGATAAGGATGGAAGATATTTCCAATGATACTGGTGGAAAAGAGACCTCTCGTAGAATTGACAGCCATGCTGGAAAAGAGTTGAAAAAGCATTTAGGAAGGTTTGTGATCCTAGAGCTTCATGTTCCTCATACATCTATTTTTACAGTATTTATAAAGTTTAGTTGTTAGCCACAATCATGTCATGTGTTAGGCTAGAGGAAATGTTTGAGAAAGGATGTGAAAAAAATTATTTTTCTTTCTTCTGTTTTTCATCCTCAAATAGGAGACCAATCTTAAACACCCATCTCACTGGGAAGGAGAGAATCTGGTGTTTTCCATCTCTCAGACTAGTGCCCTAGCTCTTAGGCTGTAGGCTCCTTTGGGAGTGGAGCATTCTTACTGCATGGTTGTAAAGCAACACTCAGTGGAAAACTTTTCTCCTCTTTGCCTTCCAAGTCCTGCCCTCATCTCTGAATCATAGCACTACTTCAAAAGGAATGGTGGTGGGGGATTTACATGTTCCACTGCAAAAGAGGATAATTTGAATCCCCCAAGACTACACATGTCAACCCCCTGGGTCAAACACAGATCTCCAACTCCTGAGCAAGTGCTCTAACCATAGGACTCCTATATAAGTGACCAACACTTCTCTTTTCTGAGCTCTTAAAGAAAAGCATCAGGCAGTCCTGTATTCTCAAAAGACTGAAGACTGAACAAAGTTTTTTTAGCTGTGAATCACACTTTCCTCACAGACTGAATTCAGAACTGCAGATAGCTGCCACTATCAGAGAAAGAGAGCATTTCATAAACATCTGGTCTTCAAATGGTCAAAGTCTCCTTCCAAACAGCACACTAGGTGTTATGAATCCAGTTTGTGTGCCCTGAGAACCCTAAGTCTGTGCCACGTTGCTTAATCTTTGAAGAGCTGGATGTCTAAATTGGGTTTATGAGTCAAATAAAATAAGGCAAACATATTAAAAGTATCTCTGAAAGCTGCATAAAAGTATTGCATTTCAAAAGGAAGCTGTCAAGTCTTTTTGTAACACTGGGAACCCCTTGCAAGGGAGTGGCAATGTTACAAACTCACTACCCAAAAAGATGTATCAGTCAGTATCTCTACCTCAGCTGAATGGGCCTAAAACTGGGACAACCCAATTCTCTTATCTGTTGAATGTATCTTTCAGACCAAGCAGGTTAATTCCTTATCATTAGACAAGATCAAAGGCTGGAACTGTGACAAATTAGGCAAAAGTTGATTTAAAAAAAAAAAAAAAAAAAAGACTATGATAAGAGTATTTTTTCCCCAGGCCTTTCAGTCAATATGTAACAAACTTCCCCATTCAGAACATTTATTACAGAAAAGAGTCTTGTTCCTTATTATGCAAATCCGCCTCTAACCACCCCTCATGTATCAGTTCTACCTTTCTATAAATGCTTGACCTGTGCATGATTGCTGGAAAATTGTTCCTGATTCTGCAGCAGAATCCACAGGAACAGTATTTCTTTCCCTGGGAGGGATGGAATCCAGTGTTTTGTTGGTATAACCAAACTGGGTAGGGCCCAGCCTTACCCAGCATAGCAAAACACTGCCCAGGGACTTGTTTTTTTCCCATTTTAGCTGATGTCACGCAGGAAGTAATGCAGCTCAATTAGCCAAAAAACCCAACCCAAAGTAGCAGGCCGTTCAATATCCACTGGGTGGATATGCTGACAGAGTTGTATTCAAAGAGGCTCTACCAGTGCAAGTCCTGGTGCAGGCAGGTGGGCTTTCCACTGCTGTCTCTGGATTAATGCAAACACCAAGCTCCTCGTGTTCGTATTTTATTTGGACTTTTTGACATTAAGTGCCTCTGAACATGATTTATCTTTAAAGCTGAACTGCCTGTTGGACACAGCCAGTTGAAAATGAGCATTGTACAGCCCTTCATTTTACTACTTGGAATCAAAGGTATTTTACTCTGAGCTACTCCTTATATTTTCGTGGTCCTTGGAATACCTTGTGGTTGAAGTAAACTAGTGATATAAAGCCCAAGGAACTTGTATATCACTGTTGTGATGAAGCAGTATTTTTGTCTTTCAGCCTCCATTGCCTTCATGTAGTGAACAGCTCTGGGTGCCAGCAACTTTACATGCTTCAATAGTCCCACTGAATAGTTCCCACATGACCTTACTGGTAACTGTAACATGAAGTGCTAACAACAGGAACCTCTACATACAAAATTTTGTGTCCTCCTCAGAGAACGAGGAATGAACATCTCATTGCAAAGGCTTGAGAGTTTAACAATTTCCACCTTTGCATAGAAAATCCTCGTCGTTGCTTCCCTCATGCTCAGGATGTCCCAAGGACAGTGATGAGTGTGGCAGTGAAACCCCTGGTATGAATCCACAGGTGCCCCCTAGCATTTAGGATGAACACCAAAAGGAGGCAAAAGGCTGATGAGTTCCAAGAGCCTCATTTTAGGAGACACAGGAGCAAAACCCCATGTGATGGTGTTTTCTACTCCTGCATCCACTCATGAAGTGCTATAGAAATATGGTAACCTAAGGAATGACTTGAGAAGACTGAAGGAAGGCATTTCTTCCAGCAATAACTTCTGCCTCCAAATATTATCATATAAGTAGTGATGAGTTTTGAGGGCAATCTGTGAAAAATATTGCACGCCCACATACACAGTGATTGAAGCAGAATATGCTTGCTGAAGCTGAGTGTGGTATTTCACCGCTTTCACCACTTAGAAAGCTTTTTCATTAGTCAACCATCTTTCAACAGCTTATTTGCTACCTTACATGTTGCTTAAAAAAAAAAAAATCACCATGGATTCTTATCTCCTTTTCCGAGCAGTCTGATTTCTTCAACCCTAAACAATTTTGTCTTGGCACAGCTATTAGGCTACGTTAAACATTTCTGGGAGACGTGTGTCAAAGTCAGAGCACTTATTGTTTAGTTTGAGAAATAGTTTCACATCTGAATCTGGGAAAATGCAACTCAGAAAAAAAATAGGATTTAAAAGAAAACCAGAATGAAAACTAAAATAAATTACTGATCTTACTGAATATGAAGTTGGGCCCCTGATCCTGCAGTTTCATGTATAATCCTGAAATTTTACAGAAGCATTTGCTTATATACTTAGGGGAGTTTTGCAGGACTCACTCCAACATTTCTATATAACTGTCTTCTCTGAACCTGTTTTTAATTAATCTGTTACATATTCTAACTTCTAAAGAAAGGGATTTGGAAAAGCACTGGGCAGCAGCCTTGCTTTATTCCTATTAAGTCAATGGTAAAACTCCCCTTAATTCCACTGGGAGCAGAATTAGATCCATGCCAAGCCAATTTTCAAAATCATGTCTTCAAGGCTTACACAATGCCTTCTCCCTGCCCTTGCCTAAAGCACAGACTTCCCTCTACCGTCGTTTTTTGTTGGGTTCTTTTCCCTTGCAAAATAAAGCCATGCAAATACGCAAACAAGCCAACCTCAGCATCCCAACTTCTGGGAACAACATATCTCACCGTTTTCTTTCTGACTGGGTGGTTAACATTTTGGGGGAAATGTTTAAGATTACAGCGCTGAACTGCTGTGAAACTCTTAAGTAGACTCTGAGTATGTTCCAAAAAAGTTGGAGATAAACCCCTAGGTGTTGGCTGGGTTCCCCTTTCCTGTTAAAGTGACACAACATTTTATTCTTCTCACATGCCTGCTGTTTATTGCATTGCTCTGTAACACGGGCAAAAATAATAAATCCGTATCTTATTTTTTTTGGAAACATTCCCTCTCGCTGAATGCTTGGGGAGCTTGATGCAGCAATTTGATCCACTATCAAACACGGTATTTCCTTGTGCCAGCACACGATGGTCTTTCCATTTGTACTTGCGTGGATGAAAAGTCGGATTTTCACATTACCACAAATAGACATATATCCCCTACTTCCTTGGAAAGGGGGCATCTTCTGCCTACAGAAAATAAATAAATAATTAAATAAATAAAATTAACCCCTGCTTTTCTTACAAAGAACAGATTAGGGCTCGTCCTGACCGCTGGGTCCGGAGCTGTTCCCGGCCCCGCCGCGCCCCCGCTCCCCTC